>CM026297.1:3958013-4558013 GCA_014851415.1 Cnaphalocrocis medinalis
TCCAAATCGGGCTAAACTGAGACAGTGGCGAGCGTCTCACTAGGGGATACTTGACGATGCAGTTTCGCACCAGTTTTATATTATTTATGCACATTTTGAACTCTACTGGGATAGAAATTAGGTAGGTATGCATTTGAAATATGAAAAGAGCAGTTACATTTTGAACTCTATGTAAGTTTCACGATGACCTTGAGTGCGTAGAAACCAATTTTATTGTGTGTTTGTGTGGGATGCATGCTGCCCTGTGGGGCACCTGAGATATCGCTGGAGGGACGAAGTCGCCAAGAACTTTAAAGCACTAAATGTGCGTGATTGGTCGGATTTGGCACAAGACCGACCGTACTAAAGGCCATGATCTGCATTGGATCGCTGACAGCATAGAACCTAAGTAGCAAGTAAGTAACTAAGTACTTATGTGTTTTTGATTTTTATAAGGAATTGTTTTAATTTTTGTTTAAAAAAAAAACTGTGCGTTATTGGCCTTGTGACATTTCGCCAGCCAAGAACTTATTCCCTTATTCATTTCTTGCAATTATGCGCTTATCTATACTAATATAATAAAGCTGAAGAGTTTGTTTGTTTGTTTGTTTGAACGCGCTAATCTCCGAAACTACTGGTGCGATTTGAATAATTCTTTTTTTGTTGGATAGTCCATTTATCGAGGAAGGCTATAGGCTAAATAATATTACGCTATGACCAATAGGAGCAAAGACAGAGCGGTAAATGTGTAAAAAACGGGGAAAATTATTCATTTTTGAAGGCTTTCTTTGCGTGCGCTGCGAAAACGGTTCAAGATACACAAAAAATATGTATGAAAGAATTATTCCTCTATACATGATCTAAAAAAAAGTCCGCGACGGCATATGTCTATCTTTTAAGGTTTAGTCACAATGACCGTTTTTATGGTACCAAATTTGGTCGAAATAATTTGTTGAAGTTGTATCAACATAATAATATTAAGGGGGTTGTAAGGGGTTAAAAGGGGGGTAAAAAGTTACTTTTCCACGCGGACGAAGTCGCGGGCGGCCGCTAGTCTCTCATATTATCCACCACCTACCACATTAAAAAAACCCACTACATGGCAAAACTAATGCGGCAGAGAAGGATTTGACGTCACGGGATATGACGCGTGCAATCGACAGGCGGAGTGGCCTGTCATTTGCGCGGGTACGAGTGACGTCAGATGTGTTCGCCCACACAGGGCTATCAAATATTTTTTTCAAGATTTTTTCGTCATAGCTTTGTTAAACAACGAAACTCTTTTGACTTTCTCAACCGTTGGTTTACTTAATTACACAAATATTTAAGTCTAATTCATTACGTGTCACACACAATACATCATATGGACGTATCCGCAGATGTTATTTCGGGTGGGTCTTTCTTATGCTTTTTTTTTCAACGTTAAGTATGCTTTTAATTTTCATTTGGATATCTATGTGAAAATAGACAAATAAAGAAAAGTATCAATCTATACCTACCTACCTGCATTTTCACTGGAGTTCAGCCCTCCATAATAAAAATCCAGACTTAATAACCATCCTTGCCTTATGCAAATTGGTGATCACAAACCCGATCAATGTTCATAAAATCGAAGTTACTTTCGATCGTGCTCGACTCGGGAATTGAATATTTTGACTTTATGTTTACTATTCTCATATTCTACGCCAGGGCTTATAGGTAAACCGTAAACACGAAACACTAGCGCGATACAATCAACGATCAGCGCCATCTATTGGTAGACAGGGGAACTACAGTCAAGAAACAAAGTGAGGGCGGGCCACTCTAATTAAATAAATGAATGTAAAAAGAAAACCGGTAGGTATAGTAGGACTACGATCAGAAGGTCTCCCAGTGACTTTGACAGCGGCGCTGTACAGCATATTTTCTATGCGAAATTGTCAACCAACACTGAAACTTGTAAGGGAAACAGCATTAGTTCCGAATTTTGTCACAAGCCAAATAACCGTGAGGAGACTATAAAGTATAACGAAACGATCAAAGACGAAAATACTTCAACCATGAATAGTGGTAATGTACAACACATCTAAGTATACAAAACTGTCATCTTACTATCATACACATCGCACTCTTAATAAGATAATGACTCAATTCAAAATTGCTAAGTTTTGGTAAATGGCAAAAAACGATTTGTATTTTTAGAGCATAAACATTAAATTGCTATAAAATTTGAACTAAGATGAGTAAGAAGAAAGTAAAATTATGGTTTTAAGCCTGTGAATATATTCTTTTAGATTTAACAAAAAAAATAATGAATTTTAATACACATAATAATAAAAAAACATTTTTGAAAAATCTATTTTGAGATGCGTCGTTATTTTATGAAATCCAAATAGTAAATTTGTGACGTAATTAAAAATGGGTCAATATTTTACTGAAACATTGACAAAATATTCTAACCATCTTTTACTTAGGTCACTGTTTTATTAAGTTTTTGATACAAATATATGACTCAATTCGGAAATAAGTGTAGGTACTTTTAACTTAATTAGAAAAACAACAGCATTGTTTAAAATGTTTTATTAGAAAACGTTCACGTAAAAAAGAAAAGTACAAATTAGCATAGGTGTTGATTCAAGTAATAGTTATAATGTTAAATTTACTCTCAATAAGTTGTATCTTTTAAGAGTCTGAACTAAGTATTTATTTCTTAAAATGTAGCTCTAAAATGTATTAAAATCTAAAATAAATCTTTATAAAAACGCACTATCGTGCAACAACAATAGTTTTTTATGATATAGGTGGCATACGAGCCGATGGATCACCTGCAACACCAGTGGTGTCACAAGTGCGCTGCTAATTATCCTAACAATTAATATTGTTCTAATATCCCCTTAATTGCACCACAAGGTAGGCATATTTGTACTAGTCTTAGGGCTTAAAAAGAGAAAAATATTGCAAGTGTCATATTCGATTAAGAACCCGGACATTATTTTTAGGTATCGATACTATACTATAAATAATGAGCTAATAAACAGGTAGCAAACCAAACAAAAATAAAATAAAGATATTTTGCGATATTAACTGTACCAAAAAGAAAGTAAGTAAACAATAGGCGAACTTAATGCCAAGAGGCATTCTCTACTAGTCAACCTTTGGGTCAGAAAAGAAGGTGCTGCAAAAGGAGAACTAAGTTAATATTTAAATGGTTACTACTTTTTATCTGTAATTATTTTTCTTCATTATCTTTAATAAATTATTATAACCCGGTTATACTCAATAGCTCAGAAGTTACTGTTATTCCATCTTCGTATAAAGATTTTAATTCACCGGACCATGCGCTATCACTGTCTACCTCTGCACCTGATCAGCATGAGGCTCAACCAGAAGTAGGCAAGATTTAGATACAATCTCAGAGTCTCCTAGTATGGTCATACCAAGCGTCGCGTCTCTTATAAACATATCGGAATGTAATTCTTCACCTATGGCAGTATCCCAATCAGTTGTAAAAAAAGGGGAAATGTACCTTTTTTTAAATATACCTCTAAAATAAAATAAAATGATGTTGTGGAATATGTACGGTATGCATACTCGGCAGAGCTCTTTTTCGAAGCATATCCCATGCGTGCCCAATTGGGTTGAAGTCTGGTGATTGTGCAGGCCACGGCAGAACGTTGATACGAGCTTTGGCAAGAATGCGTGTTACGACTCTAGCCGTGTGTGGAAGTGCGTTGTCATGCATTCTTTTCAATCACCCAAGTGGCCTCGCAAAGGGTTGATTACATCTGATACAATCCTTTTTGCGTAAACTTGAGCATTGAGGTTACCCCTGATCCAAATGAGATCGGTTCTTCCGCCGAGCCAAATACCGGCCCATATCGTTATTGTTCCCCCACATTGTTTATATGGATGAACTTCCTGACAATATCTCAAACGTTCTTTACGTCCAAATGTTCTCCAAACTCGAGTACGTCTTTTATCCGGTCTCATATCGAAGCGCCAGTCTTCTTCCTCCCAGTTTGTGTGTTCGCGAGCGCATCGTAAACGGGTCCTGCGATTGTAGGGTGCAATAGATGGACCTCTCAGCGGTCTTCGGAATCGCAGACCCACTTCTCGTAAACGATTTAGGATTGTTTGATCGCTTATTAGCAAACCTGAGGAGCTGTGGCGCCTCGTAAACAACATCACGGCGGTCATGATACGATACCGTTGAGCAGTATTTTGGATATACCGGTCCTGTTTCCGAGTCGTGATGCGAGACCGCCCTTAATGTCGCCCGACCACGCTGCCCGGTATGCCCGTCATGCAATAGCGCCTCTAGAGGCGACTTATGACGCTCTGTGTAGTGTTAAAAGCGAAAGCCACAGCACGTTGCCTGGAACCAACTTCCAACATTCCGACGGCTCGCATCATCTCTTCTCAGGTTAAATGATGTCGTCTTTCCATAATAATGTAAATTGGATCGGTTCTGATGCAGATATTGTAATGATATTGTCAAACCGCTTACTGTTTTATACAAATTCAGATTGACAATCGATTTTCTTCTTATTAACGAATTTTAAACAATGTTTCTTATTTTAATGTTAAAACTCACTAAACAGCATTATTAGCGATACAAAAAAGTTAGTAAAATTAACCATAATAGCAGCAATACTCTTAAACGTACTTGATCCCTAGACACTTTTGATGTGTGTACTTACATTGACCAACTCATGTCGGTAAATCCTAAGACTTACAAGTAAATCTTATGATTTACCGTACTTCGAGCTTTTACAGTAACAGCTTTATTATTTATATTTTAGAATATTGTTTTTATTTGCTGGTTCTCCATTATGTCTGTTATCTGAAAAAAGGAAAAAAAAAATTAAGTATTAGTAAATGTTAGTTTAAATTAAATTACTAAGTTTATAATTAGCATTATAGACTTGTCAGTTTAAGTAATAGATCGTTTAAAACGTAAATAATAGAACTTGACTATTTAATTTAAGGAATACAGCCATGGGTGTTTATTTAGCCACCATATTTTCAATAACACTCACGCATCACGCGTATGCGGTGATACGCACAGTAAGCAAATCAACGTAAATGGGCACTTTTGCATGGTTATATTAATTATCTAACATTATTCCAACTTTATACGAACGGACGCAGGCGAGGTATACCTACACGTTCAGATCTTGACATGAAACCACGCGATTTCAAGGCCATGTCCTTGAAATCCGTACGATAGTATTAGCGTAAATTTAAAATTCCAGCGAAAAGCTGAGATACGAAAGAATAAACTTAAACAACACAGTGACTTAAAGTAAACATTCCAACCTTATATTCAATACAACGAAGACCTATTTTTAATTGTAACTTCGATTTATTCAGTTTTTTTATGAAACAAAGACCTAAATTCAAACATTACAAAACATTTTCGTAATTTTTTAACAATACAGAGACCAAATTTGATTTGAGTTATATTTCGTGAACGATTTCAAATAAAACACAGACCTAAGTAATAATTTGTCATTGATCCTACAGTACATTTCAATAAAATAAAGACTCAATTCAAGTTGAGCCTGTATCAACTGAGAGAAAGTTAGTGAAACAAAGACCTATTCCAAAATCAGTCAATATTATAATGATAAATATTTAACAAACTTACCGATTTGTTTAGTAAAACACTGACGCATCTCCAAATCTGCCGGCGTTTGACACAAACCTCGCGCGAAACCGCTGCCCCAAAACTGAATTGGTCGATATTCGATGAACGAACGAAGTGTGCGGGGCGGGAAAGATAGTGACTCATGTATTATATACGTTATTATTTACAGAATAAAGTTGATTTTTAAAGAAGTATGCTGTGGCCCTTGGTCTATAAGGTCGATTTTTCACCAAAACTCATTTTTCCGAAATTTTGAGTTAGGTCGTTATCTTATTAAGAGTGCGACATTAGGTTGAATATCAATTGTGGTAATTTGACAGGTTGTGGTAAACTGATGTCTACTGTACCAACACCTTTAATCAAAGCCAGCTCTTCAATAAACATTAAGTATATTGGAGAGAATTTGTAACATGGTGGCTTATGACGAAATCGTCCCGTAAATAATGAAAATATATCTGTCGCATTCAAAATTTCAAACACATGACGCACAGGGCGTATGAAAGGGATGGGTATAGAGATTCATTCGTGAATTCCGTTTCGTTTAGGCCCTCCGGTGTAGATCTTATAATAATTAAGTTAGTAACTATCTCCTACGTGTAGTTCGTTGGTCGTATCCTCTGACGCGGTATAATTGCAATCAACATTATAATTAAAGCAAAATTACTTACCACGACTACGTGCGTCTAGGCACGGAGAAACATCGTAGGTATAAGTTTATAGGGCGACTAGCTGTTACTCGCGACTTGGAATAAATATTATCTTTGGGTAGCATTTTTAATAATTTAATCATTTTCATTCCCCCTTTTAACCCCTTACAACCCCCTTTTCGCAATAAAAAGCCTATGACCTTTCTCAGGAACTAGACCATCTGTATAGCAAATTTCATTCAAATCCTATGAGTAGTTTTGGCGTGAAAGAGTAACAGACAGACAGAGTTACTTTCACATTCATAAATTAGTTAGGAAGTTAGGCTTATAATTATTGTCTTGATGGTAATGGGTAGTGAGTTGCATTTTAAAATGATGGCTGCGCTTGGAATTCAAGGTTCAACCCCCGGGTCCTGTGAAAGGTTAAGCTGAAAGGGGGTTAAAAGTTGGCAGTGCACTTGCGACTCTACTGGTGTTGCAGGTGTATATGGGCGGAGGCCCATACCATCAAGTGGTCCGTCTGCTTCGCAGCCACCTATCATAATATAATAAAAAACTAGTGGCCTGCCCTCACTTCGCTTCGGAACCGTAATTCAGAAGTGAACCAATAGATGGCGCTGTGTCCATTTACATCGCGCAAGCGTGTCGTGTTTTCGGTTTACCTATAAGCCTTGTCGTTGTCTATAGAAGTTATCTCTTTATAAATGGTATAGAAGATAAAAGATAAGGTAGCTATGGTGGCAGCCCTAGCAAGCAATAAATCACGTTAGTATCGCTCCCAAAAAGCTACTCAGAAACAGAGCCAGGACCTTTATTTAGCGTGTACCCTTTCAGTGCCAAAACATGATTGACATACCTATTTGTAATAGACAAAGAAAGGTAGAATAAACGCTCTGATATGGGTACGAGCTGTCCGTACTTATTAGAGCGTCAAAGTATACAAAAAAACTAAAGAAAAGTATCATCCTATATACTGTCCCACTGCAGGGCACAGGCCTTCATCATAGTAATCAATTCATCGCTACTATGATGGGATTAGGCTTAATCACCACGCTTGCCTAATGCGGATTGGTGCTTACGGACCCGAGCCGATTCTTTTATTAATTTTAAAATATTAAATATGTTGAATGCTGCACAAATATTGAGGTGTGCCTTGTTATCCGCAACCGCAGCAAAATGTACTTAATAAAAATAAAGCGCTGACAATCACACCAATCAACCTAGTCTCAAACCAGGGCAACCCCTGTACTATGAACCCAGAACATGCATACCCAAGAAAACTTAGAAAATGCATTTCCTAAATTGTCTTGACCGGGAATCGAACCCGGGACCTTCCGCGCTTCGGGCGATCACATTAGCCACTGCGCCATCGAGGCCATTGTAATGCTTCGTATGCCGTAATTATTTTGTTATATCTTTTTGTTTTTGTGACCAACTAACTTCTAAGATTTCTATACAAAACGGCAGTTTAATGCTCAAACCCTTATTATTTACTTCTGGTAGTAATGACGACGCCACTTCAGCCCTAACCCTTTTTGTACTTTCTACGAGCGTTTTCCTAGTTTTATCTACTTATTATTTTCCTCGGGTGCGACGTAACGGGCGAGATAAGTCTCGTCCAATAAAAATGAAGCCTACGAAAATACAGGGTGTACAGGCAAATAGTTGTTAGATATTCTTTATTGCACAAAAAAGTAAATTACGCGATACAGCATTCTCTACCAGTTAACAATGCGGCGAGGCAGAAAGATCGATGGCCAATCGATTATACATCGATAATCGATTGGCCATCGATTGTCGGATCGACGGAAGGAAAATGTACGGATATTAAGTCGTTTTTTATCTTTGTATAGCAATTTTAAGTGATAAAAAAGATTCAGGATGTATCTAATAAACATTTACATCCATTTAATAATGTACCATACCAACCATTTTGGTCAATATTGCATGCCGTTGTCACCTCTAAGTAAGATTTCATTTAAAATTGTTTGTTGTGTCATTTTATTGTATCTTGCACTGATGTAAATCTTGTTGGTGATCTAATAAATAAATAAACAACACTTAATTTTGTTCTATGACTTTTGGATATTCGCATAAAATAATTTCTACTTTGCATACAAAGCCATTATCAAAGCCATCATTTTGTAAGGGAGATCAAAAAAAATCGAAGAATTTTCAAAAGTGATGATCCTAATGTGTTAATGTTAAAAACTATGTCTTCCCAAGAAGACATAGCTTCCGATACCTACCTTTCTTTATAATTTATTTTAGATTTAGGTTGTGTTAATAATATACATATTATAATTTTTCTTCATCACTGTACTGTTGTCAATATTGCATGCCGTTGTCACCTCTAAGTAAGATTTCATTTAAAATTGTTTGTTGTGTCAATTTACTGTATCTTGCACTGATGTAAATCTTGTTGGTGATCTAATAAATAAATAAATAATAAATGTTAAGAAGGGTTAGTAGATGTACCTATCTAAAGTAGTGTAAATATGCACTGGTACACTCTGTATTTATTTATTTAGGTCCGCCATCAAAACATCATACAAAAATAATCTTTTTTTGTTAGGAATATGGTTGTTGTGGCAGGCGAGCTGACGGATGTATCAACGTTTTGGTAAGCATTACATACAAGAAGCATGGCTCTCCCACGGTTAAAAAATCTATCATGAATTGCATGTTTACACATTTTTCCGATTGTTTTATACAGATCTACATGCGGCCTATATTAAAGTTGCATAGTTTTGCCGTGTCCATCGGCAGCCTAATACAGTGGCTCTTAGTATATACAGTCAGCCACACATCAGGTTACCACAACCTGTCAAATTTCCTCAATTGACATTCAACCATATGTATATGACAGTAGAATAAGAGTCGATTGAAGAAATTTGAAAGTTTTGTATTCCTTGATGTGTGGCTGTACGTACATAGTAAGTTGTAATTTAGCATGAAATTAACTTGTAACCCAATGAAGTAGAATACAATTTTGAATAACTCGTGCCTAAGAGTGATATTAGTATTGTATAACCAATCAGATACATTAAATGTGAATATTACATCCTAAAGAGCAGAGAAAAATAGATAGCTACATGCACTAAGATAGTTTTAGAGATTTTCGAAGCTCACAGGAACTAGGCTCGGGCATGCTATATTGAATATTTTCCTTTCTAAAGTATTTAAAAGTGTTGTTAATGTTTTTTTAATTTATTATAATCTAGTTTTCTTACACGGGTAAATAAAAATAATACTATGTTTAAAATTTTATTAAGCTTCTTTTTTTTCAATATTGTCACTGGCTCTATAAACTTAAATCTGCGGAGATCACGTTAAAAATAATTTAATTTTTTTTCTTTATTTTTTTCTCAAGATAAGTAATAGGGTACAAGGTAAACTTTGAAAGTTTTTGAAAACACCCTGTATACTACTTTTGTCTGGAGAAAACTCGTTTTAATTGAATTAATTATGTTTTAGACGCCTAAATTAGTGCAAAATGTATTGAAAATCCATACAGTACCTACCTAAAGCAGTCTGAAACACTATTTTGAAACGTCTAATGTGTGTCAGAATTTATGAAATGCCGCTGTCTCTTTTTATAAAAAAGATATGATGGTATTTTACTATCACAAAACATTTAAGTAAAACCACTTAAGGGTACTGTAGTGTGGGGCCCCATTAGTACGCTGCGTAAGTTATATACCTAATAGTATGGAAGACGACGCAACGCGTGAATGGGGCCTCACTTTCTCAATATTTTATACCAATATTTTTTATAAAAAGATCCAGGGTACAGCAAATCATATCCCTTCGCTATCTCTAAAGCGCATGCAAAATTATTCTAAGCATCTTACCCAAACTTGCGTCATAAGTATTCATGTACTCTGACGTCATGAACTGCGAGACGAGGGCTGTTTTACCGACGCCGGCGTCCCCTAGCAGGACTACGCGGTACTTTGGTATCTGAAACAAAATATTTTTTTTAATGTGATAGGTAGCAAACGAGCAGGCGGATCACCTGATGGTAAGCAATTGCCGCCGCCCATGGACACTTGCAACACCAGTGGAGTTACACGTGTGCTGCCAACCTTTAATCCCTTTCCCCTCCCCGGGTGGGCCTCCGGTACCCTCACTAACTCGGCGAAACACAGCACAGGGGCTGCTTCACGCCGGTTTTCTGTGAGGTAGTGGTATCACTCCGGTCGAGCCTGTCCATTCATGCCGAAGAGTGGCTCTCACAGTTAAAATTAGGACATATTTTTAGGATTAAATAGTAAGAAACAAAAAAAAAACAAGCAAAAATGTCTTCGGTCTTCGTTCTTAGGATCTTTTCTAAAACAAAAAAAAAGTATTGTAAGTATTACATAATTGCACCGCCTTACACCTTGTTCAAGTGTCCTTTACCCTAAAGTTGTTGGAAGTGATCGCTCATATTGTTAAGGCCGCTTTTGTTGTACATTACTCCTACTGTAACAGCTGTTTTTAAGTTTTATACCTCTGTTTTGTGTGCAATAAAAAGTATATTAATATTAGTTTAATTTACTATTTAAATGAATAATATATTATATGAATTAATTAATTTAATATTTTTTGGAATAAATGTAATTTAGGAATAATAATGTTAAATTTTGTATTTATTAAACAGTGTAAGTTTTGGTCTAGAACTGTGAAGTGTACTGTAAACTTGAATAAATAAATAAATAAATAATAAATAAATATTCATTCATTTATTCAAAATTTTATTGAATTGAAACGGCTTCACAGAAACCGGCACCGTTAGGGTATAGCTGGCGGCATGAAGAATAGTGATGACTTGTAAAAAAGAAGACTTTCTACTAAAATTAATTTCTGCGCACTCAAGGTCATCGCTATTGTTTCATGCCGCAGACTATTATGTTTTTTTTTCTATGTGATACGTAAGCGGCCAAGTTTCAGTTCCGTATATCACTGGCAACATTATCCACAATCGATACATTTTAACAAATATTACACACATATTTGCTCTCCATATATTCATACGGGCGGCAACTTGGCAACGGATCCTTGCAATATTGTCCATCCCCTGGCCGTATGTTGTAACGGGGTGAATATTGGCTGCGCCAGTGTTGGCACTGCAGCCAGTTGGGTATACTAATGGGCCTAGATTTGGGAAATAGATGGTGTACAGCCTGCTATATGACGTAAACGCCACGGCTCTTATACCGAAATAATACGGTTTATATTGAATAGCTACTTATTTGCACGATAGTGACTGTACTTTAAATCAATAATTGAGTTCGCCCGTGATTGTGGGCATCTAAGGATTTTCGGACTTGAGGCATAGTCGAAGGGCGTTCATAGCGGCTCGTGGCCCCTAGTTACGCACATAGTTGTGGGTACAGCCTACAGTACAGCCCGCCAAACCCCTCTCCCTCTATTAGACTGGAAACTGCTGATCTTAATTTGATAGAAGAAAGTATGACGTCTCAAGTAAATTTAAGGTTATGGGCATGCCCACAGTGCCCACAACGGTGGATCTGCGCTTGATCACAGCGCAATCGCGTTTGGATACCCCACAGCCGGGACTGGACCGTACCGCTAATTGCGCTCGCCACTTTAAGCCAAATTGTTTGGCGCAATGCAGCCCTTCTAAATGCACGATCTACCAGGACACCCAGTAGGATTTTACCTCGCGGAGTCGTGATACTGAGAAATTTAAGCCACTCCCCAGTAGTGGGTAGGTATGCTCACATACTCCGAAAGCCCGATTAGTCGCCTCTTGCCTAAATAAATTAAGAGATCGGTACTACTACATTTATGTGTATTAGTGTACTTGCTAAGTTACACGGTGCGTTTTTAGTGCATTGAGTGCGGGCGCACTGATTTGCACCTACGTCATGTAAAACAACGCGAACGTTTAAAATAATATAAAATCAGTTTTAATAAGGGGATGAAATATTATCGGTCTGTGCACCACATCATAATAATCCCTTTGAATTATTAACAGCATGCGGTCTGCTCATCTCTCATGTTTAATATTTATAATTGAGGTGAAAGGCAGCAATGAAGCGTAATATTTGTGGAAATATCTTCGATATTTAATCTCTAAATTTAATTTTACGTGGAAGAGCCACGCTTCGGCATGAATGGGCCGGGTCGATTCGATTGAAACAACTGCTTTACAGAAGACTGGCTTAAAGCAGTGCCTGCGCTGTGTTTCGTCGAGTATGTGGGTCAGTGCGAGTACCGGAGGCCCAACTAGGGAGAAAGGTGGTAAAGGTTGGCAGCGCAATTGTGAGACTCTACTAGTATTGCAGTCTATGGGCGGTGGCATGTACTTGCAAGTTCGATACCTACACGCGGAGTGGGACAGGCCTGGCTAGGGTGATGATGGAATTCCATAGCTATATATATCAACGAGTGACGAACGTGGTGTTGTGCCGTGGGGTGTAAAGACATAAATGGTATTGAGGCCTTTTCATGAAGATCTTCCTCACCTGATCCAACTCGTCTTCATCAGGGGTGGTGAGGCTCGCGGAGTCGACCGGCCGGTACCCGGAGCAACAGGACCCGTCGAATGGAGACCTGTCGGATGCCCTGCACAGAAAAACCATTGTTGTTAAATATTATCTATCATGTGCACCCGCTTAGCCCAGCACACGGCCTTAGATTAGCATATTTTTCTGCGCATGATTGTGTCTCAACATGCAAGTATACGCACATTAAAACGCGCTTTAAATAACCAGACGCGCGTATTACATTTCGACGTATTCACGTGAACCAAGAAATGCTTAACTGACATGACATAGTAACGCTTTTTTGTTTACGATATGAGCTAAGAAGTGCGTCAACGTTCGTACGATTGGCAAAACGAGCTTCTACGCAAGTCTGAAATCCCCATATGGGCGGCGAAGTAAAAATGAAGTAAAAGATTTTTGTCCTGACTTTAATATAAAATGATCCATTATCTCACCCATTTGAGGGTTATAACATTGGTTATAATGTGAGTTCATGTATCTCGTAATTCTAATGACACCTCTGTTTCCTCTAACTACCTACATAGTGTGACGTAAAAACTGTATGCTATACACTATACATCAATACAGAAGCCACTTACTTCTCCAGCCATATTTTTTACATTCAATAAAAAAGGCCAGTAAAATGATTACTTACTTACTTACTCCGTTGGCTCAACAAGCCAGAATGAGTCTTGGCCTCCGATACGAGAAGTCGCCATTTGTCTCGGTCTTGTGAAGTAAAATTAATGGTTAACTTAATTTCGACATAAATGATTTTATTTGCGCTGTATGCGGTCTCGGCGTCTACACCCTTTATGCGACATAAACTATGTGAAATGTACTCTTTATAGCGGCAATAAAGTTTATTTTTGCTGTAGTATCCAGCTGGTACATGATTGTGACTAATCCATTGGTAGGGGAGACAGTCTATCTCTTCTCTATATTTGTACATACACAATATTCTCTCAATGTGGGTTTTTGCAAATGCTAAATCCGATAGATGGCGTTACGTTGACATCAGGTCCAAAAATTTTGACATGATACGTCAAAATGTAACCAATCCATTTGTTGTTGGACCAGTCACCCTCTAACGACATCTAGCGCGTTTTTCTGTTGCAAAGACTTTTCCTCTAAACCAACTTTGTGTAAAAGAGATCGCTGTTCACGATAATAACGCCTATATCTATAATCTTTAGTCGTAAGATGACAAGGTCACTCGGGCAAAAAGTTCCATGTCTGCCAGTGGACATAACTCTCGCTCCCCGGAAAACCGTTGACACAGATTTGGCGATTGTCATGTAAATCCAAGACATCGATCCAGACGTGGGTGAACGACCCAGGACACGCCTTTACAAAAATAGTCTCGTTCACCGGTTCCCAAACAGTTCGTTGCTGTAAATAATGCACTTAGAAAGTCATCGAATGGTGCAGGTGGGTCATGAGCTGACTACCTTCCACATACTGGGTGGATACTAACCGAACTTTGACCTGATTTTGAATTTAGAAGAGTTCGTTGACATATGCTAGGGTTGTTACCCGGCATGAGTACATAAGCGCGCGGCCTCTACCATAGACCTCGACATTTTGACAATATATGTATGTATGTGGTAAAAGGCGTTTTTGCCCGTTAGTGCGCATGCGTGAGTACATGACATGTTTTTAGCTCTTAGTGGGCAGTCAGCCTTCTGTGTCAAAATGTATTTTGTGCTGAACCCCAGTACCAAACCGACGATTTTTATGAGTGCTTGATTCACCATGAACTGACGAAGGCCTCATCAATATTGTAGGTATATGTAGGTGCTTCTACAATATCCTGAACCCTACAATGTTTTTGAGTAAATAGTGACTAAAGAATATTGCAAATAATTCCTATACTAAAAATGAAAAGTACGTTGCCATACTACAGACAGGTCGTCGAGTTACTATCTGCTACCTATCTATATATTTATCATCATCATCAATAAATCTATACTATTTATAAAGAGTTAAACTTACGTTACCCGAAAACACGATGACTTCATTCTATGATGGAGGCCTTAGCCGTGCAATGGGACAATTCCCAAAGGCCTCCATCATACAATTGTATAACAGATATAGGCTGACACTTTAAATGTTTTTCTCCATGAAAAACATTGGGAAACTTTGGTGTAAGTTTCTACTAAAGTTCACTGGAAGGGAAGCACGAATTAATCTTAATTACAGACATTACTTACGTTTCCTCTTTTATGCCAACGCAATGAAATTCAAAGCCCTTTCTTTGTTAGTTAAAGGTTGAATATATTAGTCGACAATAAACAGTAAAATAAAGTATCCGCCTACATATTGTCCCACAGCAGGGCAAAGGTCAATCACAGAAATCAAGTTATCGCTATTACTAAGGGATTAAGCTTAATCACCACGCTTGCCAAAATGCGGATTGGTGATCACAAACCCGACCTATGTTAGAAAATTCGAAACATACTTTTGCTCGACCCGGGAATCGAAATCGAAAACTGGTAGAAACTAGCCTTAGGTAGAGCTCGTGTTTACATTCGTCTCGAAATCCTACGTATTGCTTCCGGGCTTTCACCATCATCATCATCATTTCAGCCATTAGACGTCCACTGCTGGACCTCCCCCAACGTTCTTCACACAGATCGGTCCTGTGCCACCCGCATCCAAGGGACTCCCGCGACCTTCACTAGATCGTCGGACCACCTGGTGGGAGGCCTGCCATGGCTGCGGCCTCCTGCACGCGGCCTCCAGTCAACGACCTTTCCACCCCAACAGCCGTCTGTTCTCCTCGCAATGTGCTCTGCCCATTGCCACTTCAGCCACGCAATTATTTGGGCTTTGTCTGCGACCTTAGATCTCCTGCGTATCTCATCATTTCTGACACGATCACGCAAGGAGATTCCGTGCATAGCCCTCTCCATTGCCCTCTAAGTGACTCTGGGCTCTGGCTATGTCTATTTTTGTTTTGTATTATCTAGAGAAGAGTCAATAATACCCAATTAACTTGTCAAAGGTCACATTACTACAGTTACCAATACTTAGAATGTGGACATAAATACTAACAATCCGAACTAATTGCTTCGTGAAATTCTATCTCGAACCTAATTGGTACACGTGTATTTGAGGCTTGTTTTGTTTAGGGCGGCTACTCTAAACGGTTTTAATCATGACCGAAACAGTAATGCTGGGTTTGAATGGGCCAATGTAGCCAAATAGCAAAATACGTCAAAATACGGCTATGACGGAGACAGACAGACATGATGATTTTTTTGTGATAGGTGGCAGACGTGCAGACAGATCACCTAATGGTAAGCGATTGCCGCCGTCCATAGACACCAGCAACACCTGTAGAGTCACAAGTGTGCTGCCAACGTTTAACCCCCTTCCCCCTAATTAGATCTCCCGCACTCGACAAAACACAGCGCAGGCGCTGCTCCACGCCGGTCTTCTGTGAGGCCGTAATATCACTCCGGTCGAGACAGATCATTCATGCCGAAGCGTGGCTCTCCCACTGTAAAATGGAGGCCAGGAAATGGGAACAGCGCCTTTCTTGGCGCGCAAAATAAGTTTGTCCCTATTTGGAGAGTTCGTGGTGTTGCTCCGATCGAGCGGCCCATTCATCACGAAGCGTGGCTGACCAGTAAAAATGTTCACGCATTATCGAACGCCAGACTCCAAACCATTACTCATTTGTCAATCTCTGTTATGCGTAATAAATAGCTCCGAAGTTTGAATCGCAAAGTAATCAGATTAGGCGAGATTTGTGACTGATCACCGACTCGCGTGACCGCAGCCAGGCTGTAGGGATGTCCATGTGTCGATAGAGCCGATATCGATGAAAATTTTGGCCCAAATTATTACTTGCTTCGCTATCTCAGCGACCTGACCCGAGTTCTGGCTCCGGAAGAAGAAAACAACACGTTGGTCTTGCACTACTTATTGCTACTCATTAGAATGAAGTTCTCGCACATAATTTTCTATCCAAACCATATTAACTTAATCTATTATCACAAGACGAACCTTGGTGTGGGTTACGGGAATTTCTTTTCTTGGATGCAAGAACCGATCTGTCTGGTATTAGCTACTCAGCGGCCGAATTTATCTCAAAAAATTCGGCGTCTTTGTAAACGTTGTGTAGGACGACCTCAGGCCAGATGGAGTACGTTCTGCGCAAGAGGGCTGGCTGGAGCTGGATGTGAGTAGCCGAAGATCGATCAAAGTGGCGAGCATTTGGAGAGGCCTATGTCCAGCAGTGGACTGCAACAGGCTGATTACGATGACGAATCGTCATTGTTATCGATAAAGTTGCCTTTATCGATAAACCAGCAACACTACCCAGTTAATGAATGGCAGCGAGCCAACTCTGTCTTTTGTTCCGCATTTCCATACGAATGTTTTCCTCGGGGCGGGGCGAGAAACTGGCGAACATTAGTGGTGAGCCTTTATGGGGTCAGATGAGAATGGCTTAATCAATAGGCTTTCAAGATAGTTGGCTGGCTGGATGGCGCATTTGGTAGTGACCCTGCCTCATGCGCGCTTTTGTTTGAATGCGACAAGTATATTCTAATTCATTATGGGACAGATTCTGAATAAGCCACCAGACCATAGACCATAATAGAACAATCTGCTCTCCGTTGAACTGGCTTAAGGCGACACTGCGACGATACTAGCGCCGCAAATTGATTTACATTAATTGTGAGGATTACGTTAAAAAATCCAGCTATTAAACGTAATGGTAAAAAATTTTTGGGGCACACTTATGTAATAATGTCTTCCTACAAATCACAATAACTTTCATAGTTGCTAAAAGTGGCCACAATTTCGCAATTATGAAAATTATTGTTACTTGGCGTGTGTAAAAAATATTGTTGTTGTACCTATCACAAAAAAAAATGTTACGCATCTCAAAAAAATGTTTATGATTTCCTTTATGTTTTCATAGCTGGATTTTTTTAATCTCATAATCCTCACAAATAATATAAATCAATTGGAGACTAGTATCGTCGCTGTGTCGCCTTAAGCCACCCAAATGTTCCGTCATAACCAGAGCCAAATCGCTAACAATACATTTATTAATAACTAGCTTTATGCTCCCAACACAACTAAAATGATTAATGGTGTTTTCCATAGAAATTGGACGCTTTTACAGAGTATATTGTAGTCAATGTAATGCAGGGATGGGTTATTAAAATGTCAATTTCATATAATAATCTTTAGATTACACAATTATATAGTGAAAGCATTTGAAAAAGTATCACACACAAACATCTCATACATTGACCTGACTTCGTACTAAGTAGCGTAAGCATTTGTGTTACAGATATCAGACAAGGAATTTAAGAAACACAATTAATAATACTTAAATACATATGTATGTATGTACACTAAATAGTAAGTACTTATATATACGAACAGCGCTGTCATTAATAGTAATAGTTATAATATTTATATTTTAACTATTACTATTAATTTTGAATTAAAATAGCCGTCACTAAAATTTATAACCTACCTACTTAACCTAACTTCACCAATATTTTATTGTTTAGTAGAGTTTAGACAGTATTATCATTACAAAAATATTGCTTAGGTTAGAACAGTGACCGGCCAAAAAATCTTGAAATTCTCTCTTGCGAGTTCTTTTCGGGCGAGTTTTCCCCTAACCCAATGTTTTATCTATGGTTACATGCTACAGTTTTCGTGGGTACCCCGACACTTGACTTAAAACGCTAACGAAACTCTCTTAAAACTCGATTTAGCCATTTGTCTGCACCTACTAGAAAATTACCAACGGTATTATTTACTGTACAAAATAAATCAAATATTTAGATTTACGTCAATTAGCTTTCTAAATCGGATTGAGTTAATAATTGAATATTCTAGAGCTAAATAATCACTTTTCCATTATATAAATCAAGTGTTAAGATCAGATCCAACTAAATACTTTGAATTCAAATGAATAATTATTACAAGTCTTCTCGGAAAATCTGCTTAAGAGTTTAAAACAATTTCGAGAGAAAGTGACGTAATTTATATTTTACTCCCAAATTACTTGTTGCAAACAATATTCTTTTTAGATACTTAACTAAGTATTTTTCATTGAAGATTATGGATGTAAAGAAGAGTTTCGAGTTTACTTTTTACATAATTGAATTTCTAAATTTAAATATTTACAAAAATTACCAATGAGATTTAGTAAATTTTACATAACAGTATTTACTTACATTTTAGTATTTCTAAGTGCTGCTTATCTATACTGAGTTTTTGAAGACCTTATCTTCCGTTAATGAAGTTAACCCACGCTTCTTCTGGAGGTCGTCCGATAGGCGAAAATTATACGGCGCGTCTGTATTTAAAGTCGTCACACAGGCGAGTGTTACAACACTCGATTTCAGTACGTCCGACAGTCGAGCGTTCTTCGTCTACCGTATGTAATAGGTAGAGTCTATCAGGCAAGTTCTTTACGGCTTCAGTATCTAAGGTTGAACAGGTAACTAGTGAATGTAATACGGATTTTATCTAAAATGTTGTACAGATGATCCTTGACTACGGCGTACGGCTTGTGCGTATACAAAGCAAGTATCGTCGAAAGTAGGTAAGTAGATAAGATATATTAATATAGGTACATGCAAGTCAACCTACAGACGATATGATTGGCGTTTCTATTAATGTCTTTACTTTCTTTATTTCCAACTAGTGGCCCGCCCTCACTTCGTTTCGGGATCAAATTTTGCTAACAATTCCAATGTTCGCCAACAGATGGCGCTGGGTGTCAATTACATCGCGCTACTGATTTGTGTTTTTGGGTTCCCTATAAGCATTATCGTTTTCCGCAGATTTAACCTCTTTATAAATACTATGGACTATGGATATCTAAAGCTACGTTACCTGCTGTTTGTGGAGTTGACGGAAGTATTGGACCGACTGCGCCGGTTGCAGATGGAGTCACCGCAGTTCACCACTCCGCCTTTGGTGGTGATGGAGAAGGTCCGCAGCCGATACAGGTCGTCTGACAGGCGGGGGTTGTACGGCTTCTCTGGCAGCGAGCACACTCGCGGTCTGGAGTGCTCCACCACTGTGGAAGAATTGTAAAGTTAATGTTTCGTTCAAAAATTCAAGAATTCTTACAATCGTTTAACAAATTGCCAACAAATATACAGCAATTAAATAAATGTAAATTTAGAAATGTACTGACAAAGAAGTTTATTGATAAATGCTATTATAAGATTAGTGACTTTTATAATGATACTGACATTTTTGATAATTAATTTAATCTGACATTGTTTTCTATAAATTCCTCTTAATTATTTACTACCTCATACTAATAATGAAAAATGTTTATCTCTGTTTAACGCATGCTATTTTCGTATACCATATCTCGGTGAAACATAGTGGTCTGAAATGTGTGATGTCATCTTTTTTGTTAACCTGTGTTTACGAATAAATATATTTGATTTGATTTGATTTGAAATCCTGTATGCCTAACATGCGTACCGCGACAAAATTTTGTCGACTCTCGTTTGCGAAAGCGCATCCTTATACCCCGCTCATCGCTCAGTCAGGTGAGCGAGAAGCAACTTGCCCCGACACAATACGAGTGTCGACAAATTATCTCGCGGCGCGCATGTTAGCCCGGCTGGGTTTTTTTACGCGGGGCATGAAACAGCGTCTCAGCAGGCCTTCAGGGTGAGGATGACAGACTCAATTGGTCTGTTTTTTTATGCCTGTCAACCATATTTGGATCTCACGGCAGCTTACCATCAGGCGGAGTGAAGTCATCTTGATTGTCCTCAATATAAGAATTAATGTTCTTCACTTGCAATGATTTACTAGTCCTCGTTTAAGTTTACTATACTAGTGAGCCACCCAGGCCTCACTCGGATGTAATATTGGTATTGTAAAGTAAAAATTCTTTATTGCCAATAAACACTTTAACGGTGACCAGCACAATGTAACTTATGCTGGTCCTCACACAAGGCTGTGGATGTCAAAATGTCACTAAACAACCAATGACGTTAAAGTTGGACTCGGTCTAACAGTACGCCATCTAGCGGATTTCTCACAAGCGATAGCCTTTTTTTTGTCGCTGGGCAATGCGTCCTTATCCATACCTTCCTGCCGGGGGGCAGGCGGGTCATGTCGGGCTCTCCTCCGGCGGCGGCCGGAGGCATACCAACTAAACACTGTACTGGCACTGCTGGCCAATGGGGAAGGACAGATTATTTTTTGTTGTTATTATTATTTTTTTTTTACTAGTGTTTTTTATTTTCTTGTGTTGTGCCAATTGTGTGTAGCATGTGATATGTGTTGTGGTGTCCAAATTAATAAATGTATTTTCTTTCTTTCTTTCTTCTTTCTAAACCCCAGCGGCGCTCCCTCATCGCCAGAGTGGAGAGGGGACATGAGTACTGGTTGAAGAACCTTACTTCACGCCCCACACGCGATAGCCTGAGAGATATTTAGGTTTTGGTTATTAGGATGTGCTGAATGAAAGCTTCTCAATGAAGATGTTATTATTATAATAAATAAGCAAAAGACAGTGATTGATTGATGTGAAATTTAATAAAAACCGCCAAGTGTCTCGAACGTCAAATTGTTTAGTCTAGAGGCAGACCTTTAGACCCTTCTAAATGAGTTTTTAGGCGTCAAACTTAACTAATTATATTATCTTTCACTAAAATTTTACTTGCAAATAAGTCAAAATATACCAGGTTAATCCAGGTAGCTTTATGTAAGACTAGTTGTATCCCGCGGTGTTACGAGTCTTATAACAGTAAAAATAATTACTTTCAGTAGGTAGCAAAATTAATTTACTTTCACAATTTTTCCCATGGGAATAAAATTTTCCCGTAGGAAAATGTAGACTATTTGTTAATCCAGAGTGTCAGCTAACTCCGCACCAAAGTTTAATAAAGTCGGTTAAAATAATTTACTTTCATTGAAATTCCTATGGGAATAAAATATTTTCCCGCACTAAAATACATTATGTTAGTCTAGGGTGTCAGCTTACTCCATATTTGTTTAAAATCGCTTAATATCCGTTTAGATGTGAAGAGATATACACACTCACATAGTCACAAACTTTTGCTTTTAAAATACTAGTATGATTTGGTCAATATTTTGGGTAGTAAAACCAGGATTTTCGTTTACATTTTAATGAACTTTCGCGCTTAAGTCTAACAGTATAAAGTTCTAATTTATTTAAACTCCAAAAGTTTATTCCAAGCTAAGCAGACAGTTACGCCAGTAACTCTTGGAATTCTACGGAATTCTACGGAATTCTATCTCCAATAATTAAGACTTCCCAAGTGTCAATGAGAACAGACCTCGCCAAGGAGAAAATAATTGCGTGAGGATCACCTTTCAACCCTTTCCTAATGATTGGGGTCAAATGTACCCAACCTAACCCAATTAAATCTCATACTAAATAATTATGAAGTCTCGTGGAAGGAGGTGTCATAGATCAACCTTAACTATATAAAGTATAAATGACCCGCTTTAACCTCGACTCAGAGCTTAGTTTTACTAATTTTTCTCTTCATCAATAGATGGCGCTGGGTGTAGATTGCATCACGCAAGTGTTCGGTTTTTAGTTAACCTAGGGATATCGTATCGTTACTTGTTTGTATGTTATAATATTAAATTATAAAATATTATAAAACCCATTGGGGGTTCGATTCCTGAGTCGAGCAAAAGTACGTTTAGACGTTTTCGAACATAGCTCGCGTTTGTGATCACCAATCCGCAAAATGAAAGCGTGGAGATTAAGGTCGTAAGGCCCAGACAGCAGACACAATAGAAATCAATTGTTTTTGCCTCGTATGAGGCTTTTGACACAAAATAATTAATAATTACACACAGAAGGTAGACTCAGCCTGATTTTGAATTTAGAAGAGTTCGTTGACATATGCTAGGGTTGTTGCCCGGCATGAGTACATAAGCGCGCGGCCTCTACCACAGAACTCGACAGTTCGACAATCTTATGTCATAGGCTAGGATAGATGTGGTCGAAAAGGCGTATTTGCCCGTTAGTGCGCATGAGTACACTCTTAGTGGGCAGCCTACTTTCTGTGTGTAATTATTTTGTGCTTTTGAGTTAAGACCCAAAATGACGCGACGTAAACGATAACGTAATTGATGTTCTTTTGGATCATACGACATTAAGCCTAATAATAGTAGCGATAGATTAGTTCTTAAGATGGAGGCCTTTGCCCTGCAGTGTGACAGTTTATAGCTGATACATAGTTATAAAAACAAAGCGGTATATTTAGATCATTACAGGCAAAGTTTCTTAAAAGGAGAAAGTTCAAAAGAGTACACAAAAATTAACAAAACAGTAATGGCGCATTGTGTCTATTGTTTGTTCCCTCTACAAATCGCTTGAGAGGTTAACAACTTCCCCGGCTCACGAAGTTGCCAACACTTCGTCCAAGAATCAATAGAATTTATATTACATTTTTAACAAGTCTCTGAAGTTTGAGACCAACAAAGCTGACTCACAATAGAAAGGACCAACTTTCTTTATCACTTAAGCTTTGTTAAAGAATTTAAGTTTGAAAAGTAAATATAAAAGTGTTTTATGAAGTGATGATATATTTTTTGGAAAAAAAAATGTTTTGTTAACGGCTCGGTGACGTATTTGGTAGTGATCCTGCCTCATACGCTAAACGTCATGGAATCCCCAACCATTCTCTGAAACATTCGTGTGATGAGCACTTGTGTCTGTCCAGTGTCTGGGTGTTATTTATGTCTTTAAATAATATATATATACAACGCCCCGTTGGTCTAGTGGTTTAAGTACCGGGCCGTGATCTCGGGGTCCCGGGTTCGAGTCCCGGGTCGAGCAAATAGTATGTACGAATTTTTTCAACATAGCTCGGGTTTGTGATCACCAATCCGCATTTGGCAAGCGTGGTGATTAAGCCTAATCCTATCATTAGTAGTGATAGAAATAGAAATATTCTTTATTCAATCCAAGTCCGTATAGAACATTTATGAATGTCAAATATTATGTAAGCTACCGCTGATTCGGAAAGTCGATTTCTATGATGGAGGCCTTTGCCCTGCAGTGGGACAGTATATAGGCTGATACTACTACTTTACTTTAAATAATATTATATTTGTGATTCCTCTGTTGTCTGATATCTGTAACACAAGTGTTAAAGTACTTAGTACGGAAGAGAGGTCAATGATTGAGTTGTTGTGTGTGATGATTTATTTATATTATTTTTATTGGTGATCTGTGACTCCGCTAGTGTTGCAGGTGCCTATGAGCAGCGGCCGTCTCGACTGCTACTTATCACTTAAAACATACTGTAGTAATAGTTTCCCTACCCTTCCTTATTTTTTTATTTATGTGATAGGTAGCAGACGAGCAGGCGGATCACCTGATGGTAAGCAATTGCCGCCGCTCATGGACACTTGTAACACCAGCGGAGTTACAAGTGCGCTGCCAACCTTTTATCCCCTTCCCCCCCGGGTGGGCCTCCGGTACCCTCACTCACTCAGCGAAACACAGCACAGGGGCTGCTTCACGCCGGTTTTCTGTGTGTTTATTACTATTAATAAAAAGCAATTTTCACAGAATATTAAAATTAGATCCTGATAGCAGGGATAAATGCGGACAGCAATCACTGATTAATATAAGTAAGCAAGATGAAACGAAAGGTTTTCCTGCAGGGAAAATAATCCATTGCCCGCCCACGCGGGCAACGTTCTATTTTGTCAATGTTTCAGGAAGAGTATGACATTTTGTTTTTCCCTATAGTGGGCGTACTACCAGACGGATCACCTGATGGTAAGTGATTACCGCTCGCCATAAACACCCACAACTCCAGTCGATGCAAAAGTGTGTATCCAACCTTTGACCCTCACTCACTAATCAGACCAAGGTCTAATCTAGTCTAAATCTAGTGCGTATTGATGCTTCATATTTAATCTTTTTTCCGCACTTACCCCCAACTATTCAAATGCATTTTTAGCTTCGACATCTTTCTCTCTTTTTTTATGTGATAGGTGGCAGACGAGCAGACGGATTACCTGATGGAAAGAAATTACCGCCGCCTATAGACAGGTGCAACACCAGTAGAGTCGCTGCCAACCGGTAACCCCCTTTCCCCCAATGGGCCGGTACCCTCACTCACACGACGAAACACTACGCAGGCGCTGCTTCACGCCGGTCTTCTGTGAGGCCGTGGTATCACTTTTTAATTCAATTTTACGACAAAGACAACATATTCAGCAATCGGGTGTTAAGAGTCTATTTTGGTTGTGTAAGATTCACTTACCTCAAATTTCATTGAAAGTTTTCTTATAAATTTTCCCAAACTCAATTTGTATCGTAAAACAAAACATTGATTATTAGGCTGAGCATAAAGTTATTGTACCCTAATTTCTAAAGTGTTTTCTTCATCACGCAACGCGCCCAATGGAATCAATTTGGGGGAAGTCAACAGTTTAATTTAATGTCGTGTCTCATAAAGTAATAAAGATTTGACGTTCAAGACTTTATTGAAAATAAGCATTTTTTCTTTTCCTCAAATGTTTGTTTGATTTCTTTGCGCGTTCTTGTGCAAAAACGTGTGGTTCATTGTTAGAAGCTGGCGTAACTAAGAGACAGTATAAAAAATAAGTATGCATGTGCCCTTAACTCGCTTGGTAGGCCCTGAGGGCCTAATTTGAAGTGGACGTTACGACCGAATCAGAGTTCCCCTCTCTTCCACACGCGCTGTGCGCGCTTTTGTTTGAATGTGACAGGTATATTCTCATTCGTTACGGGACGTCTTCGTTATAAGCCACCTGGTAGGATTAGATCGAGATTCAGGATTTGAGGAGTGTGGTGATTACAGTAAAGGGACTGCCGTTCGACCTCCGCAACCCTTTAACAGGGATACAAGACCAACTGAATCATGCGTATACGGTCCAGAAAGTGTTTTCTCACGATTTTTTTCGCTTTGCTAAGGATGCAAAATACGCACATAGATTTGAAAATCTAGAGGTTCATGCTCAGATTTAAACCACGGCCACGGCCATAAATGGAAAGCACGTTATTTTCCACTGAGTTACTATCGCTCTACGCGTTTTGAACCTTTTTTAATTACTCTTAACTCTCCAACATCTCCAAGAGATGGTCAACTCTGCAGAAGGTTTTCGACGGCGTGCGTTTGCACACAAAAGGCTTTTGACATTAGGAAGGAGTTCGATTGATGTGGAACTGCCCGAGCGCGAGTCGCTTGTGCTGTGGTGTTTCCACGCCCCATTTGGGGAGAAGTGACATTGAGATGGGCTAAAGATACAGACTTTGTAGGGAGTGAAGAAACGCACCGGGGAAAGAGCCCTTAGCAAGTACCTGGTGAGCGTCTCCCAAGATTCGGTCCGTATGCCGAGACGGTAGGAAGGACCATGGGGGGGTGGAGGGACCTGTGTCTCCAACTGCTGAACAAAGGCCTCTCCCAAACTCTTCCATTGGTCTCTGTGTAGCCAGCGCTTGCCAATCTTATTTATGGTGGTCTAATTCGTTACTTCATCTTTTTCTGGGTCTGCCTCTCAACCGTCGTCCATCTGTGGGCTTGTATTGTATGACGATTTTAGTAAAGCTTTCCGGGTGCATCTTACATACGTGACTGCCCAGGTTCATATCAGTTTGGTGGATTTTTCGCCCACATCTGCTATTCAAGTTCTTAAGCGAATCTGGGTAGTTATTTCTGATTCGATCAGTAACTTTAATACCTACAACGCTTCGCTCCACGTCTAGCGCTTGGTCTTTTGATGTTCATATTGATTTCGTACCTACACAATGGTAATTTTATTGAAAGAGTATACTCGTCTACATGTTTCGTCAATGCAATAACGTCCATAATCGAATGAGGTGGCATATCGGTTGTATAACTTCGTGAAGTGCGCGCATGACACAGTAACTTAGTTAGTCGTTATTAATTGGTTATATTGGTGGCTGGGACTGTTCGGTACATTTTAGAGGCAAAGTTCAAACAAGCTGTGTAAGGGTCAGGAGTTTGTAAATAGTCTGATCTAGTTTGACAATTGCGAACAATATTTTGAGCGTGGGAAGGCCACTCTTGGATAGGAATGGGCCAGAGCTATACCACGGCTTCGAAGAAAATCGGCATTTTTCTGTTATATGTGGCAGACGAACAGACGTATCACCTGATAGTAAGCAATCACCGCCGTCCATAGACACCTGCAACACCAGTAGAGTCACAATGCGCTGATAATCTAGGCCCCGGTCACTCATTCGGCGAAACACAGTTTTTTTGTGACGCCGTGGTGTCACTCTTGTCGAACCGGCCCATTCATGCCGAAGCGTGGCTCTCCCACGATTAGACGGCGTCAAGCAGCGCTATTTCCGGGTGGAACCGGGGTTAAAAGGCTGGCAGTACACATGTTATTCAGCTGTTGCCATGGGCGGCCGCAATCACTTGCCATTGTATGATCCGTCTGCACGTACCTACTTAGATAGAATACAAGTTTTATATTTGCACAAGTGGGTGCGCAAACACAAGTCATACATATATCTACGTACGTACACTTGCTGAATTCTCGCGAATATCCGTAACTTAGTTAGGGGTAGGGTAGGTGGGTAATTAATGGGGCATATCGAAGGTTGGCTGCCTGAGTAAATTGGACTTACGGAAAGTGAGACAACTCGGAAGTTACCCTAGTTCTTGCGTGCTCCGCAATTTGTGTAACCATAATATTTATCTACTCGGAGGTACTTACTATTCTTGGTTCTATTGAATCGTCTAAGTTAGTGATTTATATTAGCTGTGGAGGATTACTCTTTGTAAGACCCATTTTTATACCCCGTAGGTGACGTAATATGCTTCGTTTGGAGTTAGATTTCCAATGGTCATTATAATTATGGGATTGTTTTCTAAAGGTACATTTTGAATTTCAGGTTAAAAACCATAATAGGTCTTCGTTACAACCTTCTCATCTTCGCCTTAAGTGTGGAGTTTCGTAAAATTAGTTCTTTAATCTCGAATTATTCGTTCTCGCGGAGCTTGAACATACATGCATACATAGATAGCAAACTAAAAGTCGTCTGCTATCTATCACATCAAAAAAAAAGGTAGTCTTACCTGGCAATTCCAAAAAGTTTGACGTCCGCCTCTGTCGACCGCGCATCGTGTTCTGGAAATTCAACGGTCCGATGTCCTCCACCGAATCACAATTGGACATAGTAGACTCCCTAGACCCTCTCCGACTGGCCAAATACGCCAGCCCCCCCTTCATAGACCCGCGGCGCATGGGGGAGCAAGGCCTGCTGACGCTCGTCGACCTCGTCTGAGGAGTATCATCCGTCATGTCAGTTAGGTCAGAGGTGGACTTCCGACAGACTCTAGAAGACGTTGTCGTCGCCTCGTCGTCTGCGTCATGGTGGACGATGGCTGAAGGTGTCCCTGGCATCGCATCCATGGAATCGTCAGTGTGACTGGACACGATGCTCGGTGACGTCACTAACCTCGGCGAGCTAACTGTGGAGGTTGAGCCATAAATTTTGCGGGTGCGATTGGGAGACACATAGCCAGGGTTGGTGTGGATATGCACTGGAGGCGGTTTGGGGGAGCGAGATTTTTCACGACGGCTGTGCTTTAGAGACGTAGTGTAGTGTAGACCGGAGTGGTGTCTGTCGAAGTTGCAAGGACTGGAGCGTCCTGACGGGTTCTGCGGGAAGTTGAAGTGCCTTGGGCTGATTGGACTTCTGTGTCCGTGGGCGATGGGAGACTTTGGCGGTTGGTTGTGCTTTGTCATAGCTGCAGCCGGACTGAGGGGTGTAGTACCCATGAGGAAGAGGTGCTGGAGGTGATGGAAGGGCTCTTCTGGGGGAAGACGAAGTGCCGTGGGCTCTTGGGCGTGTGCGGCTTGGGGGAGACGGGTGGGTAGCCGCCTGGACTGTTTACTGCCATCATGAGATTAAGTTACTTTAGATCCTCGTTCATTTCACTACGCGGTCACCTGGAAAGAAAGAAACAGTCCGTTAGTTACAGATCAAACGAAAAATTGCAAACATAATGGATTGTAATTAAAACAGATGGTCTTTACATACACCTACTACAGTAAAGACTCAATAAATAAAGATAAAGTAAAGACTCTATTATTCACTTAGTAAGATTCTAGATTTGAATAAAATTTTGCACTTGTCATATGTGATAAGTGGAGTCACAAATGCGCTGACAAACTTTAGTGTGATGGACTACAGACAGCCACACATCAGGTTACTACAATCTGTCAAATTTCTTCAATCGAACCTCACCTTTATGTCAAACGCGTTTGGTTCATTATCAACTGAGGAAATTTGACAGATTGTAGTAACCTGATGTGTGGCTGTCTGTACATAAATAAACTCGTTTACCGTATTTTTATAACCCGTACCCTTTTTATTTTTCTTTTTACCTCTTCCCTACAAAGAAAATGTTCTTTTACCCTTTTCCTTTAGAAGCATAACCCTTATCTACCCCTATTGTATCTATTGTTATCAATTCTCAATACATTGTAAATGGTGAAAATATATCACTTTTCTGGCTTCAGTAATTTCCAGCATTGATATCTGTATCAGTCAGTCAAGATATATTTTTACGGCATACTCCTTAAATAAAGAGGCAACGCAGTACAAATATTCCTTCCTTATTTACTGTCTCACTGCAGGGCAAAGGCCTCCATCATAGAAATCAGTCATCTACTATGATGAAATTAGGCTTAATCACCACGCTTGCCTAATGTGGATTCTTACCATACCTAAAATTATACAGTTTTTTCAACTAAGAACATGTTGATATCGGAAAAAAATATCAGCAGCATTTTTAATGTGATAGGTGGCAGACGAGCGCACGGTGGCAGTCGCTTACCATCTGATAGTAAACGACCGCCACAGCTCATAGACACCAGTGATGCCACAAGTTCAGTGCAAACCCTTTAACTCTCTTTCCTCGATTGGGCCTCCGGTATCCTCACTCACTCGGCGAAACACAGCGCAGCTAGCCTATTCTCGTGCGCTCGATATTGAAGTCGAATGTAGAGATCTCATACATTCGTACGTATACAAATCTCTAATTCTACTTATATGTCGAATCGACATCATGGAACGCATTAACCAATAGGAGAACAACATTAGGAATGTCGATTGTAATCTGTGTTCTCCTAGTTGTGCGTTCCATGAAGTCGTTCCGCGCCGTTTTTCGGTGAACTCTTAGTACCACTTCGTTACTGGCTCTGTTATCTTTATATCTGATGCTATCTTTATACTGTGAAGGTGAGAGAGAAAAAACTATTTTCACATTCTATTGAACACCGGGTAGTTTCCGAGCTTGGGGGAAATATGGAAAATAAGTTGGCAGAAAAGTTCCGAACTAACCTTATTGTTAAAACAAGTTAAAACAACTCAGGTAAAGTGGTTTCTTTTCTTTAGACTTTTATGCATAATAGGTGCCCAGACTAGATTTTTCTAGAACTTTCCATTCAATCAACCTTTTCGAAGCTTTGGCACAAAATAACGTAGTCCACAATGGCATATTTTACAGACTTTACTTATATAGGTATGTACCTGTCAAAAGACCAAGTCTCGCTACTCAGTTGTTCTACCGAAAAAAGTTGTGAGATCCATGTAACACCAAGTCAATCATTAATTTATTCAATCCCTTTAACTTTAATAACGTTTTAAATAAATATTTGTCTCGGCCATCGCATGCAAACGCAGTATTTTATATTTCACAAGACATACATTATCTATATTCAAAATTAATTGTTCAGTGCGATTGCCAAGTTATTTTAAACAAACCTTAATTGTCACTTAAGTAGAAAATATTGACCCTTATTTTAAAGGACATAAAGATATCCATATTTAAGATAATTATAAGGTTAAATGACGTATCTGAGAGCGGCATTAAGACAGTTTAAGCAATGCCTTAACTATGACCTGCCTGCTCTTTTCCCCGTCCCACACCGAAGCACTCTAAACACTTAGAGTGGTAAACCAATTGCTTGCCCGCCTGTTACATCAAAAGGAAAATCTTTGACATGCATTAAAATGAGCAAAATAACAGCGTAACGGACCCATTTTACAGCAAATGCAATATTAGAAGTAACAGACCGGCCGGAAGGTTATTTTTACAAGCTCTTTTGGCGTCAAAGCCAATTTATACGAGAAAAAGGTTTCGGATATTACTCGCACTCACCTTGAACAGTCTAGGAGGACACAGTAAGTTATGTTTACGCGAAACATTTATTTTTTCCACTACAGTATTTTTTGATTTTCATTGCACCCACTGGTCCAATAAAAGATGTATAATTATGGCTAAACCTAAAATTATTTCTTCTCTTTTCAAATGTAGTTAACATGTTGCTATAAGTTAGTGTGTACATTATCAAAAATTAAGCAAAATCATTGTAGTTTTTTTGTTTGATCATGGGGAAAACCTTTTAAAAACGAGCCATGAGTTAAATAAACAAATTATTTTTTTTTTGTTAATTTTCACTGTTCTCTTTACATTGCATTGTACGGAATAAATAATACTACCAAAAATCATCATAACATCGCAAAGATTTTAAACTAAATAAAACTAGTTAACCAAATATTTAATTACAAACACTTATAATATGGAATTAAACTTTTTAATTCATTTTTTAATCTCTTCAGTAGAATTAAGAAAAGAAAGTAATTTCTGGAAAAAAAGACATCTACTACTAGCTACATACCTATCATAATCATTTATACGACTACATACACTAGGTAATGAACTCTTAGAGCTGCTCTAAGAATGAACTAAACTTGTGAAACATCCTAACACTCGAAATTCCATTTAACCTGATGACGTTTTTCCGAAACTATATAAGCTTGTTTATCACTAGTCGAGCATTTCAAAAATGTAATTTATAGTTCTCCAGTTTAAAAATAGGCAAATTAAATTCTTTCACCACATATCGGTTTCAAATATCATTTCTTCCATTCATCTTGGTGATATTTCTTCACGCTACGCGTATAAATCACATTGTGCTGGATTCTGTAAGGTTCAAGAATGCGCGTATGACGGATGACTCTCCAGCTGTTGGTGTTGACACACTGACTTCCTGTTATCTGTGGCATTCTTAAGGATTGACACATTAACGCCACATTTTTTTTATTTCGAAATAGACAGGATTCTTTGGAATTTTAAGCGTTATCTTTAATGGATTTAAGTATACCTGGAAAAGATCAGGCGGAAAGGGACATAATAGTATTTTTTTATAGAATACTAGTGGCCCGCCCTCACTTCGCTTCGGGACCGTAATTCAGAAATGAACCAATAGATGGCGCTGTGCTCAATTACATCGCGCAAGCGTTTTGTGTTTTCGGTTTACCTATAAGCCTTGTCGTTGTCCATAGAAGTTATCTCTTTATAAATAGTAAAGAAGATGAAAGAGAAAATGTAATAAATAATATTCACCAAAAACAAAAGCCTTAAAACCAAAGATACCTACTTTGACTGCCACATTATTAGACACAACAGAAAAAGTATTGTTTGCCGGTCACCTGTGACCCCCATGGCATACAAAGTGTTAGATATTGACTCACCATAAAACCTTACACAATCAGATCTTCAGTTGAAATCAGTGACAAGTATTAATTGGCTCGTGATAATAGCCACATTCCGATGTTGTCTGCGTCGTTTCAGGGGTTGCGACATGGTGCATATTGAACGTTTTGATGGTGTCGCAAAACACGAGCGGAAGCGATTTTGGTAACTACGCGCTTTTGCTGTTGAATGGCAGCAGATTTTGTTTTTATTTGGGGAGTTGACAGTTTAGTCATAGTATATTTCATGCCACTTGATAGTAATATAAGAAGCAGACGGACTTTCTACAGGTTTATACCAGACACCTGGCAAAGGTCTTGAAAACTACGAGGGAAATAGAATTATTAAAATTTGTGAGCCTTTGGTATTTTACAAGACTTTGGCTAATGGGATAGTAATTAATTCAATATGAACGTCGCTGCTGTTTAAATACATATCTCACGAAAGTGACCGTATCACATGCCTATCGTATAAAGCTTAATCCTCTCAGAAGAGATGGACAAAATGACGGGCACTAAGATGTAGTTTGATCAACACTCCCGGGTGTAACGGCAGCGAATAGGCGCCAGTGGAAAACCTGAGGGGAGGTCTTTGCCCAGCAGAGGGATCAAGCAGGCGAAAAAAAACCTCCTTATTAACTACTATAAACGTTAGCTTGTACACCCTAGTCACCGCCCGCTAGCACCCACACCGCGCCCTAAACTTACGCCCAAAGGCCGTCCGGACACAATTTGTCTTCGGCCCGCCCTTCAGTTCCCATGCCGTAGCTACAGAAATCACGACTTCAAAGCTATCGCCGGCTTGTGAGGAATTGCCGCAATCAATGGAACTATTGGACAGATTACTTACAAACTTACACAAGTTTTAATCTTTTTAGAGTTCCGTAACCAAGTGGCAATAATTTTAGAAAAAAAATAACCGACCTCAAGACTACAGCCAAAATTTTTTTTTGTTCTTTTTTAATTTCAAAAACCTCTAAGTCAATTTTAATAAAATGTATATGAGACCACCGCTAAATGATGGCTTACCAATCAAAATATGAATTTAAAATCAATTCATGAAATTGGCGGAGAAATCTATGTATGTTACAAACCAAAAAAACATACTTTTAGCTTTTTGAAGTCGGTTGAAAAACGGAACCGTTAAGATTCGTTATGTCGATGATATACTAGTGATATCTAGATGTTTGAAACCTGTATCGTACTTACTATACTATCACCACTAACACTATAATGATGTACAGGGTGTATCTATGAACATTTACTTCCATTTAACCACGTGTTTGTTTAACTTTTGTTCAATAACTTTCCGAAATTCATATTTTGACTCCCCATACAAAATGATGAAGTCACGATAGTCAGATAAGTTTTTTTTTATGCGGATTTTCAAAAGTCATCCTAGAACAAATGTAGGTAGTTCAGAATGATTGTTAAAACACATGGTTAAAGGGATGTAAATGTACACCGAAACAGTCTGTATATCGTGTAGAGTCGCTTTTAGTATCACGCAACTTAGGCACTGAACTTAACTTACCACTTCTAGACCCAACAAAAGTGGCTTTAAGGCTTAAAGAAATAACTTCAATCGCAACAAGCGAAGAGTCGCTTTATTTGCTCCCCTCCTGACTTTCAAAAGGTCTAGAGCTACTTGCGTTTCATTCCCCTGAGAGGAATAGAAGCATGTTTATTTCTAGAAAAGTGGAAGCTAGAAGTGCCTTAATGAAAGGCTGAAAAAAAAATCTTAGTTGTGTAGAATTTACGTAATTTGTTCAGTTGCTAATAATATTAATCGATGGCATACAGTCATGGACGTATATAAGGGGGGTCCAGGGGGTCCGGACTCCCCCCCCCCCCCCCCCATTGAGGCCTGGTTTGACATAAAGTTGAATCGGCTTTAGTCAAGGGCGACTTAATTAAGGGGTCGGCAAGGTTGGTCGGGTAGCAAATTGTAGATAGCCCTGGGACGGCAAATCAACAAATCAACCTCACGTTCTTCAAGAATGCGTACATGTAACAACGCACGCTGGGTCCAGCCGGTCCTTGAATTGAACTTAACTTCGGGAGAGCCGTTTTATAAAATATCATAAATATTATTTCAATTAGGGAAATTGTTAAATCGGGGGGGGGGGGGGGTGATTCGTAATTGTTTTGCAATGTGGGACACCCCCCTTGTCAAAGCTATATATACGTCCATGCATACAGTAGGTACACGGCACTAACTACAGATTGTAGTTAGTACAAATATGAACTAAGCCATCCACAATAAGCATTATAATATGTTTCTCATTTGCACTAAGTACTTACCATCTGTAGTTAGTATAAGTGTGCAATGGTTAAAATCATCTATTTAATCGTCCTGATTTCCACTCTGGCTCTTGATCAATAAAATTGTACTATGTACTTAAAAAAACTAATCTGAAAAGAACATTTCCTACTCGGACAACAATGTTGAATTTTCAAGTTTTGGATTCTTATGATGTTGAATTCGCCAAATTTTGAATCTAAAACGTTGGGTTCGACCCACAATGTTTTTTTATGCTAGAGGTATCAAACGAAGAGAGGACGCTGATGCGTTGCCGGCTTTGTAAAAAGGGTTTGAAATATTAAAATGTTGAACTTGCCATTTGTTGAATTGCAATGCTTAGGGCCTCGTTCACCACCCCCGAATAAGGTGTCAAGTAATTTACTTGTCAATTATAGTGGGTTCGGAGAAAATTGGCCCCTGGTCCTCGGCCCAGTTTAATTTAAATATTTTTTTCAATACAAATACCAGGGGCCAATTTTCTCCAAACCCACTATATGTAATTGACAAGTAAATTACTTGACATCTTACTCGGAGGTGGTGAACGAGGCCCTTAGTAATATAATGTTATGTATTTGTAGTTGTGCAATAAAGTACTATCTACATAATCTTAAATCTTGTATAACACTGAGGCAGTCATACAAGAACATAACAAATGTCTTCTCCGCCAGAAGGCGTCAGGTGTGCCAATTTTCGTGAGGAAAGTGAATTCAGTTTTCATTCCGACTGCTCAAGAAAAATCTTGACTTTTCGTTAACGCAAAAACCATTAATTATTCACGTAATTAAGCAGGTAATTACCTTAAAGCTTTAAATTACGCCCGAAATCTCTGAAATCTTAGCTACCATTAATCTTATTCGAAAACTCGTCGTCGAGGTCGTCCGATCCGTATTAGCCGAATGAAAAGAAATAATCCTATCAAAAACAGAAGTGAAATGAGAGCCAAGTTCAAATATTGTGCTTTGCTTTGAGTTCTGCGGTAAAAGAAGTGAAATCTAAAGTGTTAATTTCAACGGTCAGTCTTAAAATTCAAACTAAAGACAGACCTGCTTGGATAGTTTTGGATGTCCAGCAGTGGACTTCAACGGACTGATGAAAATAAATTACCAATCTGTATGTCAGACCATTCTAAGTTATTTAATTGGAACTAGTTTTGTTGTGATATAATAGGTATATGCAATATTTAGATAAGTAGGTATGAGGAGGTCAAAATTGGATCCAATTGGTATGTGTCTAGTACGGTAAACTGGCAGTGAAATGAACTTCTCATTAAACGTAGTGTACGTCCTCAGGCCAGAATGATGGAAAAACGATCTGCCCAAGATGGCTGAATGAGCGAACATTTGAAGAGACCTATATTCAGTAGTAGCCTGCAAGGGGCCTCGCCAGTTCTGTAAGCTTGAACTTGGCTTGTTACGCTGCCGCTGTAGTCGTACTCTCCTAATGGATCTTAATCGAGGCTTATTCGATGAGTTGAGGACGCTTCAGAATAAAAACAATAGCTCTGGATAAAAGATTGCCTGTCGAAGCGATCAATCACTGTGAAGTCACAGCAAAAGGTAACCCAGTAGCTGAGAAACTCAGTGGATAAGAATATTGCGCCTTCTGAAAAGAAGATTGTTGCTTCAAATCTAAACACCTTCCTCTGGAGTATTCAAGTATATGTGCATATTTGTATCAAACATCGTGAGGAAATCAGCGTTTAGGTAAGTTTCTCTTATGAGTGGACAGTGCGATGGAGCATACAACATCAGTTTTGTACAACGCCTTACTGTCAATGCCACTGACAGGCCTTCTCATCGTAGTCTACTATAATCCTTTTGAGAGTGAGGCTGGGTCACTATCAAATGGATGTTATTTAACAGGTCAGTAAAAAACACTAACTTAACTTACCCAATAAATGACTGGTCAGCGATTACTAAAGAAGCAATGAAAAATGATTGACCAACTAGCGGCCGCCCGCGACTTCGTACGCGTGGAGATAGTTATTTGCATATTTTTTACAATCCACACAATATATTTTTATAAATTGTAGCCTATGTGTGTTATTCTGATGTAGAAGCTATACCATTGTAAAGTTTTATTAAAATACATTCGGCAGTTTTTGCGTGAAAGAGAGCAAACATCCGGCCATCCATACTTACAAACTTTCACGTGTAGAAAATTAGTTAGGGATGTTTTTTTTTTACTGCTCATATTTATTTCTTCTATCAAATAAGGGATTGGACTACTAGTAAATGTTATACTGTGGTACAATTTGTGAGTCCCAGATCTCTAAGGTTACAGCGATCCATCTTAAGAGAAGAATTCCTTGAAATATTGGGCGATCACTCAGCTGAGACTTAATTATCGTTATGGAGTGGCATTTTGAAGTTTTGTCGCATTCATATATTCAAGTCATCATTATCATATACTAGTGGCCCGCCCTCACTTCGCTTCGGGAACGTAATTCAGAAATGAACCAATAGATGGCGCTGTGCTCAATTACATCGCGCAAGCGTTTCGTGTTTTCGGTTTACCTATAAGCCTTTTCGCTGTCTATATAAGTTACCTCTTTATAAATAGTATAGATCATAGGCCTCCATCATCATATTGGACACCAGTAGAGCCACAAGTGCGCTGACAACCTTTAACGTCCTTTTCCCAAACTGCGCCACCGGTACCCTCACACGCCGATCTTCTGTAAGACCGTGGTATCACTCCGGTAGAGCCGGCCCATTCATGCCGAAGCGTGGCTCTCTCATGGTTAAATATTACGTAAAGGTAGGGGATTCATCCTCGTTTAACGACACGAGACACGAGTAATATGTACACATTTTTAGAACTTTTCTTTAACGGACTTTAGTTCATCAAAGAAATATAAAAAATAATCCATTGGCGGCGTTAGTGGATTAAACTGCACCCTTAAAGCTAACAAGCGTTATCCACATCTGTTCCCTAAATTGGTTCAAATTATTTAATTCAATTCAATTCAATTCTTTATTGCATGCTCCATTGGTACAAAGTATCTTAATTACATAGCAAGTAATGTACGTACAAGGGTGTAAACAGTGCAATGTAGCGCCCTGTAATGTAAGGGCATAGCAATTTATAAAATATACATTATTTTTTATTATCTATACATTAAATTACTTAGTGACTTTGTTTCTACCTATTACTACTAATACATATTTATAATAATAACTTATTTCTACTTATTACTAATATTTTATCACATTTATTTATTATTTATAGTCCAATACGTGACCTTTTCGGTTAATAAAAATAAAAATAAGCTTACAACCGCCTACGCTGTGTTTCGCCAAGTGAGTAAGATGAGAGTACCGGAAGCCCAAGTGAAGGCAAAAGGGATTAAAAGGTTGGCAGCGCAGTTGTGACTCCACTGGTGTTACCGGTGTTGATAGCAGCAGTCTCAAACCATCTGGCGATCCGTCCAGTGATCAAGAGAGTCGTCAGCCAGGGCCGCTGTGTGTGAAGTGTGTGGCGCACACAAGCGCCAAGGCAATAGGGTTGTCACGCGCCGACGATAACATGAAGATTCATGAAGAAAAAATTTTTTTGCGATGTATTTGTTTTAACTGTCTTGTGGTGACACCTGCTATTTAAACACGTCATCTAGTCTGTCTGTATTAAACACACAAGATAATTGGCTGGCTATTGGTTTCGTACACAGGCGCTGTGTGGAGTCGATACTCTTTTTTTCCCAGGGGAAACCATCATGGCCTTCACCTTGCCACATGTGGCGGACAAGGTGGTGTGTGGGACTCTAACCCTAACCAAAACCCCTGGGGTGTCCATCTTAGCGCAATCGCGGTCGGATATCCCGCAGCCGGGACTGGACCGTACCGCAAATCGCGCTCGCCACTTTGAGCCAAATTGTTTGGTGCAATGCAGCCTTTCCCAAATGCGCGACCTACCAGGACACCCAATAGGATTATTTTCCTCGCGGAATCGTGATACTGAGCAAGCCACTCCCCAGTAGTGACATGCTCACGTACTCCGAAGAATACCTTGGCAGTATTCTTAACGCCACAGGGCACAGGCCCCTAGCCACAGGGCACGAGTACTCCTCTGCCAACTATCACAAAAAAAAACTTGGTTTGCATACCTCATATATCATTACATCATAGCAGCAATGATTTGATTTCGCCCAAGGATCAGCCTAAAAATCCGCTCTGCAGTGGTTACTGGCCGCTGCAGCAAATGCTGAGGCTGCGCCTTGTTGGCCACCAACCACAACGATTTTGTTAATATTTTTTGTTGTCTTGTTTGTTCGTTCACATACTTTTTTAAGCTGCTGTATGTACTATATATTTCTATGATGGAGGCCTTTGGGGGACTGTATATAGCGGATACTATTATTTTTTGCATACTTACAAGAATTCAAAAAACATGTTGAGCTATAACTTCCTAAATCCAGCCGTTTATAACTGCAGCGTAAATTATCCAATTTCTAATAAAAAAAATATCCCATGTGGGCGTCAGTAGGCAAAATCTTATAATACCTACTAACTAATTAATGGCCGTCTTTCTATTGGCTCATTAATTTACCTAATTCACAACATCCGCTGGCTATCCACACGATCTAATTATAACTCACAAACTTACTGTATAGTGCTGCTCTTAAGCGGGCGAAGATATCGATAATAATATGAGCTAACCATAACCTTAGTATGGCATCAAACCGCGCCTCACAACCACAGTGCAATATTTTTGTCATGATAATATTCACTAAATTCTACATAACAAAAAATATAAGTGACGTTGGGCTAGGACAGTAACCTGCTGGGGAGTGGCTTGCTCAGTATCACGACTCCGCGAGGGAAAAAATCCTACTGGGTGTCCTGGTAGGTCGCGCATTTGGGAAGGGCTGCATTGCGCCAAACATTTTGGCTCAAAGTGACGAGCGCGATTTGCGGTACAGTCCAGTCCCGGCTGTGGGGTGTCCGACCGCGATTGCGCTGAGATGGACACCCCAGGGGTTTTGGTTAGGGTTAGAGTCCCACACACCACCTTGTCCCCCCACATGTGGCAAGGTGAAGGCCATGATAGTTTCCCCTGGGAAAAAAAAACCAGCTCGGTGAAGGTCGTTCCAAGGTGGGATCTTAGACTACTACATTAGCCACAATGAATACCTCGAACCATTGAATGGAATACCATGGCAATGGAAAGTTATAGGTTAATAATTCAGAATAGGTACTTTTATGGGCTAGAAAAACATAAGAATGGAATCGAGAAAGTCATCAGACAAAATAATGAGTTCTAAGGAGTCAATCACTTTTTGGCAAAATTGTACGATTAAGAAAATAACTAATGTCAAAACTATCGACAGCGGTCCATCTCTAGCCATGTAAACATTGTAAGCTTATGAACCAGTAATGTGTTTACAGCTCACACATCTCATACACTTCACACACACAATGTAGCACGTTGCTCGTTGTATTGTTTTGTATGAGTTTTAAAAAGTTTTTAATACGATATGAAATTAGTTTAGAGAGTTGAATACGAAGTCAGTATTTGCGATGAGATATCTTTTCTAGATGGAAACTAGGGATTATCATAGCAATGGGAAGTTGTAGGTTAAAAATTTAGTTTATAATTCAGAATATTTTTATGGGATAGAAAAACATTAGGTACAGTGGAATCAGGCACCCTTCATTCACTTGGCAAAACACAGTGCAGGCGCTGGTTCCAGTCTTCTGTGAGGCCTTGGTATCACTACTGTCAAGACGACCGATTCAAACCAAAGTGTGGCTCTCCCGCTCTCTTCGGAAACGCGCCTGATCCAAAGTGGATGAAATGATGTATGAGAGGCGTAAGCTTCTTTAACGTCGTAAGACCCAAAAGCCTTTTAAAAGACAAAAACAATTGATTTTCTATCGTGTCTGTTGTCTGGGCCTTACGACGGTAAACGAGTAATCGGTAGATTTTAAGATTATCACGTCAATTTCGAAGGTAGGTAGGTATATGGGTTTGAAGACTGCCACGTAATGACATTTTTATGAGAATGACCCAGCCGTTCTTGTAAGCACCTAATGGGTACCTTCGTAAATATTTCTACCCACATCTGGGTCATAATAATATACCTACCCTTTTCCTGTCGGCAGTTAGCAATGACAGTAAAGCCGACGTAAGGGCCGGACCCTTGTTCTGATTGTAGCAATGAATAAATTAATACCTTCTGTAAGGACGTTGGCGGTATTTGTGCCTTAGTATAGTTTCGGAACGAGGTGATCTGGCAGAGAACCAAAGTTATCGACATAGCTCACCAGATCAGTTAGCTGAAGTGCAGTGAGCTGGCCATGTCTGCCGCAGAACTGACAACCGCTGTGGTAAACGAGTTCTGGAGTGGTTGCGTCTGCGTCTTGGTAAACGTAGTGTAGGACGGCCTCAGGCCAGATGGAGGGCAGGCTGGAGCTGGATGCGAGTAGCCAAAGATCGATCAAAGTGGCGAGCATTTGGAGAGAACTATATCCAGCAGTGGACTGCAACAGGCTGATGATGATGATAATGATGAATAGTATATAAGTATCAGCCTATATTACGTAGTAAAGCCCAGACAGCAGACACAATAGAAAATCAGTTGTTTTGCCATTAAAAAGGATTTTGGTCCTTACGACGTTAATGCAGGGTAAAGGTCTCCATCAAGTCATCGCTACCATGATGGGATTAAATTAGGCATTTAACTTAACATTTTTGCTCAACCTGGGAATCGAGTAAGGGACCCTGAGATCATGGCCCGGTGCTTTAAGCACTAGACTAGGACGAGTATACATACTCGTACGTATGTAGATGTACGTATGTGTATTTATTTAGATAGTATTATCTATCACTCGCAAACACGAATGTTTCATCTTCTTCTATACTATTCAATTATAAAGAGATAACTTCTATAGACAACGACAAGGCTTATAGGTAAACCGAAAACACGAAACGCTTGCGCGATGTAATTTAGCACAGCGCCATCTATTAGTTCATTTCTGAATTACGGTCCCGAAGCGAAGTGAGGGCGGGCCACTAGTCTTTTTATAAAATCAGTACAAAATAATAATATCAGCAGGTACTTTTCGTATGATTAATTGAAAATTTGGTAATATTTTCTAAACCAGTCAGTCAATCATAATATGAATATTGAAAGCCTACTATCTTCAACATAATAGTAGGTACTAGGATTCGCTAGATACAGGGTGTATAAGATTGTATAAGGGAGTTATTAGGTTGAAGAGCCTGTGTAATTAAATTAAATAAATAATAATATTATATGTGAACTTTTCCCACCCACCACAGCCACCTCTTCTAAAACCCTTCAAAACAACATTTTGAAAATTCATCGAAAACTTTTTCAAAACCCCATACGAAAATGAACAAATCAAGTGACCGACTTTGTATGAAAAGTTGATTTTATATGCGTTTTTCAAAATTCATTCAACTTATGTTATTCAGAATGGCTGGCAGAAGCGCGTGGTTAAAGCGATGTAAATGTTCACAGATACACCCTGTATATTCCAATCGGTACCTTTCTAATCGTTTTGAAATATAAACCTTAGTTAACATCTCCATTATTCATAAGGCGCTAAAAAGCCCCCAAATTTCCAATATCGTGAAGCTAATATTCAAAGGAGGTTTATTTGCTAAGTCCCGCTTGTGTACAGCCACAGCGGAGAGATAACCAGTAACTATAGACAGACAGTACTTATACTCAAAAAAATCTACGACAGATACGTCACTGTCAAATCTGTTAAAGTCACTTATGTCACGTTTTTAGGTTTCGCCAAACTTTTTGGCATTCTTTTTCTTATTATGCAGACTAAACTGTCAAGTTTCCATACATTGTCAAAATGTTGTAGGTAGATGCCAAATGTTATTAACACCTGAAGTGTTACAAGCGCAATACCATCTTTGAAAATTAAAATTACGGATGGTTAAGTTTTTATTAAAGCGTCTTGTATTTACGTGATAAAAAGTAAATAAAATTATGTTTTTTAAATATAGACTCAAAATTACCAATAAATAAATTACATCAACGAGTGTTTTTAGAAAAAGGGGGTATATTATGGTACGATAATTTTATTGCAGTAGCAACATTGTAGTAGATTTTTTGGTCTTGAATTCCAGTTTTGGGTATAGATTACTACAATCTGTTCTTCAGTTGGCCGTCCTAGGTACCGCTGGAGGGTTGATAAAGATTTGCGTGGACTCCAGACTGATGGCTGGGCTGAGGCTCTTATTATAGGACGCTAAGGGTCATTTTGGTGTCACTTGCATTGAGCGATATTTGGGTATATTGACAAAAAAATATGATTTCGAAATTGTGCAATTAGCCACTATAAATGATAATGAAACAATTCTTGATCAACGATGTTTTTAACGGACTTCAAAAAAAGGAGGTTCTCAGTTCTCATTACCTATTAAACCAGTTTTGTGCATTATGTGAAAATGTATTGTCAATATCGTAGATTTTTATTTCAACTGTGGATACGCACTAGCGTATTCAAGTACTACTAGTATCTACAGTTGAAATAAAAATATGTTACTAAAAAACCTGAACAAGGATTTTATTTATTTATCTCTCAAATCCACCGATTTGGTTTTCCAATTGATTTATTATGTTTCTTTTTTTAACAATCCGAAGCATGCAGGTTTTTTCTAATGGCTCCTAATGGTATAAATTCATAGGGTGCGTGCTCGGATCTGAATACCTACTGAGATCATTTACACTATGGATAACATATCACCCTACCCAAATCAAACCCCAATCAATTGAACTTTATTACTAACACATAGAATTCAATATCGATTGAAGAATTTTGATAAAGGTTGATTTATTGGCGTGTGTACGAGTGAAGCCAAAATTGAGAATCGTGTTTGTCGGTGTCGTTCCCCGGTTTGATCAAAGAGAACGTTTTGCAGAAGAATTCAATTAAAAAGCAATCGATTTCTAAAACGGTTTATGCTAATAAATAAAGTACGGGTCGGAAAGTGGTGTGAGCAGAAGGAAAACGATTTTTTGTTATGTGATAGCAGACGGATCACATAAGCGATCGTCGCAGCCCATAAACTCCTGCAACACCAGTGGAGTCACAAGTGCGCTTTTAAACCCTTTAAACCCCTTTCCCCCAACTGGGCCTCCGGTGCCCTAAATCACTTGACGAAACACAGCACAGACGCTGCTTCACCCCGGTCTTCTGTAAAGTGGTATATCTAACTCCGGTCGAGTCGTGTCGGTCATTCATGCCGAAGCGTGTCTCTCCCACAGTCATCTGTTCTGTTTTCATTACGAGTATGAGAAAGAGAGGCCAACTCACGGTTTAAACAAAATTGAGAAAACATCACATACCTAAATTTTGTCCTAGCACGAACATTTTAAAGAAATCTTAAATACGTCTCACAGCATTTGTTTTAAACCTAGACTAACTTTAGACTTTTGTGACGTTTTGTAGGTTTAAAAATGACGCTATCACTTTCTATAAACGTGACAAATAAAATTGACAGCATCAGTTCTAAAATCTAAACCAAGACTAACTTCGGACTTTTTGTAACTTTGTGTAACTTCGGATTTTTGTAATAAGGAGGTTGTTGTCCCCAACAAGCAGTTAAACCGTTTTGTATCTTAAAAAGTCCAGTTGTTTGAAAAACGCTTCAAAGAGATGTAAAAGGAATCCTCTCAAATACTCGAACAAGAACAAAGTCGAGAAAAGTTATTTAAAAATAAACGCTGTACAGGAAATGCTTAACAAATAATTATTTAAGCCAGGTTACAATGAACTATGTCCCTGCTTTTCATCTTTAACTCTTTTGTTTGGTGGAAAAAAAAGCTTATATCTGCCACATCGTACACTTTATATAATAATATTATTAAATACGCGTATACATATTTATTTTATTACATCATACACGCACACTCACTCGCAACCAGGTCCCACCAGAATACCAGCGCTGCTGCGGCACCGCAGATAATGCCGTAGCAGCAAATGCTGATATGGGGGGCGGCGCGTGCCGCCGTGTAGGTAGCGGTCGGAAATAAGATAACGAAAAGTTCTATGTACAGTTATATTTACACACGACCGAAATAAACACCATATGTACAAAAGCCAGAAGGAGAATTATAGGAGTAGGAGAAATAGATCGAAGAGAGCAGCTAATTGATAGTAAATAGAATAAAATATTTCCACACAAAAAATCGATGCGTTCAAATGTATGTGTCAAAATCCAACGACCATTCTTTTCTCTCTACTCTCTGTCAACAAACGGACGAACAGTATGGACCCCAGCCTGCGCGCGCCGACGTCACGTCAGGCGCGCTGCGTAAAATCTACAAACTAACTATATACAATAAATGGGTCATACTGTCCGTGCGTTTGTTGATGTACAAAATATATATACAAAATTATTTACAACAAAATTATGTACAAAATAAACAAGCGTGGCGCATCGCCACATCACCCCCCTCCAGAGACCGTGTTACGGGCGATAATAATCCGGGAACCGTACTGTTCGACCTGATCGAGTCTTCCTAACCTGCTCATTCCTGGACTCAGGAGAGCGACTATCTACCTCCGGGGGGACGACGGAAACATCAGGGTCACTGAGTATATAGGCCGGCTTAATGCGGTCTATGGATACGGTGACCTGTTTGCCTTTCACGAGGATTTTGAAAACTTTGCCTCCTCTCTCGAGGACCTCGTGCGGGCCAGTATAAGCATTTTTAAATGACCCATGCGCACTATCATCTCGCAAAAACACATGGGAACTCGTGGCTAAGTCCTTAAACACGAAGATGGAACGGTTAACATGGCGAGATGTTTGCGTTGGCAAAATATTGTTGGCAAACTGCCTAATTCTGGTGGCAAACTGCGTAACGTCCTGCGACTCATTAGCCCTATGCTCGAAGAAATCACCTGGCAACCTAAGCGTCTCGCCAAACACAAGCTCAGCAGGAGAAGCCTTCAGATCCTCCTTGTGAGCTGCCCTGATACCTAACAAAACTAAAGGTAAGACTTCAACCCAGTTCAGGTTAGCATGGCAAGTGATAGCTGCCTTGAGCTGACGATGGAATCGCTCCACCAGACCGTTACACGCAGGATGATATGCGGTAGTTTTCCTGTGCTGGAAACCGGCAATTTCAGACAGCTGCCTGAAGAGTGCCGATTCGAACTGCCTACCACGATCCGTCACAATGACTGCGGGACATCCATATCGAGATATCCACCCATGCAAGAGGGCTTTAGCTACTGTCTCTGCCGTGATATCCCTGAGCGGTACTGCCTCTGGCCAGCGGGTAAAACGATCCACGGCTGTGAGACAGTATCTATACTCTTGGGATGGTGGCAAGGGACCAATGATGTCAATATGGATGTGCATGAACCTGGAACGTGGTAGTTTAAAATCACCGAGTGGCGAGGAGACATGGCGCGTAACCTTCGCACTTTGGCAGGCTAGGCAAGATCGAGCCCATTCCCTGCAGTCTTTCCTCATGCTCGGCCACACGTACCGTTCTGCCACTAGCTTCGCTGTCGTGTTCGCGCCAGGGTGACTTAAGGAATGCAGGCTGTTAAACACCTGCCGTCGAAATTCCTTCGTCACGTAAGGCCTAGGAGTGACGCTACTCCCATCACAATAGAGTTCGGCATGTGATCCTGGCAGCTTCACCTTAACTAGACGCAATGACGTGTCACCGTCTAGCAGCTGTTTAAGCTCAGGGTCGGATAGCTGTGCTCTGGCAAGCACTGCCATGTCGAGAGGTTGCATGACCTCCTCAATGCGAGACAGTGCATCAGCCACCACATTGTCCTTCCCCGAGACATGCTGAATGTCGGTGGTGAACTGCGAGATGAAGTCCAAGTGCCTGAACTGTCTGGGAGAGCAGTTCTCCTTACGCGAATTGAATGCGAAAGCGATGGGCTTATGGTCCGTATAAATTGTAAAATTCCTCGCCTCTACCATATGCCGAAAGTATTTAATGGCTTCGTATATGGCGAGGAGTTCCCTGTCATACGGCGAATACTTCCGCTGAGAGGGCATCAGCTTCCTGGAGAAGAAGGCTAAAGGCTGCCACTCACCATCTTTAAGCTGCTGCAAAGCTGCGCCTATCGCCGTATCAGAGGCATCGGTGATCAAGGCTAGCTTTGAATCGCAGTCTGGATGTGCCAAGAGTGTTGCCTGGCATAAAGCTTCCTTGCAAGCGGCAAAAGCTTCTTTCTCCAGAGCAGAGAATGTTACGGGATGTGAACCTTTAACGGAGTCAGTTAACAACGCGTTGAGTGGAGCTTGATGCTGCGCGGCCTTAGGGATGAACCTCCGATAAAAGTTCAACATCCCCAAAAACCTTCTCAGCTCTCTGACGGTCCTGGGCTCCGGGAAGTCGGTGATGGCCTGAACCTTCGACGGTAAAGGCGTAGTGCCGGCTTCTGAAATGTGATAGCCCAAAAACTTAACCGAAGAGGCTCCGAAAACGCACCTCCCTGGGTTGATTATCATCCCGTATTCTTTGAACCTGGTGAAGAGCTGACGAAGGTGGTCTGCATGAGCAGCGTTATCCTTGCTGAAGACCAGAAAATCATCCAGGTAGGGGAAACAGAAATCTAGCCCACGCACCATCTCATCAACGAACCTTTGGAAGGTTTGACCTGCGTTACGTAGTCCGAACGTCATGAACGGAAATTCGTACAGGCCAAACGGCGTCGTGATGGCGGTTTTGGGTATATCCTGCTCCCTGACAGGAATCTGGTTATAACCTTCACCAGGTCGATCGTCGAGAACACCCGACAACCAGCAATGTTATGCGCGAAGTCCTGAATGTGCGGGACCGGATACCTGTCCGGTACGGTCCTCGCATTTAGCATTCTGTAGTCACCGCATGGCCGCCACTGGTTCTCTCCTTTCGGAGCGAGGTGCAGCGGTGATGACCATGGTGACTTCGAGGCCTGGCTGTTCCACTCTGCAGCATCTGCGCAAACTCGTCCTTGGCGATTTTCAGCTTATCAGGCGCTAGACGACGTGGAGTGCTGCAAACAGGTGGGCCAGGAGTGGTCTGGATGTAGTGCTCCGTGCTATGTTTGGGAACCCTGTGAAAACCTAAGGGACGGGTCACATCAGGGAATTCGCGTAGCAATGCATGATATTCAGTCTCTCCAGACACGACCTTAACCGAAGAAATCGTGTCGGGAGATTTTACAGGCAGCGCCGGGGACGCGAGGCTAGTCATGTTGTCGATGAGACGCTGGTGTCGACAATCTACCATCAGACCGAAATGAGACAAAAAATCTACCCCAATTATCGGCTTAGTCACATCGGCTACAATAAATCGCCAAGCAAAGTCGCGGCGCAAGCCTAAATTCAAAACGAGTTGTATGTAGCCGTAGGTAAAAATTGTGCTACCATTTGCCGCACACAGCTCATAGGATGTCTTCTGCCGACGCTCTCGAAGTGCTGACCGTGGATAGACGCAGACGTCGCTACCTGTATCAACGAGGAACTGCAACCTAGAGGCACGATCAGTGACGAACAAACGGCCGGAACTTAGGCAATCAGTAGTCGCCATTACTGACCGCCTGTCGCGTTTCCCGAACTATTATAATCGCACGGCTTGATACACCTATCCGCACGGTCCCCATACTTGAAATGATACCAGCAAATAGGAAATCGACGGTAACTGGAGTGGGATCGGGCGGAGCTGGATCCTCTGCGCGAGCCGCTGCGTGAGCGGCGACGGGACTTGGATCTGCCTTCTCGCTTAAAACCTAACCGACGAAATTCTTCGCGAAGTTCATCCACCTCTCGGCGCAATCCGCTGCAACTCGGGTTGGCGCAGTCACGTCCGACTGCGGATACTCCTGGGGCTGCAGTAGCTAGGTCATGAACCCGGTCCGCCAGGTCCATCAAACTTTCCAAGGATTCTTCTTTCGGTCGGCCTGCCAGTACAGTCTGGATGCCTAGAGGAAGGCGGCCGATCCATATGGATTTCAGAAATTCCTCTGGAACATTCGAACCGGCGAGACTCTGGAGGTGGCGCAGAAATTGGGAAGGAGTACGGGCGCCTAGCTCCTCATGCATCAGCAGCTGCTTCAGCTTCTTGTCCTTCGACGCCGAGAGCCTCTTCACCAACTCGGTTTTCAGCTTCTCATACTTGTTCTCTGCCGGTGGGTTAAGCATAATATCCCTGACCTCAGTTGCATAATGACGATCGAGTTCTCCGATCACATGGTTAAACTTGGTGTAATCCTGGGTTATGCCCGCATTCGCGAACTGACCTTCCACCTGAGCGAACCAAAGTTCCGGTTCCTCAGGCCAAAACGGTGGGGTACGAACGGCAACTTTGAAAATTTCAGCCGTCACGTTTGCTTCGGCCTCCATTGCGATCGATAATTTTGACAATCTCGTATGTACAAATCGTATCTATTTACAAGCCGCTCGGCGGTATATGACTTCCGCCGTATCTCTTCTTCTCGTATTTACAATGAATAGGTTCTCACCTTGGTCTCCATGATATTTACAGTATTCTAGCGGGGTCACCAGTTATATGGGGGGCGGCGCGTGCCGCCGTGTAGGTAGCGGTCGGAAATAAGATAACGAAAAGTTCTATGTACAGTTATATTTACACACGACCGAAATAAACACCATATGTACAAAAGCCAGAAGGAGAATTATAGGAGTAGGAGAAATAGATCGAAGAGAGCAGCTAATTGATAGTAAATAGAATAAAATATTTTCACACCAAAAATCGATGCGTTCAAATCTAACTGTCAAAATCCAACGACCATTCTTTTCTCTCTACTCTCTGTCAACAAACGGACGAACAGTATGAACCCCAGCCTGCGCGCGCCGACGTCACGTCAGGCGCGCTGCGTAAAATCTACAAACTAACTATATACAATAAATGGGTCATACTGTCCGTGCGTTTGTTGATGTACAAAATATATATACAAAATTATTTACAACAAAATTATGTACAAAATAAACAAGCGTGGCGCATCGCCACACTGAGGTCGGGACCTGATTGACTTTACACAAACATATATACTACCTAATTACATACTTAAGTTCTTTTCCCTTGTATATTAATTCTCACTGTATGTGTTATATTTTGTTCGGAGTTTTCCTCGTTTTCTCACACACTGTGCGCTTTGGTTTGAATGCGACAGATTCGTTTCGGGGCGGCTTCATTATAAGCCACCTGGAGACGGATACAAATAAGATACTGTTTTTATAACCACATCATCTACATTTGGGGAGGGATCCCCTGTTCCCAGATTATCTGGAGTCGTTGAGTATGTTGTCTTCTTCCATTCGTCCCTGTCATTCGTCATCGTCTCATCCACCCCCTTTTTAGTCATGTCATTCTTCACACAATCCATCCATCTCTTTTTCGCCGTCCTCTGTTCTTCCACCCATTTACATTCATACCTATCACTCTTTTGGTAACATGTTCCTCCTCTCCTTCATAAAATAGGTAAGCAAATCTAAGTATGATACGGCCTACGACATCCATGTCAGCTCGTTGACATTATTTGGAATATCCAACATTTTCAGGCAAGTATCCGAAAATTGTTAACAAGTTCCCAAATGAGAAAAATACATGGCTTAAGATAAGAAAGTAACTGTTTATCCATACAACCTGTATAAATAATACAGGGTGAAAAGAATATTATGACAGGGCAGTATGAAAATAACAAAGGGCGGTGGGAGAACTCGCTCAACGCTTTGATGTTGATAATGAAAGTAGTATCTTTTTACTTTGTGATAAAAGTAATAAAGCTTAATGGATGTTTGCTCTCGAAGGTCCGATTACGGCTGGCAAATTATTAATATCACACATTGAGGTATATGTAGAACTAGAGGAGCTATCGTATGCAAAAGTCATGTTCCATTTTGAATTGTCAATGGAATTGTCAAAGTTTAAGTGCGATGCAGCGCTGAAAAATAATTAAACGTCTAAGCATGCGAAATTCACGCAGCGCTATATCGCTTCTAGGATGAAGTTAGTTCGCGAACGGAAAGGCGTAAGCGCCGTGATTTTCATAGCACTTTACGCGTTTTGTTCAACGTACGTCAACAAAATGACATTTTGTTGACTAAGCTACAGATTACAGAAGGGACTATTCGTATCTAGGAGTTTTATACCTAACAAGAATCCTTACGTATTATCTAATTTGTGTTTATGTAAGTATTGTCTGATATGATTAAAGAGTACCTACCTAACATATTAAAACTTCCTTCAAATGAGATTGATTGTGCCAGTTTACATGTTTTGTTAAATGAAACGAATAAGTAAGTAGATACCTTTCAAGTACGGAAATTTTATTCTCCCTATAGGGGTGATGCACGAATTAATAAGTTAAAATAAAAGTTGTAAATACAAATGATACATTTTATTTAGTTACCCTTAAACAAAACAATTTTGTTAACTTTTGCCGTTTAGATAAATATTAATATTATGTCGAGTGACAGTAAACTATCGATTAAAAATTATTTAACCACCAAAAAATCAAATGGTAGGTAGGCATTAGGACATCACTAATTGATTTAATTGTACTCGAGCTCCCAAAAGTAAATTAATGAACGAAAGGTTATGTAGGTAGGCATGTAACAATTTTCTACGATTTCCCTTCTGTTTCCATCTAATCTATGTCGAATGCGACAATAATGGCGTCTGTCAAATTGTGCTCGTATTTAATTTTTAAACCAAAATATCTAATTACTCATCGGTGGAAAATTATCCCTTTGGACTTCGCCGTATTCCTTGAATTATTTGTGCAATATATCAATACACACCACGGCATTTTTGATGCGTTTTGTAGTACTTTTTCACTGAAACAACTGTTGGATGGTCAACCGGTCAGAGCTAGCAAGCGACTGATTGTGGTGCGGTACAACCACCGCAATTCAATGGAACCTATTAATGATGGGTGGTGTCTCCTCTAGTTTTACTTATACCTCAATGATATCACACCATTAATATTGCAGCATACCCTTTCTCGACACATGTACTCTACGGTCAACACTGGAGCATTCATCATCAGCAACCCACACTCGTCCACTGCTGGACATAGGTCTCCCCTAATTCACGCCACCGCTCCTGATTTTCGGCCACTCTCATCGGTCTCCACTCAAGGACTTTACGGCTCCAACGGCTGTCAGTTCTGCGGCTAATGTGACCAGCCCACTGCCACTTCAGTTTGCTAATTCGGTGGGCTATGTCGGTGACTCTGGTTCTCTGTCGGATAACATTATTTCTGATGTGGTCCTTCAGACATACTCCGAGCATAGCCCTTTCCATAGCTCTTTGAGCGACTTTGAACCGATGGATTAGTCCAACCGTGAGTGTCCACGTCTCGGCACCGTAAGTCTTCACTGATGATCAGGTGATCATCTGCACATAAAAACAATCGATAAAAACGTAGCAAAAGTTCGGTGTAGTTAGTTTGGTAGGTATTCTTTTCTTAGAAACAAAAATTATGGTAAACTGGCCCTGACTCAGCATGACTCCTCAACGGCTAAAAAGCTACTTCATTCAAGATGTCAGACTCATGATTTATTATAAAAATGTTTGGCAACTTTCTATAAAAGGTGTACAATAAACGTCTAGTGAATTTCATAAATAGGAAAGGTACAAAAAGGGTGATTTTAAATTAATGGAAGGATCTTTTATAAATGTTCTCAAGTTTTTAATGTGATGCAGACGAGCAGTTGGTTAACCTGATGGTAAGCGATTTTGCGCCTCTTTATAAATAGTAGGTATAGAAATGCTCAACTCATATGGAGGGGGCGTGGCCGATTTGTCATGTACTCTACATTCGACATTGGCCAAAAAACTGGGGACAGTCCCGCCGGCATGACCACATTGTTGGTATCACCAGTAAAAAATAAATCCTCCAACATATATACAGCAATGGCGGCCAATCCTAAAGTTAAGCCGCGTACGCAGGATTTAATTTAGTGTTCAAATGTGCGCGCAAACATAGGTGCACTCTCTATTCCCTTACCCTCTTAATTCGATGGGACACCAGTGTGACACGACCGAAGAGAGATTGGGCGCAGGAACAACGGCTTAACGTGCTATCCAAGGCACGGGGGTACAAGACCGCCAACTTCCAGACTTCGGGCTGACACTGAGAATTTCTGAACTGAAAAACTCAGGTACACATTTTTGGCCTGACCCGGGGATCGAACCTGGGACACCAAGCGCAGCGGTCGCTTTCAGGTGCGACCCACTACCATCTGCGCCATAGAAGCAGTCAGGGGGTATTTTTTATTTGAAAGGTAGAAGACGAACAGACGGATCACCTGATAGTAAGCGGTTACCGCCGCCCATAGACATCTGCTACACCGTAGTCACATGTGCGCTGCCAACCTTTAGCCCCTTTCCCCCCAATTGGGCGTCAGGCAACCCCACTCCACGAAAGACATCGCAGGTGCTGCTTCATGCCGCGCCGGTCTTCTGCGAGGCCGTGGTATCACTCCGGTCGAACCGGCCCATTCATGCCGAAGCGCGGCTCTCCCACGGTTACAACCCACGGTATCGCCAGTATCACGCTATCGACAGATAAACGTATTGATTCCGTGTCCGATCCATTACGATATCGCACTGTGAGTTCACATCAATATAATCTATTTATATGAATACTAGTCTTCGCTCTCACTTCGTTTTGGGGCGAAAGTTACATTATGTATCAATAGATGGCGCTAGGCGTCGATTGGTATACAAGGTTTGGCGATGTCAATAGAATTTACTTCTTTATAAGTAGTATATAATACGATTTTTTTTTTTGCTTGTGGCAACAGTACCGCTAACATCTGATCGAGATTGCTCCGACTAAAATTTTGTGATTTATATTGTTTAAACGTTTAAATTGTCCATAAATCGTCACTATTATCATAACAATAGTAATAAAAACCGGCCAAGTGCGAGTCGGGCTCGCGCACAAAGGGTTCCGTAGCAGCAAATAGGATTTTTAAAGGTGTACAATACTGTAGTATATTTTTTGATCTATCTTATAAGGTTCAGCCATCGTTTTCAGTGTAAGCACAATAACTTAACCAAAATTACAGTTAAATCAACCTATCTCAAAAACTATAAGAGATACTTTGATCAAACCAAAAATCGTTGAAAGAGTTAATTAGCATGCATCACCTCTATTTTTTTTAGAATTTTATACCCCGTAGTTATAAAAATAGAGGGGGGGGGACATACTTTTTACGACTTTGAGAGCTGATATCTCAAAAACCGTTCACTTTAAGAAAAATGTTTTTTAGAAAACTTTATATCATTTTAAAAGACCTTTCCATTGATACCCCACACGGGTATGTACATCGAAAAAAAAAATTTCATCCCTCAGTTACATGTATGGGGGGCCCCACCCCCAATTCTTTTTTTTACTATTTAGTGTCATATTTTTGTAGCGGTTCATACAACACATATTCCCATCAAATTTCATCACTGTAGTACTTATAGTTTCCGAGTAAATCGGCTGTGACAGACGGACAGACGGACAGACGGACATGACGAAACTATAAGGGTTCCGTTTTTGCCATTTTGGCTACGGAACCCTAATAAGGTGTTTTTAGAAATATTTAGTGCATAACAGAGTGTTATTATCAGTGATTGAGTGTATACGGCAGCCGGCTAACGGTCGATGACCTTGCGTCTTTTGACATTTGAAGTTAGTAATATCTTGTGAATCATTATTATCTCTTTATTATTGATCTATTACCAATTATTTGCGACTAAATAACTAGAAATAGCTCGAAGTGTGTTTAATACAGTGACTTATTCACTTTCACGAAGAGGTTAGTCTTGAATTGACGTAACCTACTTTCAGTGTTCAAACTACTTTCTGATATTGTTTACTTACTTAAAACGTAGATATGAACAGAATGACCACACGTAGCATGGCCTGTGCTCGCCAGGAAGAGAATAAACTCGAACTCGTTTCGAAGCAACTCGACCAGGCTTTGAAGCAATTGCAGGCAGTCAGAAAGTTGAATGAACATTTGGATAGGGAAAGAGATGATAATGAGGCGGAACTATTGAAAGCATTCGAAAATAATAATAAGATTAAGAAAGAAATGGCTGAGTTGCACACTGAAAACACATTGTTAGTCGACGAGCGAGACCGACTGTTATCCATCATCGACCGGTTCAAGGAATGCAGTGAGGAGTACACCCAGGGCCTCAATCGTATGTCAGTCCTGGAGCACGAGTTACAAGAGGCCCACCATACCATAAGCCACCTCCAATCCGAAAAACTGGACATTTCCACTTCCCAAACCCAATGTCTCTTTGATGAGTTAGTAGGTAGTGCGCCCAGCCATTTGTCTGCTTCGGGTAACAGTGATCCCTTTACCATAGATCTTACTTGTGATGACACCTTAAAATCCAATAATAAAGGGAGACTAGGTACCTGCAGCAGAAATAAATTTAAAAAATATGTTAGAATAAATAGGTATATTAAAAAGACCCAGAAATTAGTTAAGAAACAAAAATGCATTTTTAATAATGTGAAATGTATTAAGCAAAGAAGACAACTAGGTGATGAATTAGATATGTATGCGTTATTGATAGAAAATAATATGATAAATCATGAAAATAACATTAAAAAATTTCAATCTGAAATACTAAAGCTTGAGGAGTCATTGATAAACATGACTCATAAATATAATTCAACTAAAAATGAGTATGGGGAGCTGATGCTTGCAATGCAGGACCTTTTAAACCCCTCCAATGAAGATAGTTTAATGCCAAGCGGTACTCCATCCAAGGATCAGTCCTCCACTACTCATAGTACATATAATAGCCATAAGTTCACAAATTGTAATCTCAATAGTTCCGCACCCAAAAGCATGACCAATATACCCCCTGTAAACGGTAATATTGTTATGTATAGTGACGAGTTGGGAAAAGATATGGGACACCTTCTTACTACCAATGGACAATCTTTGATCAATCATTGTATACCGGGTGCCTCACTTTCCGATATCTATATCTATACATATAATAAAAATGTAAAAAAGCTGTGTCTGTACATTGAAGATATTTATCTCAAAATAACTTAGGACGACTAAAAAACAGTAACAGAACATGAATCAATTATTTTTAAAAATTTTATCTGTCTGTTTGTCTGTTTGTCTGTTTGTCTGTTTATCTGTTTGTCTGTTTGTCTGTTTGTTCGCGCTAATCTCGGAAACTACTGAACCGATTCGAATGAAACTTTTTTTATTGTATAGCTGTAATATCAGGGCAACTTATAGGATATATTATATTTTGAAGACCAGGCTCCTCGATGTAGAACCATAACAGCCCAGCTAAACTATAAGGGGTAGGTCAATGGCACTTTAACAAAAGTTGTTCAGATTGATGAGCATTTTATGATGCCATGAAAAAATCTAAGATCATGGAACATCTGGTTTGGAACTCTAAGAGCCCAGCTCCACTATAACAAATATGGAATGAAATGGAATGTAAAATTGTCAAATGTGATGAGCATTTTTGGATGAGATCCTATAAGGAAGGATATTCCGCACTTAAACCCCTAATGGAGCGAAAAGGGGGTTCCAAGTTTGTTGATGGGACTACGTGATTCCTTGGCCCAATCTACTCCAATTTTTGCATACACATTCTTTGACAGAATTGATGGATAAAATATAATTATAATTATAATACTTACATCCCCTAATGGAATAAAAATAATTTGGGGGTTACTTTCATTAGAAGTTGATATCATTTTTTAAAAATATTAAATGGGTTTGCACTTGACCTCATCTCACCTGATAGAGAGTGACAATGGGGTCTCTGATGTAGCGTGCTTTCCCAGAAGAAGCCTATTCACTCTCGACTTAAAGACACCCAAATTGTAGCTCTCTGGAAATACAAAAGCCGGCAAGTTGTTCCATTCCTTAGCAGTTCGTATAAAATATCAATGATCCGCCTTAAAAATCTATTAACCTATAAACGAACATTTATAATAAGTAATATTTTTTTATATCTATTTAAATAATCATCTTTAAGTCAAGAGTCATAAAGTTCACGCAAACGAAGTTGCGGGCGGCCACTAGTCATGAATAAAATAATAAAAACAAATTTTCACAATGAAACCACATTAATAATTATGGTGGGAAATAGAGGAAGTGTAAATAAAAATATTTTATCCAACTACCTTGATTCCCTTACTAGGTTAAATGTTAAGCAAATTGTAATATTTACACTTCCCTATAGTAACAGCTTGCCACAAGTGGAAAATAATCATAGGTATAATATAAACATGACATTACATACTTTGACATATAATGTAAATAAAATTCATGTTATTGACATAAATAATTATATTAAAAAATACTTTTATTTGACGAAAGATAAATACTATCTTAATAAACACTATAAACGACTAATAGCTATTTCGCTATCTTATTATTTAGATTGTTCAGCCAAAAATTTGGCTACCATACCTGCTCCTATTGAGCAGAAAAAACCTGACATGTGTAATCAGACATTGGAATTAGTTCCAAGTAATTTAAATGTGATTTTGAGACAATAGAGAATACCTCTTGCAAATTAGATTTAGGGACAAAGGGGAAGTCTAATAATTTAAATATTATTCATCAAAATATACAGGGCTTCTCCGGTAAAGAACTGGAATTGGAACTTTTTTTAAATACAATGAATATACATGTCCTCTGTGTAACTGAACACTGGTTGAGGCAACATGAACTTATTATTAATATTGATAATTTTACAGTCATCAGTGCGTTCACAAGAAAGTCGGCTATTAGAGGTGGGTCACTTATTTTGTTGCACAATACATTAAAAGCAAAGGAACGTAAAGATATAGTCGCACTTTCAACTGAACGAACTATTGAACTATCCTGTGTAGAGATTGAACGGTTTATCATTATTTGTGTATACAGACCTCCTTCTGGTAACTATCATAATTTTGAATCTGCCATGGAAGATGTATTGAGGAAAGTAACTAATTGCAACAAGCAAGTAATTGTATGTGGGGATTTCAATATTAACTTATTAGAAAACAGTCAAAGCTCGGGTATGCTTGTGAATCTATTTAAATCTTTTAATTTGCGCCACCTTTTTGTTGAACCTACACGCGTTACCCCCACTTCAGCTACTTGCATTGATAATATTTTTTGTAACTGTAAGGTAATTGAAAAATCAATAATTAATTTTGTCAATTCTGACCATACGGGACAGATAGCTGTTTTTGAACACCGTCATGCAACTGCTCCCTCCGTTTTTGTCTATAGGCCAATCACCACCAGTCGTGTGGAAAAAATTTAAGGGAAATGTTGAACACAAGGTTTCCCTGATGCAAGCTGGTAAGAACAGTAATATTGATGAGCTGTACAATACTTTATTTAATGTCATTCAAAAGGAATTTGAAATAATTTTTACAAAGAAAAAAGTCCAAGTAGATAACACTAAAACTAAATTTAGTGATTGGGCTACCAAAGGCATCTTTAAAAGTAGACGCACTTTATTCAAATTATATGATACTAAAGCAAACACGAATGATCCTCAAATAATTGAATATGTTAGAAACTACTCTAAACTATTTAAAAAAGTATGTGCAATGGCAAAGGCTAATTACTTAAAAGAAAAAATTAGAAATTCTAGTAATAAAATAAAGACCACTTGGAATATGATTAATAAAGAGACTTGTAAAAATACTACTCAAGATCACAAGTACTCTCTAAAAATTGATAATAAACAACTTAATGAGGATGTTGAAGTGGCAAAGGCGTTTGAATCCTTCTTCTCTAATGTACCCCTTATTACTACTAGTCATTTAAATTCTAGCCCTCAGCTTGCTTATTGTCATCTTCGATCGAGTGTAGATGAGTGTTTAACTTCTTTTAGTTTCCACCACATCAACTCGGAAACTATACTTAAAACTTTTAAAGATATAAATATAAAGAAAACAGAAGATTTGTGGGGTATATCAGTAGAAATATTAAGAAATATAATAAACATTATTGCCCCTTATTTAGCTGTTATATTTAATGAATGCGTAGATATCGGTCAATTTCCCAATTTGATGAAATATAGCAAGGTTCTACCACTGTTCAAATCAGGTGATAGAAGTGACCCATCTAATTATAGACCGATATCCATCCTACCAGCCCTTAGTAAAATATTTGAAAAAATTATATTCAATCAATTATTGGGTCATTTTAATCTCAATAAATTATTACATAATAAACAATTTGGATTTACTAAGGGCAGATCTACTACTGATGCAGGAGTTGCACTCATCAAGCACATTTTTGATGCATGGCAAAATAAGCAAGATGCTGTAGGTATATTTTGCGATCTTTCTAAAGCATTTGACTGCGTTAATCACCAAACATTATTAATGAAGCTACAGCATTACGGTCTCACAGACAGCTCTTTGAGCTTAATACGGTCATACCTAAGTGATAGAATTCAAAAAGTCAATGTTAATGGAATTGACTCTTCCGGTGCCCTCTTACACATGGGAGTGCCCCAGGGCTCGATATTAGGGCCCTTACTGTTTATTATATATGTAAATGACCTTCCTTACCTTACTAAAGACTTGTGTGACATAGTATTATTTGCAGATGATACTTCTTTAATTTTTAAAACTAATAGACAGAAAGATAACTTTGACGATGTAAATAATGCTCTCACCCAAGTGCTAAATTGGTTCACTGTAAACAATTTGCTTCTAAACGCTAAAAAAACTAAATGTGTTAAATTTACATTGCCCAACGTAAGACAGGTCAGCACTAGGATCAATATGAACAATGAAGATGTTGAAGTTATTAATTCTACCGTATTTCTGGGCATTAGGTTAGATTCAAAATTACAATGGGGCCCTCATATTGCAGCTCTGGCTGGAAGACTCAGTTCAGCTGCATATGCAGTCAGAAAAATAAGACAACTGACCGATATTGAAGCAGCAAGACTTGTATATTTCAGTTATTTCCATAGCGTCATGTCTTATGGTCTACTCTTGTGGGGAACTGCGGCTGACATTCAAGCCATATTTATGCTACAGAAGCGAGCCGTCAGAGCCATATACGGACTTAGACCACGAGACTCGCTTAGAAATTTGTTCAAAGAAATCAACATCTTAACATTAGCATCACAGTATATTTTTGACTGTATAATGTATGTTTATAAAAATCTCAATTTATTATCGAAGAAATCTGATAAGCATAGCCTAAACACCAGAAATAAACACAAACTTGCTGTTCCAAATCTCAGACTTCATAAAATGGGTAATTCATTTGTCGGAATGAGCATTAAAATTTTTAACAAATTACCACAAACCCTTGTTGATTTACCCATGTATAAATTTAAATCTAAAGTTAAATCTTATTTGATGGCAAATGCCTATTATACAATTGAAGAATACCTAAATGACAAGAATTTGTGGAAATGATAAACTGTTCACCTACACAGTGTTATGTATTATGAAATTTAAATTTTATTTAATTCTTTAAAAATTTTATGATAACAAATTTGAAAAGATTAAGTTTTACTGAGTTTCTTGCTGATTCTTCTCGGTAGAAATTGACCTTCCGAATCAGCAGTAGATTATAAAATTTGACATTCATAAATGTTCTGTAAAGGACTTAAATTGAATAAAGTGATTTTGATTTGATTTGATTTGATTTGATTTGATCATTATTAGATAGATTTATTTATTTGCATTAAATTAATTATCAGCCACATACTTACTGTTCCACTGGAGGGCTCACTAATGACTGACCTATTCATGCCGAAGCGTGCTTCTCCCACTGTCAAATGCAGTTGGACATTTCCCAATCAAATATTGCCGTCATATAGCAAAAATCTATCATACCCCGTCTCTAACACGGACAAAGCCCAGACCATACAATATCGCCACAGTAAAAAATATAGTAGCTTGGCTGGGTTTTTATCTCCCTTTCCCCCAATTGGGCTTCCGGTACCCTCATTCACTCGGCGAAACTAAGCGCAGGCGCTGTTTCACGCCGGCCTTCTGTGAGGCCGTGGTATCACTCCGGTCGAGCCGGCCCATTCATGCCAAAACGTGGCTCTCCCACTGTTAAAAAAACCGTTTACCCCTCGAATCCCTCGGTCTCCGGTATCCAATTCCTCGATCACACTCGCATTCTTTTTTACATATTTCACTACATCACATACATTGATCTGACTCTGAGATAGGTAGCTCAAGCACCTGTGTTGCAGATATCAGAACCAACAGTGCAATTACAAATATATAAGTACATATAATACTTTTCTTTTGTAAATACATACTTATAATACATAGGAAACACCCAGACCAATACAAACAGACATGTTCATGCACACAAATGTTTGTACTGTGCGGGGATCGAACCCGCAACCCTTGGCCCAGACGCAGCATTCACTACCACTGAACCAATCGGGTCGTCAATACTTTAATAATTTGTTAATACATTCTGTCTTACTACTGGAAATATTCATACTGTGAGGTGCTATCAAGAGATAAACTTATTGATTTCATGGCGATGTGTTATGCGCCGCGTTGTGTGAGTGCACAATACACACAAATGATGGCTTTCCCAAGGATCTTGTCGGCCGGACGCGGTAGCCTTTTCCCGGACTGTTTGGGGAAAAGTCACTTGGCCGGGGAAAGTTTAGGGTCTCACTCTTAATCCTTAGAAGAGACCATTTTTTCCAGAATGCACAGTAAGGATCAATACATATTTTTTAATTATTCAAACGCTAGATCTAGTGGTTTAAGTTTACACACGTGTTAAGTCTCTCGTAAGTAATGCAATAAATTCACACAACCTGACTCTGTACTACGTAGCTTAAGCACTTGTGTTACAGATATCAGACAACAAAGGATAAATAAGTACTTATACCACACCTAGTTCAGGGTGGGGATCAACCCACGTCCTTTGGCATATGAGGCAGGGTCTCTACCAAACGGACAGTCCAATGGGAACTTGTATTAGGGATAGCTTGCTCTTTCCCATACGTTTACAAGGTAGGCAGGTATTTAAAGAACTGTTGCACCGGTGGACACTGTAGGTACTCGATTAATCCCAGGTTTTATCCGTTTATTGGACTTTACGCTATTGGAGAACTCGCTGCGAGCAAAGTCGTGTATACCGAGCTCCGGCTGTAGTACTTAATACTGAACTATAGTAGCTGGGTTGTTTACGGAAAATATCAGATAGACATAAATTCATTTGTCTCGGCTACGCAAAATACTCGGGAATCCCGGGTCGAGCAAAAGTATGTTTCGAATCTTTCGAACATAGCTCGGGTTTCTGATCACCAATTTGCATTAGGCAAGCGTGGTGATTAAGTCTAATCTCATCATAGTAGCGATGACTTGATTTCTCTGAAAGAGGACTTGGCCTTGCAGTGGGACAGTATACATACGAGTATAGGGCTGATACTTTACTTTACAAAAAATGTTTTTTTATGATATAGGTGGCAGACGAGCCGACGGATCACCTGATGGTAAGCGTCGCAGAAATGTGAATATGAAAAATAAAAATCAACAAAAACAACATTGCATAGCTCCCGTATTGTACTGTAAAGAGTGAGAGAGATAAACTCCTTTTTCTGGAGGAAAAAGTAGATTATCTCTCTCACTCTTAATGTAATGACCCATGGATCAGGTGGACTAATCCATGAATCATTACATATTTCCTATGATGGATTCTAGCGCTCTTATTCCTCCCCCTGCGTCCACTATAGCAGTCGATTCCAAATCGAGTAGATATAAACAAGATACATAGATTGATATAGTTTATTGCACAAAAATAGAAAACATGAATGATACAATAGCGATAAACAGAACAATAAGGTGGTCTTGATATCGCTTGTAGCGATTTCTTTCAGACACCTTTAGGTACTAGAGAAAGAAAAGAAAAGAGCTTTAAAGATAGGTAGGACTAAAGAATAGACCACATATGAAGAAGGAGCAGGAATTATTTAGGGGCATTTAGGAAGGCAATATGACTTTACCGTCCGTTTTAAGAATCCTAAAATACCCCCATTTGTCCGTGTGCAGCCACCAAGACGCATTACACCCACAAACTAGTTCCGTTGCCAACACAGTCGGGAAACTGGACCAAACTTGCGGCTTGTCCACGCTCTAAGTAACAAGTCTCTGCAAAGTCACTCGTTGATCCGGCTTTGGCAACTTTGGCGCTTAGGTCGAATTACAGCATTCAGAATTAGCATTTTGAATGTTTCTTCTATCTGTACTTATGCTATTTACATTCTAACCATAAAACCGTAAAGCTGCGTTTCCAACGGATCGGACAGCAGTGAAATCCACCAATAGAATTGTATAAAAACCTCTACTTCTCAACGAGCAAGCAAATGGGTTTACCATACTTACTCTATGACATAAGCGGCGTAAGTAAAATATCAGCCCATATTGTATTTGCCCCACTACAAGACAAAGGCCTCATAGAAATCAAGCCATCGCTACTATGATGGAATAAGGCTTCACTACGCTTGCCTAATGCGGTTTAGTGATCACAGACCTGAGCTCATTTGCTCCAAGTAAACATTTGCTCGACCCAGGAATCGAACCCTGGACCCCGAGATCACGGCCCGGTATTAAAACCACTAGACCAACGGGGCGTTCTAGCCAAGCGGCGTAGCGCCATCAATTAATTTCACGACTTTCACACATTTTTTTTTATGAGATAGGTTGCAGACGAACAGACGGATCACCTGATGGTAAGTGATTACCGCCGCCCATGGACACCCGCAACACCAGAGGAGTCGCAAATGCGCTGCCGACCTCTTAAGAAGGAATACCATTAGAGGGTAAAAGCTACTATTAAGTTTCAGATAATTGTTCTTTCACAATACCTTTCAAAATACGAAAATAATATTATGTCCCATTCCTTGTCAAGTTATTTTAAGAAGTCAAACCATCGCAGTGAAATGTGTAATCTTTTTAATGGATCGAGCAACTTCAAGGTTGTAGTTTCGCAAATATTGGTGTAACTACGATATGAAAGTCATTCTGGCGGAGCAATTCAATTACAGGACCCGTACGCTATATTATTTATAAAGTTATGAAAATAAAATACGAAACACGTGCAATGTTTTATACTGATTGATAATAATGGTATGTACGAGTACTTAACTTGGAATAACAACACGCATGTAAGAGTAATAAAATATTTATTAATCGTAGACCAGTGATTTGCCCTCAATTTCTTTCTGTACTTAACTTAGACAAGTACGTACGTAACTCATCAAAGTATACAAAACTGTCAAATTTCTTTAATCGACTCTCATCTTACTAACAAACACATTAGGTTGAAAATCAGTTGAGGAAATATGACAGCTTGTGATAACCTGGGGGTCTACTCGGCCAAACGATATCGAATTATTCGTACCGATACGTCAGCTCATACAAAAACCCTACTCTAACACAGCTTAAAATACGAATAATTGAATTTGACAGCTTCACAAACGTCAAAGCGACGAACATTCCGACGATGTCTCTGATGGTATCGTCAAGAGTATCGTCTCGACATATCGAGATCTGACGTTTGTGAAGCTGTCAAATTCAATTATTCGTATTCTAAGCTGTTAGAGTAGGGTTTTTGTATGAAATGACGTATCGTTACGAATAATTCGGTATCGTTTGGAATAGAATAGAATAGAAATAATTTATTCAGTACTTGATATACAAATTACAATTAGGTTACAAACATGTCTTAAATCTAATAGGATGGTACAAAGAGATAGCAAAACAAGATTAAATAAAACAAGTACTAAAAAGGCTTCCACTCAGCTTGATGTCGAAGTGCTCAGAGGAACACCCCGACGCTGGTCTTCCGTGGATACCTAATGAATGTCGCCACTGCGCGCACCAACGTCACACATACAATACTATTTTAAATTAAATTTATAAAAGGGAAGGAATAATATTATATATAATATATATAAATAAATAATGAGTACATATGTATAATTATATATTGTGAGCCACTTTATAAGTAATACTGAACTATTGAAATATTAAAGGGAAGGAAGACAACACAGCTTATACTTTAATTATATTTTTTTGATTTAAGTAGGTAATCCCTGTATCTATTTTTAAAAGAACTAATGCCAGAAATATTTCTAATAGGTGGTTTGGCGGAGTAGACCTCCTGATGCGTGGCTCTGTACATTGATACAGAGATAGCGCGGGTTAGGGAAAACTCGCCCGAGTATTTCAAGATTTTTTGACCGGTCTCTGTTCCTAACCTAACCAATATTTTTGTGATGATAATACTGACTTATAAATATTGGTGAAGTTAGGTTAGAGCAGTGACGAGTGCCCTGTGGCTAGGGGCGTTAAGAATACTGCCAAGGTACTCCCGGCTTGTCGTAAGAGGCGACTAAACGGGCTACGGAGTACGTGAGCATGGCACTACTGGGGAGTGGCTTGCTCAGTACCACGACTCCGCGAGGGAAAAAATCCTACTGGGTGTCCTGGTAGGTTGCGCATTTGGCTGCATTGCACCAAGCAATTTGGCTCAAAGTGGCGAGCGCGATATGCGGTACGGTCCAGTCCCGGCTGTGGGGTATCCGACCGCGATTGCGCTGAGATGGACACCCCAGGGGTTTTGGTTAGGGTTAGAGTCCCACACACCACCTTGTCCCCCACATGTGGCAAGGTGAAGGCCATGATGGTTTCCCCTGGGAAAAATAAAAAGAGCAGTGACGAGAAGAAAGAAGAGAAGGCGCCGGATCTCGATTACATCGCGCAAGTGTTTTGTATTCTCGGTTTACCTATAAACCTTGAAGTAGGCTATGAGATTAACCTCTTTACTAATAGTTTATAAGATAGAAGAAAAAGAAGATAAGATAGATAGAGACAGATAGAAAAAAGTATGTAAAGTTTGCTGTACATAAACTTAATCCCGTTGAAAACATATTCAGGAAATATATAGAGCCATGTTCACCAAATAATTATAACACAAGTAACCGATGTCACACAGTGTAGCCGAAATCGGCTGAGATGATATCATAATATTATGTTATTATATAATACTAGCGGCCGCCCGGGACTTCGTCCGCGTGGCAAAGTAACTTTTTACGCCCCCTTTTAACCCCTTATAACCCCCTTTTCGCAATAAAAAGTAGCATATGTTCTTTCTCAGGGTCTAGATCATCTGTATACCAAATTTCATTTAAATCCGTTCAGTAGTTTTGGCGTGAAAGAGTAACAGACAGACAGAGTTACTTTCGCATTTATAATATTAGTTAGGACTAGTTAGTTAAGTTAGATGAATTGCCTGTGATCCGCCTACTCGTCTGCCACGTAACATTATTATAAAAAAGTTAATTTTTACCACTAGTATTTAGATATCATTATTGTGAGTATATTTATATTTCAGAGGAAGATTCGTAGGCAGCCAATCACGTACAGTCGAGTTCAAAAATATGTATACACTTTAGGACCTTGTCACAATACATAATTATAAGAAAGTAGAACGAACTCTACTTTCTTAGTGTATTGTGACAAGGTCCTAAAGTGTATACATATTTTTGGAGTTGACTGTAGCCTACTTCAGTGTCTTTTTCGGATACAAAAGCTCATTAAAAATATTAAGAGCACCCAATACAGAACCCTGATTCTCATGGTTCTTTGAAATCGTCTAATTAACGGAATCTGCTTGGAAGACTCGAGAAATGTCAAGTGGCTCCTCGATACATTTCGCGTACACTCGCCAGCAGATCAACCCACACGACATTTCGATGAAAAAAAAATGAAAAATATTTTATTGTAAATAAACAAATTTTAAGTTAATATTATACAATCGATATTTCTCATTTTGCTTATTTTGATGATCTAACATACTAAATAGGCTTTATTCCTGTTACCCATTACAATAGCTTCGGGATTAAAAGTAAAACGACTAAAATTTAACAGTGTACTTATAGGTAATATGTTACTGTAAAAGCTCGAACTACGGTATACCAACATGAATTGGTAAATGTAAGTAATTGTAAAAAAAAGTAAATTTCAAGATTTTTTGGCCGGTCACTGTTCTAACCTAACCTAACCAATGTTTCTGTGATGATGATACTGAGTAAACTCTACTAAAAGAAAAAATATTGCTTAGGTTAGGTTAGAACAGTGACCGGTCAAAAATCTTTTTTTTTTATTGCTGAAGTAGGCAGACGAGCATGCGGCCCATCTGATGGTAAATGGTAACCGCCGCTCATAGACAACAACAATGCCGAGGCACAGTCATGCCGCTGCCTACCGTGGAAGAAGTACTCTTTTCAAACCTCGTTTAAAAAAGGGCATGTCATAGCGATCAGGCAACACCGCAACTGGAAGGTCATTCCACAATTTGCACTTGAAATTCTCGGGCGTATTTTTTTCGAGGGAGTTGTCCCATAACCCACTTATAACTAAGAATTACTCTTTGTTTCATTCCTATAACCATAACCATTATCGACCAGCTAACAGTGTTAAAACCTAGCTTAAACTGAACTCGGATAGTATAAGCTCTAAAAAAATCGTCATATTTTCAGAATTACTTACATTTACCAACTCAAGTTGGTAAATCTTAGGATTTACTCTTAACTCTTAAGATTTACCGTAATTCAAGCTTTTGCAGTAACTTATAAAAGACAAAAAAAATCCCAAATGTTCTTCAAACACTATTTTATTACTCCAGACACGCCAATTTGGGAAGAATCTCGGTCAAGAAGCAATTATGATGAATTTATAAATAAAATTTAGCGGTTTTAATCACGAATAATTATGTTAAGTGGAAACAACTTAATTATCCCACATTTCGTTTTATTTGACCTTTAATACTAAATTTCCCAATTTAATTATTACATCTTAGAATAGCAAAAACCTATTTACTTATTATTTTTGGGAATTAGGGTAGGTAACTCAATTTGGTTTGGATCTTAAATAAATATATTTAACAATATAGGTAGGTAATGAAAATATTCTGCCAAAATGAATGGTATATTTCCTAGAAGGAAATTTTTAATCAACTTCAGAACTTCCATAGAAGAGCTTACCTCTTTCTAAAAGGCCGGCAACGCATTAGCGATATCTGTGACCTCGAATATTTGAAGTGGCTTAAAGGTTAGCAGCGCACTTGTGACTCTACTGCTTTTGCAGGTGTCTATGTGCGACGGTAATCGCTTACCATCAGGTGATCCGTTATCCTCGTTTGCTACTAATCATCAATCAATGAAAACAATGTTTATGGGCGCTGTTGGTGCCTTACTATCAGATGACCCGAAGGTGACAAATTTTTCGTTCCTATTATAAAAACAATATAATAATCTATAAACAAATTTTGCAACGAACTGTACTTTTGACCCTTAACCTGTCAAACCACAGTTCAAACCCTCGCCCTTTTTTGAAAGGCAGGCCCTTTGCAGGGCGGCATCGGTCAAGGGCCCTTTGCTGAAGGACACTCGAATCTTCTTACTCTTGCAGTTACCTGCATTTTTGGGAAGTTTTTTGGAAACATCAGCTAAAATTTAAAATTTTTTTCCTGACCCATAAATTTTTTGTTACGCGTTCCAGCTTTAATGACTGGACGGATTTTTAAAGAAGTTTGCGTTTCTTTTTTATTTCGTCAGAATTTTGGTAATGATAATTTTTCAAAATGGAATGGAAGGAATTCCTTACGAAAATCATATGAGTATCATTATTATTATAAGCTAAAAGAAGAAAGTATCAGCCGTATATACTGTCCCACAAAGGATCAGCCTATATACTGTCCAATGCAGGGCAAAGGCCTCCATCATAGGAATCAAGTCATCGCTACTATGATGAGATTAGGCGTAATCACCACGCTTGCCTAATGCGGATTGGTGATTACAAACCCGAGCTGTGTTCGAAAAATTCGAAACATACTTTTGCTCGACCCGGGAATCGAAATCGGAAAAGTCACAATTCGTTGAGAATCACCCTCAAGGCAAAAACTGACAGGGAGAGCAAGATCGATCGATCTCGGAATACAAGTTCAACAACACTACTTACCGGCATCGATAGTATCGACACTCAATCATTAGGTAAAGTCATTATGATGTTACGCAGGACCGATATCATTAGTAGACGAAAGTTAATGGTGTTTATCAAATATTTATTGTATAAAAACATCATCCCGAAGAAAGTGGTTCTGTTTTACGACATTATCGATTTTGTTATTAAGTTTACCAAATTCAGTATTGTTTTTAAATAAAGCATTTTTATAATTATGTAACAGGTGGCAGACAAGCAGACGGACACCTGATGGTAAGTGATCGCCGCTGCCCATAGACACCTGCAACACCCAGTAGAGTCACAAGCCAAAATTGGGCTTACCACTCACTCAACGAAATCCAGTGCAGGAGCTAATTCACGCCATTTTCTGTGAGGCCGTGGTATCACTACTGTCAATCGAAAACCTGACAGCTATAACAAATCGTTTTCCCGGTCGCTTTCACACGCGCTGCGCTTCTCTATTGTTAGAAAGCGACAAGTATATTTGTTCGTTGTTTGTTTCGTCGATTGTTTGTTGTTTGTTTGTTCGTTACGGTGGTTACGGGACGGTTTTGTTGAAGACCCTCTAGCTATCCCACTAGAAGGTATTATAAACGTGAAAGTTTGTAAGTATGGATGAATGGATGTTTGCTCCTCTTTCACGCAAAAACTACCGAATGGATTTTATTTATAAGATAACTAGTGGCCCGCCCTCACTTCGCTTCGGGACCGTAATTCTGAAATGAACTAATAGATGGCGCTGTGCTCAAATACATCGCGCTAGCGTTTCGTGTTTTCGGTTTACCTATAAGCCTTGTCGTGGTCTATAGAAGTTATCTCTTTATAAATAGTATAGAAGATAGGTATGGTGAAAGTTTGTAAGTATGGATGGATGGATGTTAGCTCCTCTTTCACTCAAAAACTTAATAATAATTAAAATAATATAGCGTAGCTTATTAACATCAGAATAATACAAAGGCTACAATTAATAAAAATATATTTTGTGGATTGCGCAAAATATGCAAATAAATTAACTCTAAGTGTCTCAAGTCGCGGGCGGCCGCTAGTATAGATAGATAAATAACGTTTATTGGCTTTAAAAGTAAATTAAATAACAAAATAATTACAGTATAGTATGCAATAGCAACAATAGTAGTACAATATTACAGTACTTATTACATTAGTAATCGCAATTTGGCGCCCAACAAGGCACAACCTCAGCATTTATTTATTTAGTTTAGTAAATAAATAATTCACACAACATCTCATACATTAACCTGAATGTCCGTACTAAGTAACTTAAGCACTTGTGTTACAATATCAGACAACAGAGGAATCAAACATTTATTTTGCAAATTACAACCAAACCAATTGGATCAGCTATAACACTGTTTCCTTCACCTACAAATAATCTTAAAGAGCAAATAGTCTTGTTGCTCGGTATCTTTACATTGTGGTTAATTCTAAGTTAATTTGCCCCACTGGGGCACACAATTGGAATCCATTCGAGACGGGGCACTGGGGCAATCACATTACGGGGTATAATTCGCCATAGGGTCCTTTATTTGCTCGTATGGAGTATCGGTAAACGAAATAAGTAAATACGGTGAGTTTATAGGTACAGGCGGAGTCAACAGTACTTAAATGATAAGATTGATCAAATATATGGGGTTTATTTTAGGCGGACAAGGTTGGGTTACTAAATAAAACATAGTTTTGATTTTTTGCACACTTGTCACCTAATGAATAATCCAAGTTTGTGACTTCAAGCGCCATTAAAATCGTATTAACCGTTAATTTTTAAAATGTTGGAGATTGAAACCTAGCGGACTAGATTTTGAATATCTGTACCTATTTGGACGTTTGTGCAAAGACGATAATTTACGAAAGTAATCTAAGTATTTCAATTTATCCAAAACTTGGAACACACAACACATAATGACTTATAAACCGACTGTGTTTACAATGTGGGATTGAAACCGAAGAGCTACCTCATCGGCATGTTCGAGATGACTGCGATTACGGCCACATTAGCCGCTGAGGGGCTTCGAAACAATGGGCTTAGCGAGTTAGCGCTAAGCCTTAACGCCGCACACACTCTAGCACCATAGTTTAAAAAAAACTAACAAATCTAAGGCTCAGCCTGAAAACCAGCGCCGCAGCGGCTTCTAGCTTACAGCAGCTAGAAGCCGCTGCGGCGCTGGTTTTCAGGTTGCAAATGCTGAGGTTGTGCCATGTTGGCCGCAGAATGTACCTAGTTAACTGTTTCATCAACAAACATTTGTGTTGGTGCGGGAATCGAACCCGCGACCTTTACGTGTCAACCGGCGCTCAAACCATTACGCTAAACGGGACGGGATAATTTTCATTCATGGAAAGCATTCTTTTCGTTTTTGTTTCCAATAAACGTTATCTATAGGTTTGGTGTCACTAGAACCTAAATTAGATGGTAGCGCCTTCCGTAAGGCGTCTATGGTAAAGGCGTATACGGTACCATATCTCTCTCCACCTACACATATAATTATAGTAGTTTTAATCCCGTCAGCTCATCAAAAAAAGAATAATAAAAATCTACTGGTCCATACAAAAAATAATATTTAACAGGCAAATGTATAGAACAGCTGAATTTTATTTTGCATATTTAACTAAATAACTCAAAAAATTTGCATTGTATATTTAAAATTTAACGGTGTATAATTTTATTTAAGTATTGATGGTCAATGTCATTGGTCAATCATAAACAACGATAGTCAAAATCTTCTCCATGCCTTGACTGAGAATGTCCTCACTGTATCCATAATCGTCATATCAGCCCACATCTACCCACTGCTGAATATAAGCCCCTTCTCTACCGCGCCTCTCCCTACGGTCCCCTGCTGGGCTTGGGCCAAGCTACATGCTAGAAGTAACATGCTAGTAGCACAAAATAATTACACACAGAAGTTAGACTTTGACCTTGACAGAGTTCGTTGACATATGCTAGGGGTGTTGCCCAGCATGAGTACATAAGCGCGCGGCCTCTACCATAGACCTGGACAGTTTGACAATCTTATGTCAAAAGTTAGGATTAATGTGGTCGAAAAGGCGTTTTTGCCCGTTAGTGCGCATGCGTGAGTACATGACATATTTTTAGCTCTTAGTGGGCAGTCAGCCTTCTATGTCAATATGTATTTTGTGCTAGTAGGGTAGGTATCCATAGATGTAGATTCACACGATATAAATCTTTGCATACACACGGAAAACGTGAACCGCGAGTGTTTTGTTCCGTAATCCTCATTTAAATTGTGGGCGAATACCAAATTAAGACAAATTGGAGCTCCGCTTCGAGAGGGGTTGGAATTTGGTTGAAGGAAATTTAAAGTCCCATCGAGCTAAGTATCCACTAAGCAACATTTAATTTGCGACAGACGCTCAACAAGTTGCCGTGGAAGAGCTACGCTTTGTCGCTCTATGGTATCACTCCTAAGCGGCCCAGGTTAGGAGTGATACCATAGAGCGACCGGAGAGATCATAGAAAACTGGCGTAAACCTGCACCCGCGTTTCGCCTAGTGTGTCCTTACTCATTAGGCGAAACGCATGTTTCGCCTGGTGTGTCTTTACTCACTAGGCGAAACGCAGGTGCAGCCGGATTAGACCTTAGTCCAATTCAGGAGGAAGGAGTAAAATTTTGGTATTGTATTTGTGATTACACTATTATTCAATACGCCTCAGCTGGAGAAGAGTCTGACCCTCGGCAGGAAAGTATGCATAAGGAGGCAATCCCCAGCGTAAAAAAAGACGCGCATAGACAAATGATGACTGCTCCAAATAATAAAGTCCGATTTGCTATGTGTTTAATATAGGAGATCGGAACTTTCGCTCCAAAGAATAAAGTCCGATTTGCAATATGTTTAATATAGGAGATCGGACTTTCTGCTCCAAAGAATAAAGTCCGATTTGCAATATGTTTAATATAGAAGATCGGACTTTGTTCTTCAGAGGAAGCGTCGCTTACCATCAAATTATTTGATGCTAAGCGCCCATGGCTACCCTCAACACCAGAGTGGAGTCACAAGTGCCAACCTTTTAAGCATCACTGGGCGGACAGCGCAGAGGCGGATGCTATTTAATATTATCTGCTCTCAAGATATTGATTGCAGCTGTAATTCAACATTCTAGCAATTTCGTAATATTACCCACGCAAAGTTATTTCTATCAAAACCTGCGCTTTCAAATCCAATATCGATGGAAACCTGAAGTGCATTGCAAGCTGTAGCTTGTTTCGTACTGTAGTACGAAATGGACAATTTCCGACCTTAACTCAAAGGGGTAAGGATTAGATTTTCAGGTTGTTGTATTCAAATATCGAGAACTTGCAGTTGGACAAAATAATGGCTTTCGCGGTATTGATATCAGGTGGACAGAATTTTGTTACTTTAAAACACTAATTAGGTAGGTGCAATTCGATCAATCTATATCGGACAGTAAATCTATGTTAGAAGGCTGTTATATTCCATTTTCCAATGACATTGGAGCGTTAAAATAATTACACACAGAAAGTAGACTTCCCACTAAGAGCTAAAAACGTGTCATGTACTCACGCATGCGCACTAACGGGGAAATACGCCTTTTCGACCACATTAATCCTAGCCTATGACATAAGATTGTCGAACTGTCGAGGTCTGTGGTAGAGGCCGCGCGCTTATGTACTCATGCCGGGCAACAACCCTAGCATATGTCAACGAACTCTTCTAAATTCAAAATCAGGCTGAGTCTACCTTCTGTGTGTAATTATTTTGTGGTTATACTGTGGTAATACCATAGATTTATCCTTGGATTAAGATTGGTCAAATCAGGCCTTAAAGTTATACAATATAGCGTGTAATCAATTCCCTGTTACATCCGAAACTGTCGCATCGGAGCCATACGCTTAGACCCAGATCTAGGGTATGGGGGGTCTGGTAATTACAATAAAGCAACGCAGGTTTGGCCTTCGCAATCTTATAGGGGAACCAGACCAACTAAATCATGGTTACGTTTCAGAAACGTACTGATTTCCGATGTTTTCGCTCATTTTGAAAAATCCAGTGCATGCTCGAACCAATGACCCTGGAAGATGTGTTCTAATCCACTGAGCTTCGATCAAAGTTACACAATAATACTGCTGCTCTGCTACCTATTCACATAAAAAAAAAAAAAAACAAATAAGCACTTTAATTATCCGCCATTTTGATTGAGAAAGTCTGGAAATATCACGCAGCCGGTCTCCTTAGAATAATCTGCTCCTAAAATCAAATTTTCTGTGCTATTGAACAAAAATGAAAAAATGGACAACGGTAAATTAACTATATAGTGACCTAAGAACTGTCTTTGTAAATAACTTCGAAAGTTTTTTTTTTTGTATTTCTTTGTGTTTTCATTCGATTCGAAACCACATTTTATTTACTGAATATTTTGCATTGAATTTTTCCATTGTCTATTTTATGAAAGACCTGTGGAAATATCTGGAATCTTTGCACAATATGCACTTCAGTGCACACGGTATGCTTGTTTGCTAAGCCTTTTTGTGTTTATTCGCGTATCGGTTTTCGAGGTATCGATATCCGGCATCGAATCGCTTCGGATTACTCGGATATCGATTCCATGCTTGAATTCCTGCGCTATTTTAGAAACAGCCGATCATCATTTGAACACTAGATACTTACTGACTACGCTGGCTCAGCGGTCCTAGGTGGGTCTTGGCTTCCGACGTCAAAGTTCGCCATTTGTCGTCATTGTTCGGTCCTGTGCCAATCCCGACCAATCATCCTTTTATGGCCAATTAACGTTAACTGTGGGAGAGCCATACTTCGGCATGAATGGGCCGGCTCGACCGGAGTGATACCACTGCCTCACAGAAAACCGGCGTGAAGCAGCTCCTGTGCTGTGTTTCGCCGAGTGAGTGAGGGTACCGGAGGTCCATCGGGGGGAAGGGGATAAAAGGTTAGCAGCGCACTTGTTGCATGTGTTCATGGGCGGCGGCAATTGCTTACCATCAGGTGATCCGCCTGCTCGTCTGCTACCTATAACATAAAAAAAAACTATCTATCTATCTATCTTAAGAGCCGGCAACGCATTTATGCCTCAGGTGTTGCAAATACCCATGGGCGGCGGTGATCACTTACCATCAGCCAGGCTAACATGCGCATGATGCGCACCGCGACAAAATTTTGTCGACTCTTGTTCGCGAGAGCGTATCGTTCTATCCCGCTCATCGCTCAGTCAGGTGAGCGAGAAGCAACTTGCGCCGACGCAATACGAGTGTCCGTAGTCCGTAGCCCGGCTGGTGAGCCGAGGTTTGTCCGCTATAATGTAAAAAAACACACGTAGGTTTGAAGGCGAGTGCCGAGTTCCTATCAACTCAGTTACCATCACTCGTTGGTCCTGCGCCCAATCCCTCTTCGATCGTGTCACACTGGTGTCCCATCGAAATATGAGGGTAAGGAATAGAGTGCACCTGTGTTTGCGCACACATTTGAGCACTATAAATGTCCTGCGTCGATGGCTGATCGTTGAGATTGTCCATACCGTATTATCGGTTAGGACATTATATTGACAAGTTGTCCACATTATATTGGACTTCTATCAGATAATAAGCGCTCGGGCGGTGACGTGGGCACGTCCCAGCGTGGTCGGTATTGCATCGTGTTTGCTATCGGTTAAACATAGATTTCTGAAGTGGCAGTGCGCTGGTCACATTAGCCGCAGAACTGACAACCGCTGGAGCCGTAAAGTCCTTGAGTGGAGAGCGCGACTCGGTAAACGTAGTGTAGGACGCCCTGCTACAAGATGGGATGTCGACATTCGAAGGCTGGCTGGAGTGAGCTGGATGAGAGTGGCCGAAAATCAAGAGCCGTGGCGTGCATTGGGGAAGACCTATGTCCAGCAGTGGACGAGCGTGGGTTGCTGATGATGATGAAACATAGATTCGTACGACCTGCATAGAGCTGGTGCATATAAATGCAATAGTAGTTACGTATTTCGCTTAAAAATAAAATAAAAGAAATCTTCCAACCGAATATCGGTGCGCTTTGTTTCGTCGAGTGAGTGAGGGTACCGGTTGCCCAATCGGGGGAAAGGGGGTAAAGGTTTGCAGCGCACTTAATTGTGACTTGTGTTATCTACTGATGTTGCAGATGTCTATGGGCGGTGGCAAACGCTTACAATATGGTAATCCTTTATCTTCACTTTGCCCAAAGGTTGTCTGGTAATCGCTTTATGTGATAAAATCGCCGAAATTGTACATAAAATTTCTGTAATGTCTATAGTTCTTAACTTGTGACTTTGGTGCAATAAAGTATTCTATCTGTCTATTTCTTTATACAGGGTGTATCTGTGAACATTTACATCCCTTTAACCACGTGTTCTATCAACCATTCTGAACAACATTTGTTCAACAACTTTTCTAAATTCCCCTTACAAAATGACCAAGTCACGTGACCGACTTTGTATGGAAAGATGAAATTTTTTATGCGAATTTTCAAAACTCATAGAACAAATGTTGTTCAGAATGATTGGTAGAACACGTGGTTAAAGGGATGTAAATGTTCACAGATACACCCTGTATTATACCCTAAATAGAGCAGTAGTGTAACAAGACCTAAAAGATATTGGGCGGCCATACCAATACCTTCAGCATATTACTTTGGTTATGACGTCATACAATATCCCTACCACAATAAGCTTTACCTAGACGTAAGCTTGGAGCGGCAAAGCTTCTAAAGCTTAGTCGTTAAAATTAAGTTTTATTACGAACATTGTAAAATTTCATACAATGTTCACTTTAAAGGGTGTATGGATGGAAAGTAATTTTTATATCGATAAAACCTGTTTGAGAAATATTTTTTTGTTTTAAGCTTTAATCTTAGAAACGCTTCTGGTCCTCTTTTGTGATGAGTACTGCCAAGGAGTGGAACACCCTTACCAGAAGAAAGAAAAAAGGAAGTTTTCAGTTATTGATTTTTTTGTCCTTTCGTTTTGTTTTAATTTTGTCTTGTAAATTCTTTTTTGGTAACAGATATAGTCATCATCTTCTTCCTGCCCTATTCCCAGGTTAACTAGGGTAGGCGCTGTATGTTTTCTTTTTCTATACGTCCCTGTCATTCATCATCGTATCGGATGACGAATAATATCGATACTTTAGAAAAGAAATTTAAAGAAACCACTTGGACTGTAAATAGCAAAAAACGTAATTAAATTTAATCCTTCATTAATTTTGGTGCTGTCCTTGTCTGTTCTAATGACAAATGACAGGGCAGTATCATTTTAATGGAAGATTAATTTAAACGACGCCATTCTGCAAATCATCGTTAGTCTTTAAAGCAAGATGGCTACTTAAGTTTTGTTTTCATGCCGCCTTTTACTTTTGAAAGCTGAAGATGAAGTAGATCTCCTGATGAAGTGGACTGAATAAAAAGTATTTTGAAAGTAATTAGTAATGTTTAAATAAGCAAAAACCTTTAATAGGGCTCTTTCATATTGCGACAACACAAATTTACGAATGATTGATAAATGTACCTATTTATTTGGAGCACATAATATTCAACAATAAAAACTTAATACTGCATGCAAACTACAACGTTACTACAATGTTACTAAAAAAATTTTTTATCGTAATACCGTACTGTAAGTGGCACGGACTTTGACATAATATCTCTACAGACAATTTGCAGTACAATGCTACAAAACGCTCCATATTCATGTTATCCGTAAAAAGGTCTCATTTATCATAGACCTTCAGATCTTTAACAGATGATTTAAGCAGCATCTCGTGGTGAGACTTTACAGCAGCGCTCGTGGCTGTAAAGACCTATGCGGGATCTTTAATAGTATGATTTAAGCGCATCAGCTGGTGTGCTACCTTTACAGCAAGCGCTCGCGGCTGTAAAGTCCTATGCGGGATCTTTAACAGATGATTAAAGAGCATCACGCGGTGTGACTTTACAGCAGCGCTCGTGGCTGTAAAGACCTATACGGGATCTTTAACAGATGATTTAAGCAGCATCACGCGGTGTGACTTTACAGCAGCGCTCGCGGCTGTAAAGTCCTATGCGGGATCTTTAACAGATGATTAAAGCAGCATCACGCGGTGTGACTTTACAGCAGCGCTCGTGGCTGTAAAGTCCTATGCCGGAGTGAACCACTCGTCCACATTTTCAGCAGGTGAACCGAGCGCCGCCGCTGCGGGTGGGGTTGTAGGCATGGCGCTTAGCACGCTTGGCCGCAAGTTGGTTAAGCCAGGCTTCATCATGCTTTTCTTTGCCCTCCGACACTGTTCATATTTCTTTATTTGCATATCACATGGTATAAGGGTCTTACAAAAGAACATGAACAGAGACATGTGACGCCGTTCTCCTTTAGGATAGATTAAAAGGTCTCACCTCAATATCGATATTTTTGCTTCAAAATTATTGGCTATCGGGGCAGCCCTATCCAGCCGATAGGTAGGGAAGCACTACCTTAATAACATTTTGTTTACATTCACTCGGGAGAAAAGAGCACGTCAATATAAAGGCGGTAGTAGACTTTAGAGGGTGAACGGGATGGGAAAGCGCATGGGATAGCCACGCTTTGGCATGAATACGCTAAATCGATTGGCATTATACCACAGGCTCCCAGAAATCAGGCATGAACTTTCGCCGAATGAGTGGGGTAATATAGGCTCAATCCAGGGAAAGCGAAAGGTTGGCAGCGCACTTGTAATTCTACTGATGATGACAACTTACCTAACAGAATATCAAAATATCGAAATTCAAGTTATCTATTGCTGTAAAACTACTAATTACAAACCTTTGGGATCACTTTTTCAAACGTTTCAGTATTTATCGGATAGTAAGAATACTATCGCACTCAAAGACGTCGTGTAACCTTAATGCTCATTATCTTAAATATGGATAGTTTTATGTATTACTAGCGGCCGCCCGCGACTTCGTCCGCGTGGAAAAATAACTTTTTACCCCCCTTTTAACCCCTTACAACCCCCTTTTCGCAATAAAAAGTAGCCTATGTTCTTTCTCAAGGTCTAGATCATCTGTATACCAAATTTCATTTAAATCCGTTGAGTAGTTTTGGCGTGAAAGAGTAACAGACAGACAGACAGAGTTACTTTGGCATTTATAATATTAGTATGGATTAAAACAAGGGTCAATATTTTTACTTAAGGTATAATTAACGTCTCTGAGTGCGGCCGTAAGAGAATATAGCGATGCGGACATTACAATAGCTTTGCGTATATTCACTAAGAGTAAATTCAATGAAGATTGTTATTTGAGTGTGCAGTAACGTAAATGGACCAGGTTTATTTACTACCGGACTATAATTAGATCACAGCTGTGCAGTGGAAACAAACCATTATAAATTAACTATGTTGTTTGATTGGTAGTGCTAACTTTTTTTGTCAGCGACGTTAGCTCAGTGGATCAGAATGCGCCTTTCATACGGGAGATCGTAGGTTCGCATCGCACCTCAGAAAATTAATGTAATATACGGTCGCGGTTTCTTTGAAATGACATAACATTTGTCATTGACGGGGGGCACTGGCTGTCAGCTGTCATATCATTAAAAAAGATACCATATCTATGATCAATATTATGTAATAGACATATAGAACTTATCACCTACCTGTGTACGTGCGATTATGGCCCTTAAGGTGGTAGGTAAACACTTTTTGACCGCGACCGTACTTCTACCATTAGCTGCCAGTGAAAGAAAACATCGTGACGAAACCGTTGATGTCAGTTTTTCGTGACCACTATAATAATCTGAATATCTTTAAGGCAAAAGTGAACCTGGGTATCATCCTAGACCTCATCGTCACTTTCCATCATATATGGGATTGTGGTCAAGCGTATAAAAACTATGATTCATTTGCAGATTCCCCTGTTAAAGGGTTGCAAAGGGCAGGCGGCAATTTATTATAGTGTAGGATAAGGGCGTATTCCTTGCTAAAAGACCTGCAATGCAGCAACGACTTCTCTTGTCTTGCAGATGATCATGAGTGGCATAACTACCACCAGGTGCTACTCTTATTCATTTAGCGCTGCTAGCATAAAGAAATACCACCCTTCCGGCCGCATTGGCAACCAAGTTGGACAGCCAGTTGTCAAAGAAGAACTAACATTCTTGCTGAACCAGTTGCCAAAGACGATAGATTTTTCTTTTTACCACTACCAAACCACCCAAATCCAGAATCATGATCTCAGGTACCTTAGGCTCCGATGCGACAGAATTTCACTCTGGGTTGAGGCCTCTATTTATACTAACACTAGCGGCCGCCCGCGACTTCGTCCGCGTGGAAAAGTAACTTTTTACCCCACTTTTAACCCCTTACAACCCCTTTTTCGCAATAAAAAGTAGTACTATGTCCTTCTCAGGGTCTAGACCATCTGTATACCAAATTTCATTTAAATCCGTTCAGTAGATTTGGCGTGAAAGAGTACAGACAGACAGACAGACAGACAGAGTTACTTTCGCATTTATAATATTAGTATGGATGAACTAGTTCTAGTATTTTTACGTCTAGGTTCGTTAAGTTGTTGAGCCAACAGTTCCAGTAACAATCGATAAAATAAGGTAAACTGGGTTAATTTAGACGAAATGAAACAATTGTCCGATACTTCGATTCTACTTTTATTGGAGGTCGAGCGATCAACCTAGTTTCTCATTGAAACAAAATCTTTTTAGTTTTATCACAATGCAACTGGTATTTCTTTTTTTTTAAATGATGATAGGTGGCAGACGAAGAGGATCACCTGGAGAGCAATTCTCGTGCCCTCAATTGAAGTCGAATAAAAGTGCACGAGAGAGAATTGCCCCCACGGGGGCAATTGGCGTGCACTCGACATCGAAGTCGAATTTGAAAATTTCATACATTCGTCATACAAATTTCTTATTCGACTTCAATGTCGAAAGCACGAGAATTGCTCCCCTGATGGAAAGCGATTGCCGTCGCCCATAGACACCCGAAACACCAGCGGAGTCACAAGTGCGCTGAGTACCCTCACTCACGCGAAACGCAGGCGTTGGGGCACCAACTGAGTCATGGTTATATACTTCAGAAAAATTCCAAAACATGCAGGTTTCCTCACGATGTTTCCCTCACCACTGAGCTAATGGTAGAAATACGCACATAGATTTGAAAAATTAAGAGGTGCATGTTCATAAGTGTGCGTTCTTATCTATTGGCTATATTTAGAGATATACAGGGTGTATCTGTGAACATTTACATCCCTTTATCCACCAACCATTCTAAACAAATTTTGTTCTATGACTTTTGAAAATTCGCATAAAAAAATTTCATCTTTCCATACAAAGTCGGTTACGTGACTTGGTCATTTTGTATGGGGAGTCGGAAATTTTTCCGAAGAATTTAGAAAAGTTGTTGAACAAATGTTGTTCAGAATAGTTGATAGAACACGTGGTTAAAGGGATGTAAATGTTTACAGATACACCCTGTATATGCAATGGGAAAGTTTAATGGAAAAGTTTCAGTTCTAATTCCTGAGAACATACACGGGTTGTACACTTTCGTTTTTCGGCACGCACATTTGTCGTTTACAAACGTAATCTTCTACCCATACGAGTAAAGTAAGTCTGTTAAACGTTCTGTTATGTTAAAATTTATCGAATAATCTGTTAAGTATGTCCAAGGAGGGGAGTAGGTTTTAGGTAAACCGAAACGTGCAGGAGGCCGCAGCCGTGGCAGGCCTCCCACCAGGTGGACCGACGATCTGGTGAAGGTCGCGGGAGACCCTTCGATGCGGGTGGCACAGGACCGATCTGTGTGGAGATCGTTGGGGGAGGCCTATGTCCAGCAATGGACGTCTATTGGCTGAAATGATGATGATGATGATGAAAACACTAAACGCTTTCGCACGCTATCGCGATGCATTATACAATCAACGCCATCTATTAGTATATTTTGTTGTATAGCTTTAAGGTTTTATTTAGGTATTTATTTGTGGTAAATCTGCTTTTGGAGCTGGGATAATTAGATTCATATTCACATTTAATGAGGTGTGTTTAATGCTAATATCTAAAACGTAGACGGTTACCATAACGCGTTACGTAGGTAAATGTGATAATTTAAAATCGTTTAGCCACATTAGTATGCTTTCAAGACACTGATCGACATAAACTTTGTACAAGAAAAGTTCGTTTAAATTACTTTTCTTTTTTACCATGTTGGCTTACACGCCTTGGTGTCGGAGTTACAAACCGGCCCAAGGGCTTTTTCAGAGTCTTTAAGGTGATGTCGCGAATTTTTCTAATATTACCTAAGTTTAAATAATTTCTTTACTTTTTATAAAGAGATAACATCGACAAACCTTATATACGAACCGAAAAGGCGATACTAGCGGGATGCAATGGACAGTCGAGCGCCATCTATTGGCAGACAGTGGGACGAACTACAACTACTTCAGAGTCAGATCAATGTATGTGATGTAGTGAAATATTATTATTAATTATTATTATTAACTACTACTATGCCGAAACGAAGTGTGTGCGGTGCCACTAGTTTTCTAATAAAAAGTTAAGTTCTATAGATAACGACAAGATTTAGGTAAACCGAAAAAGAGAAGCAATTGCGCAATGTAACGGACACCCAGCGCCATCTTTTGGTACAAAGTGGAGTCCCGAAACGAACCTAGTATGACCAGCTCACTGCCACTCATAGAATTAGCAAGGTGACATCCTAAGTGTATGCTGCCACTCTAACTTACTATGTGAGCTATGCCGATGACTTTATTTCTGTACCGTATGGATTTCATTTTTATTTTAATGTAAGCGTTTCCTCTGTTGTCTGATATCTGTAACACAAGTACTTAAGCTACTTAATACGGAGTCAGGTCAATATAATGAGGTGCTCTGTAAATTTATTATATTTACCTCATTTTCGATTCGATGACATTTAAAAGCCAAGGTCTCAATTTCTTAAGCACAAAAAGAACTAACCGGCCCCGTAATTTGATAGACATTAATCTTTTTTTTTACATTATAGCGGACAAACGAGCAGACGGCTCACCTGATGGTAAGTGATCACCGCCGCCCACGGACATCTGTAACACCTGAGGCATCACAAATGCGTTGCCGGCTCTTAAGGAAGGAATAAGCCCTTTTCTTGAAGATCACTAGGTCGTATCTGCTCGGAAACACCATTTTGATTCCGTTGGCAGATGATTCCACAGTTTTACCACAAAATAATTACACACAGAAGGTAGGTTGCCCACTAAGAGCTAAAACGTGTCATGTATTCACGCATGCGCGCTAACGGAAATACGCCTTTTCAACCTAGCTAAACCTAGCCTATGACATAAGATTGTCGAACTGTCAAGATCTGTGGTAGAGGTCGCGCGCTTTGCTATTTAATATACTCATGCCGGGCAACAACATAGTTCAACGAACTCTTCTAAATTCAAAATCAGCCTGAGCCTACCTTCTGTATGTAATTATTTTATGGTTTTACTGCGAACTATACTCACAATTACTTGTACTTATGTACGTAATGCAACGTCATGATGCTAAACAATGCACTGTAGTGTATTAATACTAGTCTGGACAATTATACGCGGCTATTCAGGGCTCTGGTATTTACGCCTTTTATTAATAGGAGCGGTTACGGGATCTTTCTAAAGTTAGAAATTGGTACAGGTACGTTTCAACCGTGGGAGAGCCACGCTTCGGCATGAATGAGCCGGCTGATACCACGGCCTTACAGAAGACCGGCGTGAAGCAGCGCCTGTGTTTCGTCGAATGAATACTGGAGGCCAATTGGGGGAAAGAGAGCGCACTTGTGACTCTACTGGTGTTGCAGATGTCTATGGGCGGCGGCAATCGCTTACCATCAGGTGATCCGTCTGCTCGTCTGCCACTTATCACAATAAAAAATACGTCTTTGGGACCGCATTAATTTGGAACCGCGGTCCCAAACTTGAATGGGTCAGTTGGGACCAGTTCTGTTCCGCAATCAACAACAAAGTACCAGGGAAGCATAAATCAAGTGGAAGTAAGTACTTAGATGCTTTATCGAGACTACGTAACTAATTACTAGGCGAGTGTGTTTTTTTGAAGCGCATTTGGCAATCGTACAAGCGTTGACGCGCTTCTATGCTCGTAACGTAAACAGAAAAACGTTGCTTTGGAAACGTCATGGCAATTAGGTATTTCTCGCATCACGTGCAAACGCCTAAATACGCTCGAATACGCGCGTCTGGTTTTTGAAGCACGTTTTTAACGCTGAAAAATACGCTAATCTGGGACACCAGTGTGACACGACCGAAGAGGGATCGCGTAGGAACAAAAGCTATACGTGCTTGAGGCACGGGGGTACAAGACCGCCATCTTCCAGACGGGCTGACACTGAGAATTTCTAATAAGAAAAACTCCTTGAACCCAGTCCTTGGACCCAGGACCCCAAGTGAGTCGTCGCTTTAAAGTGCGACTCAGAAAATACATGTAGATCATCGATAATCCATGCTAATATTATAAATGCGAAAGTGTCTGTCTGTCTGTCTGCTACTTTTTCACGCCAAAACTACTCAACGGATTTAAATGAAATTTGAAACTACTCAACGGATTTAAATGAAATTTGGTATACAGATAATCTAGACCCTGAGAAAGGACATAGACTACTTTTTATAGCGAAAAGGGGGTTGTAAGGGGTTGGAAGGGGGGTAAAAAGTTACTTTTACACGCGGACGGAGTCGCGGGCGGCCGCTAGTAATATAATAATCTTTAGATACACAGCGCTATCAATAGTAGTTTTACAACTATAGACATTTTGAATTTCGATTACCTATACCGTCGAGGTCGGAAATAAAATATAGTAGGTAAGCTTATTTTCGATCCAAATCTATATTAATTGGTTTTCAATTCCAAAAATGTTAATTAGTTTTTACAAATGGAGCCTTCATTCGAAGATGTAGATAGACAAGACTGCCGACAGTCCAGCTCTCTTCAAACCGTAAAGGTAATCCCTCTAAGTTCCCCTCATCTCAAATACAACAGCCCTGCCCTAATTGAGCCACTGGCGTCCTCGAAATGTCCTCGTTTTGGAAATACACTATCGCCTGGTGTTTGATGTAACTCCTGGTATTATGGGCTTGGTAGTGCCCCTTGGGGGATTTAAGAGGGTGCCAAGAGAATTGGGAAAGGAATCGTTCTAAAGGAATTGATTAAATCAAATTACTTTATGGTATTTGTAATCTTTAATATTTGGTATTATTTTTCTTTGATACTAAATTTCTTTCCTTTCATCATTTTATTTTTATTTTAAACGGGTTTGCACTTGACCTCATCTCACCGTGCTTTCCCAGGAGAAGCCTATTCACTCTCGACTTAAAGACACCCAAATTGTAACTCTCTGGGAACACAGAAGCCGGCAAGTTGTTCCATTCCTTAGCAGTTCGTAATAAGAAAGAAGAAGCGAAACGCTTAGTACGAGCTGGTGGAACTTGCACAGTGTAAGCACTAGGGTGTAGGGTAAAGGGTGGATTAAATCGAATTTCAAAGAGGTAAGTAATGCTGCCAGCATTTTGGGGACATTGCCACAGGGGCTTACTCAGTTAGAATTTTTTTTTGGTAGTTTTTTTAGCTATAGTTTTCAGTTATTGTTTTCCCGTGCATTCATTAGTTTTCGGTTAGGGTAGGTTAGGTAAATATAACCTATTTTCCAAAAATAACCCAATACCGTTTAAATAATCCATTTTAACAGTAATTCGTTATTTTCCGAATCGTAAGTTGATTTACTTTCGATTAACTTTCTACGAACTAGGAATTTACGATTCAGATTATTTAACGACATAAGTACACACAAACCTATTTTTTAATATATTAATGACGAAGACAAAATAATCACATAAAGGCAGTAATTTCGACTTTATTGCTAAGCGATATCTTGCAGACAACCTTCAGGAAATAATCGCCCAATCTCCACGGTTCTCCACCTACGGACCGCGATAAAAATACTTTCAGACTTCAGTAAATACTGAACGCTTTAGCTGAATCTAGTCTTTAGCAATAGTTAGCTTTATTAGTTACTAGCGGCCGCCCGCGACTTCGTCCGCGTGGAAAAGTAACTTTTTACCCCACTTTTAACCCCTTGCAACCCCTTTTTCGCAATAAAAAGTAGCCTATGTCCTTTCTCAGGGTCTAGACCATCTGTATACCAAATTTCATTTAAATCCGTTCAGTAGTTTTGGCGTGAAAGAGTAACAGACAGACAGACAGAGTTACTTTCATAATAATAATATTAGTATGGATGTACCTACTCAAGTTAATAGATCTAGAATGAGGTAGAGAATTGTGATGAGCTGCCGACAATCGGAACCTATTATACGTAAAAGATGGTGAATGGATCTTTTATACTTAACCGGGTCTTATAGTAGTTATGCAAACTAGAACCAACCCACAAAAAGTTACTTTAGAGATAATGTATAAACAGGATGTATGTTTGAACATTTACTTCCTTTTAACCACGTTTTCTACCAACAATTTTGTACACGTGGTTAAATGTTCAATACATCCTGTATATCTTAGACTGTTAAAAGTTGCCCATTTTTTTTTGTATCGAGAAAACTATCGTGTTTCTAAACAAATAAAATAATATATTAAACAGGATATATCTGTGACATCTCTTTAACCGCGTCTTCTAACAATCATTCTGAACAACAGTAAAATTATTTTATGAATTTTGGAAATTCTAATGAAACATTTACAACTTTTCATACAAAGTCGGTCACGTGACTTGTTCATTTTGTATGAAAAGTCGTAATTTTTATTGGAAAATTTTCAAAAGTCATAGAACTAATGTTGTTTAGAATGGTTGGTAGAATCACAGATACACTCTGTTCGTTCAAAAAATTCGAAACATATCAATAGTGCTCTGCATTGTATTACCAAAACAGGCCCCGTTGGCCTAGTGGTTTAAGTACCAGCCTGCTATCTCGGGGTCCCAGGTTCGAGTCGAGCAAAAGTATCTATATTACGAATTTTTCGAACATAGCTTGGGTTTGTGATCACCAACTAGGCAAGCGTGGTGATTAAGCCTAATCCCATCAAGATTGTGTTGTACAGTGGGACAGTACATAGGCTGCTACTTTACTTTATTGTATTACCTATGTTTTCCGAATTTCAATCGAGGGTCAAACAATCGTCTGTTCAACAATATAAACGTAAATAGCATAGTGAGTTGTAGAATTTTCGCAAACAGATGGCCGTAGTGACTTTAATAGTCTTGTAAAATTTGCTATTCAACAGGCCTTGTGCGAACAGCTGCTCGTAACAGCAGTAATGAAGCCGTTTTTCTGTTCAGAAATTCTCAGTGTTAGCCCGAAGTCTGGTAGTTGGTGGTATTTTACCCCCGTGCCTCGGAAAGCACGTTAAGCCGATGGTCCTGCGCTCAATCTCTCTTCAGTCGTGTCACACGGGTGTCCCATCGAATTAAGAGGGCATTATTTTAGGGTCCGTGATCACGGGGTCCCGGGTTCGATTCCCGGGTCGAGCAAAAGAATGTTTCGAGTTTTTCGAAACTCGGGTTTGTGATCGCCAATCCGCATTAGGCAAGCGTGGTGATTAAGCCTAATCTCATCATAGTAGCTATGACTTGATTTCTATGATGGAGGCCTTTGCCCTGCAGTGGGACAGTATATAGGCTGATTCTGTACTTTACGATTGTTGTTTAATCTGTGGACTGGCGCTCAAATTACGATTCCTTTCTGACGTTTGCGCTATCAATTTTAGTTACCCTTACGATAGAGGGAGCTCTTCGATTTTTCATACAAATTGTTTACGATACACGTATGATTTATTTGAAAACTTCGTGCCAGTCCCCCAGGTGTCTCACTTGCTCTTTCCCTCTCTTTCCCACAACAAAATGAAAACAAAGCAATAACGTAATAAATATCCTGTTTGCTTATTACGGAACTTTTGAAGTTTAATGAAATTCGGCAGCTGTGAGACTGAGCAATTATAACGCAGGCAGTTTGATGTGAAAGATGGTGGTTTTTTCTCCGGCAATCATCTGTTGTCTGCGTTGGGTTCTTAGAAGTTGGAAATTAAAATAATGTGGCCGTGTTTCCCTAAACATAAAAAGGGAAAGGAAAATGTAAGGAATTTTGATCACAGACTCAAGCGGGGTAAACATTGGTAGGTTACTAAGGTACTATAATATTGTTTATGTTATAGGTGGCAGACGAGTAGAGGGATCACCTCATGATAAGCCCTTGCCGCCACCCATACACTCCTGCAATACCATTATAGTCACAAGTACGCTGCCAATCTTTTGCCCCCTTTTTCCACCAATCGGGCTTCCGGTACCCTCATTCGCTCGACGAAACACAGCACAGGCGCTACTTCACGCCGGTCTTTGTGGGGCCGTGGTATCACTCCGACCGAGCCTGCTCATTCATGCCAAAGCGTGGCTTTACACGGTCCGCTGCTTCACGCCGGTCTTTCGCCAAATTAAAATTGCTTACCATTAGGTGATCCGCCTGCTCGTCTGCTACCTATCACATAAAAAAAAATATAAAAAAAACATGTGATATGACATAAAAGGAAATGTAGGTAAGAAATTTTGATCACAGAAAGACTCAAGCGGGGTAAACATTGTAGGTTACTAAGGTGCTATATTTTTCATGTTATAGGTGGCAAACGAAGAGAGGTAATAAATACCTGATGGTAAGCGGTCGACAATGGACACTTACAACACCAGTGGAGTTACAAGTGCGCTGCCACCTTTTATGCCTTTCCCTGGGTGGGCCTCCGGTACCCTCACTCAATCGGCGAAACACAGCGCAGGTCGGTGTACGGCTACGCGGCTAGCTGTTTTCTAACACAAAGCCGTTTTGAAATGCGGCTGTTCAACGATAAGCCGGATTGAATACGGCTGATTAAAAAACGGCCGGATTGTAGTCGGTGCCATTACGTCATTCAGACGACTAGCCATAATGCAAATGCGGGAATATGCGGCTTAACGCCGCGTTTCAACACGGAACTGGTTTTTATAACAGCTAGCCGTATCGTAATACGGCGGATTATACGACCCGGCTGCGACATCTCCATGGTGTCTTTAGCCCGGTGGTCTCTTAAGATAGACAAACGTTTAAAACGAACAATTGACCTCTATCTGCTGCAAATGCTGAGGTCGGGACCTAATTGACCACACACAAACATACATACTACCTAATTACATAATTAAGTTCTTTCTCCTTGTATATATATCCTCACTGTACGTATGTGTTATATTTTGTATTTTGTAATCTATACTAATACTAATATATAATACTAATATAATAAAGCTGAAGAGTTTGTTTGTTTGTTTGTTTGAACGCGCTAATATCCGAAACTACTGGTGCGATTTGAATAATTCTTTTTTTGTTGGATAGTTCATTTATCGAGGAAGGCTATAGGCTAAATAACATTACGCTATGACCAATAGGAGAGACAGAGCGGTAAATGTGTAAAAAACGGGGAAAATTATTCATTTTTGAAGGCTTCTTTCTTGCGTGCTGCTGCGAAAACGGTTCAAGATACACAAAAATATGTATGAAAGAATATTCCTCTATACATGATCTAAAAAAAAAAGTCCGGGACGGCATATGTCTATCTTTTAAGGTTTAGTCACAATGACCGTTTTTTATGGTACCCAAATTTGGTCGAAATAATTTGTTTAAGTTGTATCAACATAATAATATTAAGGGGGGTTGTAAGGGGTTAAAAGGGGGGTAAAAGTTACTTTTCCACGCGGACGAAGTCGCGGGGCGGCCGGCTAGTGGTCAATAAATGTATTTTCTTTCTTTTCTTCTTTCTATCTTGTAACTCCAATCCAACCAATCCGCATTAGGCAAGCGTGGTGATTAAGCCTAATCCCATCATAGTAGCGATAACTTGATTTCTATGATGGAGGCCTTTGCCCTGCAGTGGGACATGTATATAGGCTGATACTTTACTTTACTTTTTATCTTGTAACTGCCCTCGGCAGCTTAAGATCCAAGTACTGTGATTGAGGTAACTATTAGGGACTTTCTTAAAAAATATCTTTTTGTCGCCAATATCAGTGTTAATAAGTTGGCGGCGCTAGTTTCGTCGATATAGCCCCTTAAGCTACTTAGTACTTACACAAAATAATTACACACAGAAAATAGGCTGCCCACTAAGAGCTAAAAATATGTCATGTACTCACGCATGCGCACTAACGGGGAAATACGCCTTTTCAACCACATTTATCCTAGCCTATGACATAAGATTGTCGAACTGTCGAGGTCTGTGGTAGAGACCGCGCGCTTATGTACTCATGCCGGGAAACAACCCTAGCATATGTCAACGAACTCTTCTAAATTCAAAATCAGGCTAAGTCTACCTTCTGTGTGTAATTATTTTGTGGTACTTAGTCAGGTCAATATACCTATGAGGGGTTGTGTGTGTGAATTTATTCAAAAATCAAATGTAGCTCTAGTAAACCAATCAGTACCCTTAAGATCCGGGTTCCGTAAGTGATAGCGGTCATCAAATACCTTAAGGGCGAGTAATGGCGTGACGTATGTTGATTAAGGGCCGACGACTAACCCTTACAATCACTTGTCTTAGAGGACTCCAGGGAGAATTATGCCGGCTAAAGGGAGGTAACTTAGCGGAAAAGATCATGTGCCACGCTTTAGAATGAATGGGCCGACTCGACCGGAATGATACCATGGCCTCACAGAAGACCGGGCGTGAAGCAGTGCCTGCGCTGTGTTTCGTCGAGTGAGTCAAGGTACCGGCGGCCCAACTGGTGGAGGAAAGAGGGTTAAAGGTTGGCAGCACACTTGTGACTCTACTGGTGTTGCAGGTGTCTATGGGCGGCGGTAATCGCTTATCTTTTATAATGTAATGGGACTGGCAATAAATGAATTGATTTGAATTGAGTGAGGGTACCGGAGGCTCAATGGGAGGGAGAGGGGATTAAAAGGTTGCGCAGGCGGCGGCAATAGCCTTTTCCAATTGTCTCAACCGCCAAAACACGTAGGTACAATGCGTACATACCTACTAAAGTTCATCTTTAAAGATTCAAGTTCAATAATAGAGGTAAAACAAGATTTTAATTTTAATTATTTTTAACTTTCAAGTTCCTTTATCTTTACTTATTTTATTTAGATTGTTATATTGTTTGGTTTACTTAAGTAGACACCAAGTATAAAGGCAAAACTTTTCTTTTATAGAAGCAAGTGACTTTATAAGTTTCTTAGGAAGTATTTCTTTATCGCCTGTAAAAACCTCAGCTTTCTTAACTCTATTCAGTACACCCTAACAAATCAATCTTACGGTACCAAAGCTGCCAAAATGTAGCTTTAATTATTGAAATTTTATATTCTTGAGGGATTTTAACAAAATAAACACTGAAAACAATGAAATGGTTACCTGATGGACGCCGACAACGGGGCAGACCTAAAAAGCGATGGAGTGACGATCTTAACACCTTTGCAATCGATTGGCCACAGATGGCGATGGATAGAGATCGATGGAGGGACTTGGGGGAGGCCTTTGCCCAGCAGTGGGACAATATAGGCTAACATAAAAAAAACACTGAAAATTTGATTTTAGCCCAGTTCGGAAGCTTACAGATATGAAAGTTTCTCTGCTATACCTCTAGTATTAAATGGTAGGTAATGGATGTCAAAAACGTTAATTAATTTTCATATAAACATTACTTAACTTAAGTTAGGCTTTAGGATACTATGTGCCAAAACATTTATATATCGGTTATATAAATCGGTTTTTCTTCCTCCTTAGATGTGTATATGGAATTGCGTAAAAGCCTTCTAAATTTTGTTTCTTTTATAATCAAATAGGCGTGTTTCTCTGTTCATTTAAAATACTTAACCAAACATTGAACATTGTTGACATCAATTTACATGCAAATTACTTCCATAAAGTATTGAAACTTTTCATACCTTCCATCTGTAAGCTTCCGAACTTAGCACGTTTGGTATATTGAAATCAGCTGGTGGCTCGATTTATTTGCTGCCCAGTGTACCTATATATTTAATAAATAATAATAACAATTTAATTAAGATATAGATTATTGTGTTGCTGTTTGTATTAACAGGTCTTTTATATAATTCATAAAAATTGCTATGGGTTGTCAGTGGTCCATCACAAAAAAAAAAATAAAAACTAATATTTGTAACAATAAATCTTAAAACATAGATAACCAATGTACCTGTAAGATACGAACAATATAATCTCGTATTAAGAACTCAGAAGACAAAAACACCCCATCTTATTACCAGCAATTCATAACGACGGGAAACAAGCCATTCCACACAATATCTACAAATTGATATCCCACTGCGATAATATTACGGCAAAAACACCATCGATCGATATGATTACACCCACTCTATGGACGAAAAAACAAATGCTTGTAAACATAAGCCCACCTGGACACTCATGATAATATTGCTTAGATAACACCACCATCAAATCCTTGTCAGAGACGCGTCTGTTTTGTATAACCCGAAATGCTCCGTGCAACAGGTACTCTAAATAACGCGACGGATTTTGACAAAAAAGACTTACCACAAATTGAAATCCGAAATAGGACACTAGCCACACAATAAAGGATTGTTAGAACAAGAATTTCACACAAGAATCTGTATTTTTTTCACTGCGTTTCGCGGGAGCGGTCGGGACGTACGCCGGCCTCCGTGGTCCGGGGGATACTGAGTTGGCGAGGGAAATTCATAGCGAATTATCAGAAGCGGGGGAAAATAGAATCCTTTCTGTTCAGGTTGTTATGAACCGTAATGGCCACAGGGATGGACCTTTGAGTATTGGCTTTGACTTCTGAACTTGCCGCAAGTGACATCGGCCGTGAAAACTACAATAGAATCTTGCAAATTATATCCTGAGGAGACTCCTACGCAAGGGATTATTTGATGAACTTTTTAAATGTCAATCTTGTTAAAGGAGGTTTGGGACGGGGATTATTATACTTTGTTAGGATTATTATATAGAACCCAGCTAGGTTCTGGATAAAATATTTAAATAGGTAGATGACATCTAACCATCAATTGAAACTCAAAGTAAGTTTTGACTAGGTACCTATGGCTCTTAGGAATATTGTTTCATTTGCATTATACGAGTATAGTTTCACCATTTTTCATATACGGATGTCCGGCATAAATAAAAACAAATTTTGTACTGCAAACCACTAAACCACCGGACCATACTTACCTAGTTTTGATTTCTATGATGGAGGCATTTGCTACTGGGACAAATAGGGTGGAAAAAATCATTTAATCCTTAATTTACCAAGTGGTAAATTAATTAGTTAGAGAAAATATTCCTTTGCATTATTAAATAGATTAAACTGCATTCATTTTTTTTTGTTTAGTCGGGGAATCTAGTTATACATTGACGAGCCGTTTAGCGCAATGGTTTGAGCGCCGGTTGAGACGTAAGGGTCGCGGGTTTGATTCCCGCACCGACACAAATGTTTGTTGATGAAACAGAAATTTGTGTTGGGTCTGGGTGTTTGTGATACCTTCGTTGTTTCTGGTTTCCATAGCACAAGGGAAAACCTTAGTTTGGGACCAGGACAATGTATGTGATGATGTCTCAATTTATTATTTATTATTAATTTATTAGAACTCGATTCCCCGGCTAAAGTAAGTGTGTATAAAACGTAATTGTCATTGACAAACGTTTTTCACGTAAGGCATAGGCAGGCATACAGTAGGTAAAGTAATATGAAGTAAGGTATCAGAAAATGCTAAAAAGGTCCTTTATAAATAAAGTAATTAACTGTTAGTAACTAAAACAACAGATAAGCTTAATTAGACCGTCGCATTAATGTCACTTAGGGCTTTTCGGGGGAGTCTCAATCACAATCACCTTATACAGGGCGAATCTTCATCACGTACAGTCATGTACACATACTAATAAGTTTACCTCAATCAAATATGAACCTTATAATTCTGGCATAAGAGTCGAGATGTTTACATTTTATTGCAGGTGACCAGCGATCGTCACACTTTACTCTTCAAGGGCCACATATCAATATGAACATCAGGACCCGAGCCGCAGTATATGCGTTTCAAGAGCTTTTGCATAGGTACTTATCCATAATACTCCACACTATTCATATAAATGCGAAAATTTATGTCTACTTATTACTTCTCTACTCAAAAACCACTAAACTGATTTCTGATAAGTACGAATATGTAGTTGACTAGTAATTAAATAAATCTACTACATCGCGGGCCGCACAAATAACGTCTGCGGGCCGCAGTTTGACGACCACGGGCATAGACTGTATATGGAAATTAAACTTTTAAGTGTCAAATGAAAAAAAAAACATAACACTTTTATAGTAAGAATTTTTTTAGCCCAGGGCGGGGATCGAACCCAAGAATTTGGTGTTTAAGGCAGGGTCACTACCAAATGCGCCATCCGGCCAGTAACCAGGACTTGTCTATTGGAACCTTACCTTTTTTTTTTTTTTTTTTTTTTTTTTTTTTTTTTGTTCACGCAGAGTGAATGCCGCCTTATGCACACCCGGCCGCTGGGCATACCCACTAAACACTCTGCGACTTTTCCCGGCAAATCCAGGCTCGGGGTGGGAAAGCGGGAAATAGGACGAACCTCATCACCGCAGACCCACCCATGGACAGCAAGGCACGCCAGTACGGCCTCTTTCCGACTCCCGGGGCTTAAAGCCCCCAGAGCAGCTCCCACTGCCCTCCGATAAAGCCCCAACCGGCGGCGCCCGCATCGCTGGATTGCGATACGGGCGTCGCGGGCATGGACTCCTGCAGAACTCTCCACAACCCACACCCTGCTGGCTGCAGGGCAAGGTGGAGGAGAGTGCCTGCAGGCTTCCAAAAACTGCCCCACCAGACAGCCCCACGGCCGGCTACGCTGGATTGCGCAGTCGGTCGCTGGGCGGAGAGGTGGGGTTAGCCGGCCTTTGCCGCATCCCACTGGCTGTGGGACGAAGCGCAGACCAGCAACTAAAGACCCCCACAAAGATGTGGGGTGGCGCCCGAAGGCGCCCCACTCGGTGGGGCCCACGTCAAGGTGCGCCCAAAGTGCAGGAGATCCTCACAGGGCGCCGGACAGGGCCCCGGCCCAGACAGAGCTGGGCCTCAAAGTGCAGCTGTCAGCCGTCGGGTAGCATATGGCGATAAGCCAATTGCTACCCGTCGTTGCCCAGGGACACCAGGACCCCTCCGGTAGCAGTTCCAAACAGAAAGAAAATACTACCGGGGAGGCCACACGAGGAGGTCGCCGCACCGTAGTCCCCATTGGAACCTTACCTCGGTTATCTTGCTAAACGTATTTTACTGCTTCAAGTAATAAATTAAATTAGGTAACATTATTTCAAAGACAGCACTCTCCCCGATGAAATTACTTCTACTAATTAAACCTAGGAACCGCAAAAAGCTTGTAATGTTATCTAGATTCTCGAGTGTCTAAAAGCGATTCATCTCCCAAGTAATTAATGAATTTTGCATAATTTTCCATTTTCCATGTCAACCCTTTGCGGGGCAAATACGTCACGAGGTGCTATACCTGAGGAAATTCTTAAATAGGATGGCGACATACGGGTTTTAATCACGAGGCAGACCTGGAGACCTATTTTTGAATTTTCGCTTCGTCCAAACAAAACTACTCGTTTTGCAAGTCACGTCGTCTCGTGAGTCGCATGATTCATAATTTTCCCTATTTTTGAAATCACTCGCTTAGTGTGTCGCCAATCTTGTCAAAGTATAGTCCTTTTCACGAAAGAGTCCCCCGGATTTTTGATGAACTAAATGACATGGCAGTCTACGTAATGAGTGGGAAAGAGATAGAAAGCCTATTTGTATGACAAGTGGCGCCGCTCCCAGGGGACTTTTTTCGTAAAATGGACTTTATAGTGTTAACTCGTTAATATTTGACGTAAATGCGACCACTCGCCTAGCGGAAACGAGTGGTTTACACCACTCGTTGCAAATCGCTCGTTTTCGAATGATTCAAAAATGCGGATGTCAAAAATCATGCGAGTCACGCATTTTTTAGTGAGACGACAATTCAAAAATAGGTCTCCTGGGGAGCAATTATCGTGCACTCGAAATGGGGGCTACCGCGCGTGTGGAAAATCCGTTAGATATGGTTAGATACGTGTAGACTTAGGTCCAACTACACGGTGGCTTAGGTGGCAACTCACCCAAAACAAACTCAAGACCAAACATTTCAAGATTTTTTTGCTGGTCACTGTGGTGATTGGTTATTTTTGATCATCATCATTTCAGCCAATAGACGTCCACTGCTGGACATAGGCCTCCCCCAAAGTTCTCCACACAGATCGATCCTGTGCCACCCGCATCCAAGGGACTCCCTATTTTTGATGTGAGATGTCAGAATGTCACTAAACGATCAATGACGTTAAAGTTCGCCATCTTACGGATTTTCCACACGCGGTAGCCCCCATTGAAGTCGAATTAGGAATTCGTATAGACGAATATATGAAATCTCTAAATTCGATTTCAATGTCGAGTTCACGAGAGTTGCTCCCCTGACGGGGAATGTCGTTAGTTGTGTCGTATACCTACTTATATAAATCGAGATATGTTTACATGAGTGAAAATGATTGTCAATAGAAAAACTGATGACAAACCCTAACATAATAGGATATATGTATAAGTACAAATTATACTATACTGGTGTAAATAATGCTAAGTCATATTATAGTCCGAGGCAAGAAAGTGTAGTTATGACCTTGAGTGCGCAGAAACCAATTTTGATAGAAAGTCTTCTTTTTTAAAAGTGCACGAAATAACGGTCGTCACTTTACTTTCGTGCCTCAAGCTATACGAATGTTAACATGTGTAAGTAGACACTTCATTTGACGACTTTAGGTACCTGTTGCTCATACTGCCACTTAATACAAAACCCAGAGTTAAAAAACATATTTTCCGTAGGCGAGTCATTTGGCATGGATGGGCCGGCTAGATAAGACTGGAGTGATACCATGCACCTCCTTCACTTTGTTCCGTCGAGTGAGTGAGGGTAAGGAAGGCCTAATAGGGGGGAAAGGGGGTTAAAGGTTGCCGGCGCACTAGTGACTCTACTGGTGGTGCAGGTGTCTATGGATGGCGGCAATCGCTTGCCATCAGGTGATCCGTCTGCTCGTCTGCCACCTATCACATAAAAAAACGTGCCCGTCAAAATGCAGTGCCGTATAACCCCGCTTCCGACGAGCCACCTCGCCCCGACTCGAATAAATTAAATTTGCAAAGTTATCTCCGTCTCCACAGATTGACCGCTGATACCGATATTGTAATCACGAATTATTGTGTTAATGACGTCACGAGCCGAGCCCTTTGGACCCTTCGACAGAAACAATTGAATGAAGGAATGGAAATTTGAAATTGGAAACGACGAAATTGACACCTTGTTATTTCTAAAAAAAAGTTATTTTGGAATGGTGCGGGTGGTTGACCTCTAGTTAGTTTGTTTTTTTTTATGACTGTTATCGTGCTACGTCGAGCACATAATTAACTCTGCCAATGTCGAGTGATTAAATAAAAGTTGATTAAAATTAAAATATACCGGCGTAACGAGATCAAGTACTCTTCTAGATATTATTAATTAGATTAAAACACGCCTAACATCATCGGGGAGACCAAGGCGCATACGCGCATCGTCTTCGCTGCTGGCTTGGCCACCTCGAGAGACTGGACAAGGATCGTCTCGTGAAGAAAGCACCGACCGATGGGCCGACGCCCGTTAGACCGGCCTAGGTATCGCTAGAAAGACCGTAAAAATTTTCTGCGAGAACTTAAGGCCAATGACTGGCAACAAGTAGTGCAGGATCGACCTAAGTGGCGTTCTCTTGTTTCGGAGGCCAAGACTCGTTTCGGGTCACTGAGCCAGTGGAGTAAGTAAGTAAGTTTAATATGAATAATCGAGTTTTACACCATCTAGAACAAATAACAAACTACATTTCACCCAAACTACATCCCAGTTAATTATCATCATCTGGTAGGTCCTCAAAGTACAGGTATTGCCCTAGTTTGAGACCAGTTTGATTGGTGTGATTGTCTGGCGCATTTAATTTATTTATTATTTTATATCAAAAATATGCACACTTAAAATTTTAATTCGTTGTTTCCTTAGTGGTGTGGTAATTAAGTACAGTAGGAATTGTATGAACAGTTGTAAACTAGTCGCTTTGCTTGTAACGATGTTCATTTGTGAAGTTACGAACTCGCTAACAACTCGGTTTAGCCCCGGGAACTTTCAGCACTTGCTAACTTGATATTATACCTACCTGTCAGCTGGGGAATTAGTGGGGAATTCGTTCTTAGCACTATTATAGTTGTAATAATATGTACGAAGTAATAATAGCTGGTTCCACTGAAAACCAGCGTTACGGCCTTTGTTTATGGACAGCGGCAATCGCTTACCAACAGGTAATGCGTCCGCTCGTCTGCTACATAACACATAATAAAAAATATGATCCACCCACCTCGTTTCAGGCCTTTATTAGTTTAGTTTTATCTACAAGTTGTCTATATAATGTACCTCATATTTACCACAGACATCCACACACACACACACATTTATCCACAGGGTAGGTACACGTAAATATTACTACAGGGTGTATCTGTGAACATTTACATCCCTATAAAATCACGTATTCTATCAACCAACCATATCACCAACAACGTTTGTTCAACAACTTTCCGAAATTATCCGAATATATTTTTAGCTTAAAGTCTTATCTTTTAGCACAAAAAGGGTAAAAATTCGAAGTAACTTTTTCTTTCGCCGAAAACTTGTTTCTTACAATGAGGTCGAGTCAAGGGTAGAATTCTAACGGCCCAAGATGAATGGTAGCATACAAAATATAACATGCGATTTCGAGACGGACGTGACTAGCCTAAGAAGGAGTTACAGGATGGTCACGGAGATGGTAAAATGATCTAAAAATCTATATACATAGGTACACCTTTAAAACTCGTAACGTTTAAACCGTGGGAGAGCCACGCTTCGGCATTAATGGGCCGGCTCGACCGAAGTGATACCCATGGCCTCACAGAAGACTGGCGTGAAGCAGCGCCTGCGCTGGCCTTTTCGCCAGCGAGGATAGTATTTCAAACTCTATGGAAATACACGAGTCAAAATTTGACGGTAGGTATCGAAAAATTACGTACGGTTCAATCGAATCTATTCGACGCCGTTTTCTCGCTATCGACTGTAGTAAACGTTATGTTACTTTCGAGTGCCAACTATGGTAGCGCTACTGGTCCTTCTTAACAACATTGTTCTATGACTTTTGTAAATTCGCGAAAAAAAAATTCAAGTTTGCGATGTTTAAAAAATAACCTAAGTACGTAGTAGTAAGTAAGTACTCTAGTACGTATAACTTTTAAACGTAAATATTATGTACCCGTCGTATTATAAATATTATCGGGCCGTACAGTTATGTATTATTTCAAACGAAGCGTGAAGAATGTGAAGCCAGTATGGCAGTACCAACGGATGCGTTCCTACCTTTGCCATCATGTCGGTAATGGAGCCCCTACAACACGAGTGAAAAATCCGCAAGATGGCGTACTGTCAGGCTGAGGTCCAATTTCAATGTGATTGGTCTCTAAAATCTCGTTGTGTACTTGATTAGCCCCGGCAGAGGCCTGCTACTACACAATCTCTTGATAATGCCGCAAAGTCTCATTTATTAATTAAAATTCAAATGGGCTGCGGAGAAAAATCGAAGTTTCTGCATAAATTTGATTACCCCGTAATAAATTTAAGTTTGCGAGCATTTTTTCCCAGTGGAATGGAATCATAGAGTAAAATACAGATAGTGAATTTCATTCAGCCGATGCTTCGACTATAGGGACCGTGCACAAACTATAGGCAGCAGCACTACTGCGACGTAAGAGACAATATGTGGACAATAAAATCAAGGGGCACTCGTCCCAAAAAACATCGCCCCTGATTTTTTTTTGCTGATCGCTGTTCTAAACTAACCTAGAGCACTTACCTTTTTACCCCTAAGCGAGACAGTGATTGCGCATCGGTGGGGGGCAGGAGATCCCCGTATGTGCAGCTGTCCGGGCATAAAGGGTATGCCTGGAGATGGGCCGTGGTCAGAGGGGCAGCGCCGTACTCGCAAACGTTGCTTGATGAAATGAAATAATTTATTTCGACACTTAACATTAGGTACATATTAACATAAAGTTCACAATATGAAACAGTATCTAGGCTAAATGTCGAATCGGACCCTACCCTAGCATTAAGCTATAGCCTGAACCATAGCGCTGATTTTCAGTAGAGACCGAATCGAGTAATAAATTAATACATATTTTAAATGCAGCTTCACGCCTAAACAAACAATTGCACGTATTTCTATAACTACTTTTAAGTAACTTGCGTATCACTCCGGTCGAGCCGGCCCTTCCACGCCAAAGCTTGGCTCTCTCACTACAGAGACGCCTCTGTAACATCCTTGATCTGTCTTGGAAAGCCCCAAAACTTGGAGACCTTCGTACTTCAGCACCGTTTACTCCAGGTGCCGGTATTAGTATATTTTCCATTACACAAGTTTTACGTTTCCTACTTCTTTTCACCCTATATTTTTTTCTGCAGGTGAAATTAGATTTCTCGCAAAGTATTAAAGAGCTAAACCAGGGAACTAACTTTTTGCAATTCGCGGTATATCTTTAACCGTTCTTAGTTTAATGGGAAATGTTTCTAGATAGCAGAGTAATGGTCATAATTTTTTAAAGCTATTTTTCACTTGCACCTGTGGCTTAAGACTACTGTTATTATAACAACTACTAATTTCGACTTCAAAAGTTGATAGTGAAAAATCCTTGACTGTAAAACACAGGTTACCTACTTTTCTAAACCGGGGATTCGAACCTGGAACCCCAAGCGCGGTTAGCTGTGAGATAACGAGGCAATGCTCCGCCGCACATTCACTGATTATTTGATCATATACTTAATTTTTTTTAAATTCTACGACAAACAAGATAATGTACTTAATTTTATAATTCCTATGTAACTTTTGATTCAATACTAAGTAACTAACATAAAACCATTGTTACTTACTAACTTTGATCGATAGCCCACCGAATTAGCAAACTGAAGTGGCAGTGGGCTGGTCACATTAGCCGCAGAACTGACACCGTTGGAGCCATAAAGTCCTTGAGTGGAGACCGCGACTCGGTAAACGTAGTGTTGGACGCCCTGCTACAAGATGGGATGACGACATTCGAAGGCTGGCTGGAGTGAGCTGGATGAGAGTGGCCGAAAATCGGGAGCGGTGGCGTGCATTGGGGGAGACCTATGTCCAGCAGTGGACGAGCGTGGGTTGCTGATGATGAACTTTGATCGTGTAAACAAAAACATACAGCGTGAACGCGCCAATCTTTCTCTAAAAGTTTTTTTTTTCAATTTACCTTTACCACAACAACCATGACCGAATAGAACCATAACTAGTACTGACAAAAATAGTTCTTCATTGAGTTAAAAATAAGCCTTCAACATGGGAACACCGCTCGTGTGAACACAAGATGATTTATCGCGTGTTGGGCGAAGACGCTGCCCGCAAATTAACTAATGTGCCTGACAGGCTGGGTTGCCAGTATTAGGTATTATTTTTAATGTGATAGGTGACAGATGAGTAGCGGATCACCTGGTGGTAAGTGATTGCAACCGCTAGTGGACACCTGCAACACAATCACAAGTGTAATGCCATTTTTTTTAACTTTTAACGAACAGTTTGATATTCCTGGGAGAAGTAAGTTGTGACATAGTGGGGTTGTGTGTGCCCTGTGGCTAGGGGCGTTAAGAATACTGCCAAAGTATTCCCGGCTTGTCGTAAGAGGCGACTAAACGAGCTTCGGAGTACGTGAGCATGCTACTACTGGGGAGTGGCTTGCTCAAAATCACGACTCCGCGAGGGAAAAAATCCTACTGGGTGTCCTGGTAGGTCGCGCATTTGGGAAGGGCTGCATTGCGCCAACCAATTGGCTCAAAGTGGCGAGCGCGATTTGCGGTACGGTCCAGTCCCGGCTGTGGGGTATCCGACCGCGATTGCGCTGAGATGGACCAAGGATTTTGGTTAGGGTTAGAAACCCACACTCCACCTTGTCCCCCACATGTGGCAAGGTGAAGGCCATGATGGTTTCCCCTGGGAAAAAAAAATAGTGGGGTTGTGTGACAGAAAGATATAGGATGTTACGCGTTTGCCTAAAAGACGCCTGTTCCCTTTTGCCTTAAAAACATACTTTTCGTTACAGCTCTATTACTGAGAACTGACTGCCTCGGTGGGGCAGTGGGTAGGGGGTCGCATTTTTAAGCTTCGGCTGAGCGTCGGACAAAATTTGTGTTTTTGTGTGTAGGAGGTCGCAGCCGTGGCAGGCCTCCCACCAGGTGGACCGACGATCTGGTGAAGGTCGCGGGAGTCCCTTGGATGCGGGTGGCACAGGACCGATCTGTGTGGAGAACTTTGGGGGAGGCCTATGTCCAGCAGTGGACGTCTATTGGCTGAAATGATGATGATGATGGTGTAGAAATTCTGAGTCAATCCGAAGTTGGCAGTCTTGTACCTCCGTGCCTCATAAAGTACCTACGTTAGTTAAGCCGTTGGCCCTGCACCCAATCTCTCTTTAGTTTTGTCACACTTGACGTACGCGAATTGAGAGTAGGTATACCTGTGTTTGAGCACCTGCGTACGTGGCTGATCGTTAAGATTGGCCGCCGTAGCCGAATATCGGTTGGAGGATTTATTTACATACTAGTGGCCCGCCCTCACTTCGCTTCGGGACCGTAATTCAATAATGGACCAATAGATGGCGCTGTGTCCGATTACATCGCGCAAGCGTTTCGTGTTTTCGGTTTACCTGTAAGCCTTGTCGTTGTCTACAGAAGTTATCTCTTTATAAATTGTATAGATTTTATTACTGAGAAATGGAAAAAACTAGCGCCCTTCGTATATTTTTTCAATATGATGTGGCAACCCTAAATCACGAAAAAGGGGGTGAACGTGCGACCTTGGAAAGACTAGTCACGGAGCGTTTGGTATAAGGAAGGGCTCTAGTTTTGGTGAACTCAGCTAAATTTGGCTTCAAAAGAATTATCTTTACCCTACAGACAGTGACCCTTGCCGAAGTTCATAGATAGATACTCTTTATTGCACAACACATTACAGAACTTAATGCTAATGTATGTATGAAGTTCATGTCGTCATTAATATAAAGATAGATATTATACTAATGAAAACGAACATTTCTAGGTATCAAGAAGGTCCTACCTAAAAAACCTTGTGTTAGGTCTTATTTATTCGACGAATCTTACGACGAATAAATCTTACAACTGTCAATTCCAAAAATATGTATACACTTTAGAACCTTGTCACAATACATAAGTATAAGAACGACTTCTACTATCTTATACATTATGTATTGTGACAAGGTTCTAAAGTGTATACATATTTTTGGAGTTGACTGTACCTACCTATTTGTGATATAACGCTCCGATTCGTATGGAATGACAGCCATATACCATAGATTTACTGTCGGATAAAGACTCGTCGAATCGCACCTAACAATTAGTTGAAATTAATCCATCCATCGCTAGATGGCGTAAAGTAAGACTGAGGTCCATCTTCACGGTGATTGGTTATTTTTGATATGAAATGTCAAAATATCCTCAGTTTAACAGTAACGCCATCTAGCGGATTTGTCATACGCGATAGCCCCCATTGGCGTCACTAAATGTGCACGATGCAAAATTGCACGGCTTCAACAGTGACTTATAAAAGAAGGTTAAAAATGTGTTTAGTGGCAGCGCTGAGCAATGGCGTCGATTCGTCAGGATCCTTACAAATGGCTTCTTGTTCTAAAAAATGGCTGTTTTCACTTGTCCTAGTTCGGAAAAAATGGCTGGGCTAGGTAGAATTACGGTCACAATAAACGTGCCATTATTTGAAGTCCCTTTTCATCTTAGCGTGTTATTTTATGTGATAGGCAGAAGACGAGCAGACGGATCACCTGATGGTAATCGATTGCCGCAATCTAGACACCTGCAATACCAGTGGAAACACAAGTAAGCTGCAAACTTTAACCCCCTTCCCCCCCAATTGGTCCTCTGATACCCTCACTCATTCGGCGAAATCGATCTTCGCATTTGGATCTAAAAACCGAACGCTACATCTGATATTTTATATTTTAACTAGTAGCCCGCCCTCATTTGTTTTTGGACCATTACCAATAGATGGTGGTGGGAGTAGATTACTACGCGCACGTGTTTCGTTTTTTCGGTTTACCTATAAGCCTTGACTTGATAAATAGTAAAGAAGATAACAATGTCTACTCTTGTTTAATCTCTCGATATTGACAGAACTTAGTTAACCGTGGGCAGACTCTATAGCATCCATAAAAATATGCATCAATGTAGCAGAAATGTGGGCACAGAGTCATTATTGGACCTCGGCCTTAAGCTTATGTTTACCTTCATAGCCTATAAAAGCACTAATACATAACCTGAGTACGTCGTAAACTTGGAGAGCTTAGCCTGCTCATCAAAGCCCATCTCTTTCATAGTAATCCTCCAACCGGCCGGCTATGGCGGCCAATCTTACCTTAGCCACGTACGCAGAAGATATTATAGAGCTCAAGTGTGTGCGCAAACACTGGTGCATTCCCTATTCCCTTACCCTCTTATTAGATGGGACGCCAGTGTGACACGACCGAAGAAGGATCAGGCGCAGGACCAACAGCTTAACGTGCTTTCCGAGGTACGGGGCAAGACCACCAACTTCTAGACTTCGGTCTGACACTGAGAATTTCTGAACAGAAAAACACAGGCACAAATTTTAGTCCGACCCGGGGATTGAACCTGGGACCCCTAGCGCAGCCATCGCTTTAAAGTGCGACCCACTACCCACAGCCAGCGAGGCAGTCAGTACTCCAAACCACGTTTTCAAATTTGTGCTGCGGTTTAAAATGTTTAATTTGAATTGTGATTAAAAACGGCATGGCGTTTTGCCCCCAAACTTTTGCAATTAAAGATGAAACGAAATGTTTCTAGACTGTTAAATATTAATAAACGTATAATGTGTTGTAATTTTTGAATACTTTAATTTGTGAAGTTGGGTTGTAACCACAGATTTTAACTGTGGGAGAGCCACGCTTCGGCATGAATGGGCCGGCTCGACCGGAGTGATACCACTGCCTCACAGAAAACCGGCGTGAAGCAGCCCCTGTGCTGTGTTTCGCCGAGTGAGTGAGGGTACCGGAGGCCCACTCGGGGGGAAGGCGATAAAAGGTTGGCAGCGCACTTGTAACTCCACTGGTGTTGCAAGTGTCCATGGGCGGCGGCAATTGCTTACCATCAGGTGATCCGCCTGCTCGCCTGCTACCTATCACATAAAAAAAAAAAAAAAAAAAAAAGTCTGTTGGCTATAGGCGGTTATACTCGCCTTGTAGGGGAAAGGATAAAGATGTCAGCAAAAACTTACCTTGACCAACCAATTCGACACTTACCTCTATCAACCTACGAGCTACGGAAATTGCTACGAAATCGAGCCACCGAATCGCTACGTGTGAATGCTACGACAAGTACATGTGCTACGAAATTACTACAAGAAGTACAAGTGCTACGAGTTGAAATTACAATATCATGTTGGAAGAGGCCGATCAGAGGCTTTCAGATCTATGCGCTTATTTCATAATAGGATTTAAATATCTTGAGGATAGTTTTTCTTAGATAGTTTCTCATCATTGCATATACCCAAATTGAGATAATTTCTGTACCATGATTAACGTTTCAGGCAAGTTGATGTAAATGTTTACCAATCACCCTTTATGTAGCTCATGCCCGAAAACTATAAATTAAAAAATAACATTTAAACCCGTTCAATAGTATCAAAAATTAGCACGAACGTAGCCAAGAACAGATAACATCTTAAAAATCACTGATCCATGTTCTGTTACTATTTTTGGTCGCCCCAAGTTATTTTAAGATAAATATATTCACTGTCACTGTGTCTGACACAGCCTTTATACATTTTTATACAAGATAATTATGTCTAACGTTGTTGTCACCCTAAGCCTAACTTCGTAGATACAAGCTCACTGGCGATAAATCAATATTCAATAACCTACCGTCTACGCTCATTGCGTATTATCGGAGAAATCTCGTTTATACAACGAGCTTATGGCTTAGTTAAGGGCGTATAAAGTGAGAAAAAAAACGTATTCACGCGCGCGCTTCACGCCCTCTTCACTCGTCTATCGCAGAGAAAAAGTTACCGCGTCATGTATTGTATGAGCACAGTACGCATAAAAATCACTGTCACGATCAGCGCCGTCTATCGGTAGAAAGTGGAACTATCCCGAAACAAAATTAGAGCGGGCCACTAGTAATAAATAAAGGTAATCAGCGCTCTCAAATGTAAATAAAGGTAATTATTAATGCTATACAAGTAACGTAATATTGCGCCGGTTGAGACGTAAGGGTTGCGGGTTCGATTCCCGCACCAACACAAAAATGTTTGTTGATGAAACAGATATTTGTGTTGAGTCTGGGTGCTTGTGGTTCCTTCGTTGTTTCTGGTTTCCATAGTACAAGGGAAAACCTTAGTTTGGGACCAGGACAATGTATTTATTTACCTACGTTCAGGTACACTAACTACGTGACCATTCACAAGGTCTAAGTAATTTATTCTATTAATTATATCTAGGCTACCCAAAGCTTCATTAATTCTCACTTGACATTGGCAAAAATTAACCTGCCAAAGGAAACGGTAGAGTCCATTAACAAAACTGCTAATGTATATTAAAGTGTTCCTACCCGCTTTATATGTAGGGACCACTTAAAATAAGGACCTTAATGTAAAATTCGAAACATACTTAACTATAAATTGCTATAATGCGAAAATATCAAGAACTATTCAGTTTAAAACAGACTTGAAATTGAAGAGATCTTATAACAATGTTTCAAGCTAGAATTCTTCCGAAATAAAACAGAATCATAATGAAATTCTTTTTTTCCGCAAACTTGTTGAAACATTCTAGGGTATTTCCGTGGAAACGAAGCATTTCTGTGCAGGAATGCCAAGACTTTTGAGAGGGAACTGGAGGGTTAGGTAGGTACGGTGTGAGGCTGCGAGAATTTAAAACACGTGATTTTCTAGCTAGTATGAGTCATCCATACTTCCATACTAATATTATAATCTGTTACTATTTCACGGCAAAACTACTGAACGGATTTAAATTAAATTTGGTATACAGATGGTCTAGACCCTGAGAAAGGACATAGGCTACTTTTTATTGCGAAAAAGGGGTTGTGAGGGATTAAAAGTGGGGTAAAAAGTTACTTTTCCACGCGAACGAAGTCGCGGGCGTCCGCTAGTTAAAAATAATCTGAATTGTTAGTCGATCAATTTCCTAGGAATTTTATCTAACATTTTCGGAATTACGAGTCACTGTGAAATAATTCGAATTGTTAGGCGATCAATTTCCTAGGAATTTGATTCAATTGGCATTTTCAGAATTTTTTAATTAAACGTGGGAGAGCCGCGCTTCGGCATTCGACCGGCTCGATTGGACACCACGACCACGACCTTACCGAAGACCGGCTTAAAGCGGCGCTTGCGCTGTTTCGTCAAGTAAGTGAGGGCACCGTGGCCCAATTGGGGGAAAAGGTTGGCACTTGTGACTCCATTGGTGTAGCGTATGTCTATAGGCAGCGGTAATTGCTTACCGCTGCCTATATCCGGTTATCCGTGGTCTCATCTGCCACCTACCACATAAAAAATATCAAGAACTCGTCTGCTCGTCTGCCACCCATCACATAAAAACCATTTTTTATCGGGTCGAAAATGAAATAGGTATTACTATACTACATTTTATTTTCGATTGCCACAGCGACATATCTATATACTCTTATTCATAATCATGTAAAGTAAACTAACAGATGTCAATGTGTCATCCCCATACATTATCACTCAATTTGACACATGCAAAATGTCAAATTGCATAGAAACTTGTCATTTTCATCTGTCAGTTTACTTTACATGATTATGGATCAGAGTATAGCTGTACCTAAAACTACTAATGTCAGCGCTATTGGGATTATTTTCAACCCCCGACGAAAAAAGAGGGGTGTTATAAGTTTGACGTGTCTGTCTGTCTGTCTGTCTGTGGCATCATAGCTCCCGAACGAAGGAACCTATTTCAATTTAGTTTTTTCCAAACGCTTTCAGTAGGGAATTGTGCACGTGTTTTTATGAGCGAAGAAGTCTTATAACAAAGTCAGAAACAACAATTACAACTAACTGCTTAATTCAATACGCTGACCGTACCTATTATTTGGGAGGAATTAAATATATTATGTGGTAAGGGCTGTAATTGGGAAGCCGGCTGAATAATTCATATAGAATAATTACTAGCCGGGGGTTTAACAGCCCTGGAGTCAGCCATGCGAACGTGTATTAATGTTTGGTTAATTCTATAATAGTTAATACCGAGGGAGAGCCACGCTTCGGCATGAATAGTAATAAAATTCACACGTCTCATACATTGTTAAGTTTTATAACTCTGTTTGGTGTGCAATAAAAGTTTATTCATTCATTCATTCATTGACCTGACTCCGTATTATCCGCTCATAATGATAAGGCAGCGTTTGTTGTATATTACTTACTCCTGTAATATCTAGTTTAAGTTTTATACCTCCATTTCGTGTGCAATAAATAAATAAAAAATGCGCCAGACAATCACACCTATCAACCTGGTAATATATCTAGGGCAACCCCTGTACTATGAGTTACAGATGCCGATAATTAACTGAACAAGACAACTTAGAAAATGTTGTTTCCTAAATTTACTTGACCGGGAATCGATCCCGGGACCTTTCGTGCTGCGGGAGAACACCTTAGCCACTGCGCCATCGAGATCGGAGATTATAAAAGTGTATTCATTCATTCTAAATTCTAATATTCTCTAGAATTTGGAACTGCCTTTACAAACATGACGGGAAAGTCAAATCAAGTCAAAATAAATTCAATTATAGTACACCCTATTTGCAACTGACGTCACAAGTGAAAAAGAAATCTGAAATGGCGAACGACATATCGCCGGGAGATCTGTCACTTTTATTGAAACGTCACAAGTCTGATTGTCACTTGAGCTCAGTGCTCGCGTTACACTCTCGACTGGAGGATAGGTAGGGTTGTCACCTGTAAATAATTTCTTAATAGTTTTTATTAAGTATTAGACTTATTTAGGATTTTGTCAGGCTAATGACTGGTAGGATGTGGCGCAGGACCATTCTAGATGGACGCGATTAGTAAGACCCAAAAGCCTTTTAAAAGGCATAACACAATTGCTTCATACTTATAACATAATGGATTTCACTGTGTCTGTTGTCTGGACGTAAGGCCCAGACAGCTGACACAATGGACAAAGTCGCTGAGGTCAAGACTCACTCTAGGTCACTGCACCAGCCTATTTAGTTCGTTAGTTATTTAGGATTATATAGTTATAGTCAAACCCCATAAATCAAAATAATTGAGCAATATAAAACTCTGGTCTCGCGACTATTATTCGCCGTCTCGATAGGTATCACAGATGAAAGCAAAAGTTAGGTTTTCTTTAAAACTGAATAAAAATATCTAAACAAGCCCGATAAAACACACAATTTCGTAGAAATCCTAAAAGTCGAATTTTTTTTTCGATTTCTCCATAGGAAAAAGCCCAATCAAAGTTAATATTTGTCAAGGCACTAGTGATTCGAGGAATGAAACTCCCTATCGAGGTCTGTTTTTCCTGACCACTATAACTGGACATGTTTATGGCATGAGTGAACAGGCATCTTCTAGGCAAATGTGTGTCATCGTAGACCTCGTTGTCATTTTCCATCAGGTGCGATTGTGGTCAAGCGTTGGCGTATCCATAGTAATATTATAAATGAGAAAGTCTTTCTGTATGTTGGTCTTTAAACGGAGCGACGAATTGACGTGATTTTTTAAGTGGAGATAGTTGAAGGGATGGAGAGTTACATAGGTTACTTTTTGTCCCTTCCTAACCCCCATTTTAGGGAAGTGGGGGGCGCGAGCGAAGCCGCGGGCAAAATATAGCTTAGTTTTTATATAGTTTTGAGACAACAACACATATATTGTCCTGGTCCCAAACTAAGGTTTTCCCTTGTACTATGGAAACCAGAAACAACGAAGGAACCACAAACACCCAGACCCAACACAAATATCTGTTTTATCAACAAACATTTGTGTTGGTGCGGGAATCGAACCCGCGACCCTTGCATCTCAACCGGCGCACAAACCATTGCGCTAAACGGGTCGTCGTAAAAAGGGCCGAAGACATATTTTTTTTCATTGGTTTTCAACCTTATCATAACTGCATAAAGTTCAAAATCTGGTGGTCTCATATGGTACATAGCCTGGTTAAAGGTTAAAAAATATTGTTTGTGTGAGGCTCACCCCTAGCCCAGGCGTTATTTTCGGCAATAACCCCAGCCTGCGAGAAGGGTCGCACTCACAGGTATTGACGCGAACATAAAGAAGGTTGAGTTATTTGCTATTTACGTCTTTGTGGACAGGAAATGGTCATTTTATTGGCAGCAGTGGGATAAAGGGGTCACATCGTAGGAACTCTTTGTAGCATCTTTCAATTTTGTGGACAATAATAACACTTGTAAACTTTTTAGACACTCGTTTCGCTTGCCGCAAATGCGGACGAAACGTACGTAAAGCCACTCATCATAGTATACAAAACTGTATTTTTTTTTTCAATCGACTCTCATCTTACTGTCACACACATTAGGTTAAATGTCAATTGAGGAAATTTGACACTTTATGGTAACCTGATGTGGCTTGTACAACGCGAATCGGTCTTGTACAGTCACGAGCGAACTTGTAGTGTCCCTACTTTAGATGTTATAGACTTTCTTAACTCTCGTAGCAGGTTCGCGCTACGATAGTGCTACGATAACTGAGGATAAGCTACGACAACGCTACAAGTGCTACGAGATGTGCTACGATTTGAAGTTACAGATGCGTACGACTTGATGATCTTAACGTAAAGTGCTTTTATCTTCTTATAGAGCCGGCAACGCATATGTGATACAATAAAAATAAGTTACAATATCATTCTTGTTCGAATTCACCTCTAGTTTTATAAAATGTACGTAGGACTTTAAGCTAATGAGCTTAATGGTGAGGGAAGACGTCGACTACCCAAATATCGCTACAAGCAATAAGACCGCCTTATTGTAATGTTTTTCATTGCTGTACCAAAATTTTTTTACCGTCGAATTTCATCAGTAAGAAAAAAGCATATTTCAATAAAACTGCAATGAAAATGCTTGTACAGTAATTTAGATTTTTTATGTGATAGGTCGGATCAGCTAATGACAACCGACAGCTACCCATAGACACCTGCAACACCAGTAGAGTCACAAGTGCGCTGCCAACCTTTAACCCCCTTTATCCCCCCAATCGGGCGTCCGGCCTCTGCTTCAATTCTTATCAATGTTCTTATTATGGACAGAATGCTTAATAAAAACAGAACATGATACATTCTACCTAAATAAAACACAACACATCTCCGTTCACAATGGATAATCTACCCAAAAGGAGCAACACACAATACAGGTGGTGTCTAGTGTTGCCTCATTATCGATAGTAATTTATCGATATTTCATTATTAACGAGATAGGGAGTATATTTGCTAACGGATCACCTCAACCGAAACGGTCCACGGGTGATCTTTCAGCGTACGTATCACACTTCTGGGGGGAAGCTATTGAGAAGTATGGTGAATCACTGGCAAATAGCCTTGATATCGCTAAAGCTTTCGACCGTGTTTGGCATCGTTTGCTTATCTCTAGCTTCCGGCATACGGTCTGTCATCTCGCTTATGCGATTGGATTGCGAGATTTCTGGAGGGTCGTAGATTTCGTGTCCTTTGCGATGGAGCTGCGCCCTGCTTCTTTCCAATAAATTCCGGAGTGCCACAAGGTTCCGTGCTGTTGCCGACACTGTTCCTTCTGCATATCAATAACATGTTATCACTTGGTAATGTCCATTGCTATGCGGATGTCAGCACTGTCCACGCACGCTATTTCGGAAGACCTGCGGCAAAAAAGACTGAAACCCAGGTAAAGAGGAATCTTCTGATCACCGAGCTCGACGAGATCCTGCTGGACTGCATTTCCAAATGGGTAGCCACAATCTTTCATTCATTCATGAAGTTCGAGTTCGAGTATACAGCGAAGTTCAATGCTAAGAAAACACAGGTGTGTTTATTTTCTGCTATGGTGTCACCTTTTCTATCCCATCTGACTCTTCAGAGCACCCCCTTACCAATACAGGATATTCTTAGCATCCTTGGCATCGATGTTTGTAGCAACCTGAATCAACGGTAACTATAAAATTACTTGTCAATCGGGCATGATAGAACGGCCCGACTATATTCAATTTAATTCATTATTTCAATTTAAGTCCTTTACAGAACATTTATGAATGTCAAATTTTATAATCTACTGCTGATTCGGAAGGTCAATTTCTACCGAGAAGAATCAGCAAGAAACTCAGTAGAACTTAATCTTTTCAAATTGTTATCATAAATTTTTAAAGAATTAAATAAAATTTAATTTCATAATACATAACACTGTGTAGGTGAACAGTTTATCATTTCCACAAATTCTTGTCATTTAGGTATTCTTCAATTGTATAATAGGCATTTGCCATCAAATAAGATTTTTAGATTTATTATGGGTAAATCAACAAGGGTTTGTGGTAATTTGTTAAAAATTTTAATGCTCATTCCGACAAATGAATTACCAATTTTATGAAGTCTGAGATTTGGAACAGCAAGTTTGTGTTTATTTCTGGTGTTTAGGCTATGCTTATCAGATTTCTTCGGTAATAAATTGAGATTTTATAAACATACATTATACAGTCAAAAATATACTGTGATGCTAATGTTAAGATGTTGATTTCTTTGAACAAATTTCTAAGCGAGTCTCGTGGTCTAAGTCCGTATATGGCTCTGACGGCTCGCTTCTGTAGCACAAATATGGCTTGAATGTCAGCCGCAGTTCCCCACAAGAGTAGACCATAAGACATGACGCTATGGAAATAACTAAATATACAAGTCTTGCTGCTTCAATATCGGTCAGTTGTCTTATTTTTCTGACTGCATATGCAGCTGAACTGAGTCTTCCAGCCAGAGCTGCAATATGAGGGCCCCATTGTAATTTTGAATCTAACCTAATGCCCAGAAATACGGTAGAATTAATAACTTCAACATCTTCATTGTTCATATTGATCCTAGTGCTGACCTGTCTTACGTTGGGCAATGTAAATTTAACACATTTAGTTTTTTTAGCGTTTAGAAGCAAATTGTTTACAGTGAACCAATTTAGCACTTGGGTGAGAGCATTATTTACATCGTCAAAGTTATCTTTCTGTCTATTAGTTTTAAAAATTAAAGAAGTATCATCTGCAAATAATACTATGTCACACAAGTCTTTAGTAAGGTAAGGAAGGTCATTTACATATATAATAAACAGTAAGGGCCCTAATATCGAGCCCTGGGGCACTCCCATGTGTAAGAGGGCACCGGAAGAGTCAATTCCATTAACATTGACTTTTTGAATTTTTTCAGTTATAGATATAGTACCTCTTCGATAGAGAGCGTCATAAAAACCGCTTCCTGTAAACTCAGGATTCTGAACAACGTGAGACGGTATTATACTCCGGTGCAGCTTTATCTCCCGTACAAGGCACAGGTTCGCCCGTGTTTGGGATATTGCTCTATTTATTTAAACGACATATTTTATCGATAGTTCACTACCGTTCGGCAACACTAGTACGTGCAATGATCGTTATCTACGTGTCTGACATCGGCTTTGCCTTTACCATGAGGGGTACGTACCCAGGGGCCCGATATCAGGCGGCCCCATAAAACTACACCGGGGCCCCAATTCCCTAGAGTCTAGAGCCCTAGAATAGCTTTTTTTTTTGTTTACGCTGGGGAATGCCGCTGACCCGAAGTAGGCCAACGTGGTCTTGCGACTCCTTATGCATACCCTCCTGCCGGGGGGCAGGCGGGTTATGTATACCGACATAGGCATACCGACTAAACCCCAGCGACGCTCCCTCATCGCCAGAGTGGGGAGGAGACATGAGGACGGGTTGAAGAACCTTACTTCACATCCCGCCCTAGAATAGCTACAACACTACCTACGTAACTTGGAGTTATAGTAGCCGGTTCCTTACAATTAGACTAAAAGCATGTTTTGGTTGTCTTTCTTCCATTTATTTACATGGAAGCGACAAAATCTGATCTAACTCAAAGGTAAACAAGGGGTTTACCGAGTCCTACATACCTACAAGACCTCGGTCCCTACCGAAAATCAGCGCTATGACTCAGGCCATAGCTTAATGCTGAGTAGGGTCCGATTCGACACTTCACATTGTTTTATACAGGGCGTAACAAAAAGGGGGTATCATCCCAAAGTGAACCGATTCTGATACAGTTTACAAATCTCATTTTAGAGTATTTAACCTGCCAAGTTAATATTACGAGTAGTAATATTTAATTGAAATCCGATTCTTCGTGAAATCCATTTCAATTCGCACATCACTAATGAGCAATCAGCTGATAGGGATATTAACCTTTGACCGCTCCTTTTTGAATAGTTACCGCCCCTTGCATTCCTGACAATTGTTTGCATACTTACAAAATTTTATAAATGAATTACGGGAAGATTGTTTATCTTTTTTTAATTATTTTTTATTAATTGAAACTTTGTATATAGAACCTACACAAGGTACACATTATTTCCCTTTATGGTTGATACCCCCTTTTTGTTACACCCTGTATAGTAAACTATTTTCCCTTGTAATATATTTTTCTTAAGTGTCGAATAAAAATTATTTCATTTCATTCCATTAATGTGATTTTTATTAATACTCTCACTCGCAGGCGCTGTTTCACGCCGCTCTTCTATGAGGTACGAGTATCACTCCAGTTGAGACGACCTATTCATGCCGAAGCGTGGCTCTCCCACGGTTAATTATTTAATTACGGTCACGGTCGTATTTAATCATGACCAGGCCTCAAATACCTTAGCACAAATCTTGCTACATTTTTTCAAATTGCAAATCCAAAGGGCCCCAGACAATCCCTAAGACGGCCCCCTCAGAATCCCGTGTACGAAACGAACCCATAAGCTACGTAATCTACCTCCCTGCGCAATCTGGGGTCAAAGCGACCTTCACTATAGAATTAGAATGTGCGACAATATACGGGCAACAGGTTGGGAACATTTTTGTAAGGGTATATCGACCTTTGTGGTAGGGAAGAAGGTACAGTTTTGGTTGGATTCGAGACATTAGGTTTGGGATACACCTTGCACGTTTAGATGTAATAAGATAGACCCGCTTCTGGAAATTTGAGGACGATGCTAGTTTTTGATCAGGGTAGAGCTATGACTGGTTTGAAAATACATTGTTGTATTATTGCATTAATTATATATTTGGAATATTCCAACATATGTTTATACTACCTAATTCGTAACCTGATGAGGTAAACATAATATGCTTATACTACCTAATTTATAACACATTCATGAATGCAATAAACACCTTTGAGTTTGACTTTGCTTCCTCAGTCACCTGATATCAAAGGCGACCGTTTTCACTTTCATTGACAACTTGCTTTGGAGTTATTTAAAAGTATTTTGTGATGTCAATTAAGACGTCTATTACTTATACTAACTTACTAAGCTAGATCAAAGATCCAAGGTGGGTCTTGGCCGATGTCAAAGTTCGCCATTTTGTTCGGTCCTGTGCCAATTCCGACCAATCATGCACGTTTGGTGCTTTAAGGTCCTTGGCGACTTCGTCCTCCCAGCGATATCTCGGACGTCCCACAGGACGGCCCGTAAAACAAAATACAAACATGAATTTTACAACTATTTTCATCTCAAAATAAAACAGAATACAAATGTATATCTTGCAATGGGAATGCGGTGAAAATGCATTTAGTTCGCTACAAAATGAGAACGGCATTTTTAATATCCTCGGAAAATGTTTACTACTCCTGGGTAGGGTCGCCAAATTGACAGGAATTATGGGACTAAAGAAGAAGTCTTGTTATGTGTATACTATGCTTTTTAATCATGTGTAGTAAACTGATAAGTTTCTATGCATTTTGACATTTTGCATCTGTAAAATTGAGTGATATTGTATGGGGATGACACATGAACATGTGTCAGTTTTTTTTATTTCTTTTTATTTTAAGCGGGCGGATATGCAGGTCTTATTCAGACCAGTATCACTGCGACCAGTTTGATCTATTGTGATCGCCGCTATGCTACATTTTAGTCTCAAATCCTGCACTTTTAAGAAAGTGAATGTGTCAGTGAATGTGAATGTGTCAGTTTACTACACATGATTATAACCAGAGTATAATTTAATGATATTGTGACCTACATCGTCATAATCTGACAAAGTTACCTACATAACATACTAGCTGTTACCCGCGACTTTGTCCGCGTGGAATAGTATCCTTTAGGTAGCATTTTTAATCCTACCTACTACTATTATAAAGGCGAAAGTTTGTATGGATGTATGGATGTTTGTTTCTCTTTCACGTAAAAACTACTGAATGGATTTGAATGAAACTTTACCACAATATTGCTTATACATCAGGTCCCTCCACCAGCCCATGGTCCTTCCTACCGTCTCGGCATACGGACCGAATCTTGGGAGACGCTCACCAGGTACTTGCTAAGGGCTCTTTCCCCGGTGCGTTTCATCAGCTTATACATCAGAATAACACATAGGCTACAATTTTTGAGGTTTCTAATGTGAGGTCGTAAAACCTAAAGTCCACGCGAACGAAGTCGCGGGCGGCCGCTAGTTATAAATAATATTCACCCCTCCATTTAACCCCTTAAAGCCACTTTTTCGCAATAAAAAGGAGCCTATGTTCTTTCTCAGGGTCTAGACTAATGATTCCCAAAGTCCACGGGACACTTGCTAGGAGTCTAAGTAGGCGTGAATAAAAAATAGGGTTCCATCCATAAGATGTTAATGGGGGTCCACAAAAATGTATCTGCATTTGATAGTAAAGAGCAAAAATGTAAGAATAGTTTTCACACGGCCACAAGCATTCGCGAGATCAAATGAGTCGCTGATGCATTGCCGGCCTTTTATGAGTATAGTGGCCCGCCTTCACTTCGCTTCGGGACCGTAATTCAGAAATGACCCGAAAGATGGCGCTGGGTCCAATTACATCGCGCAAGCGTTTCGTGTTTTCGGTTTACCTATAAGCCTTGTCGTTGTCTATAAAAGTTATCTCTTTATAAATAGTATAGAAGATTATAACTGCGTGGAAGCCCTATTTCTGTGATAATTATTTACAGAATATTACATTCTGTCGGTGAAATTGCTGTGGAAAGTGTTTACGCGGAGAGTTAGGGTTTATTTACACTGCTATGCAATAAGCCTGTAGCGCTACCATGAGTTGACATCTAAAACTGACATAACGTAAACTATTGCTCTGTCTCTTTTAAATGCATCACAATGAAAGAGACAAAGCGATAGTTTTCGATAGCAAGGATAGTATTTCAAACTCATGGTAAGGCTAAGGTGGCTTACAATGAAGCCGTCCCGTAATGAATGAGAATGTAACTGTCGCATTCAAACAACAGCGCGCGCAGCGAGTGTGAAAGGGAGGGAGCTCCGATATTGTTGTCACGCTTGCTTCAAATTAGGCCATCAGGATTTAGACATTGTTGCAAATTAATGGCTGGTGTCCTTTGTATACCAGTATATGGTGGCTGTTGTTTTAGTCGGCTCTCCCTCATCGTGTGCAATTCTTGTTGCATTCAAAGCTGCCCCATTGGAGCTCGAGGTACGCTCCATGATTCAGGATTTGAGGAGGCTGATAATTGAGAGCACGGGGTATGCTTAAATCATGACTTAAGGAGTCAGGTCCTAATTATTATAAAGCGACTGCTGTCTGACCTTTACAACCCTTTAACAGGGGAACCAGACCAGCTGAATCATGGTTACCTACACATTTCAGAAACGTCGAAATCTATAGTTCACTATTTAAATGTAGGAATGTCAGATTATAGCGCTTTTTTGGGAAATGGAGCCTTCATTTGCGTCGACACTTTTAGCGTGTTCTCGCTGTAGTTTCTAAGATCTTAGAGTGTCTAAGATCGAAGAAGCAAACGAAGCATTTTTTCGAGTCCGCGTCTGGACAACAAATCTAAAAATTGGGGCTACAGATGAATGAAGATTACGTCGTAATAAATAGTTCTTTAAATTTTCGCGTTGCATTATAACTACTATTATTATAGACGGGAATTAACGCGAAGTTTATATTTAAGCACATAATTACGTCGTGACAAGTTGCAACGTCATGTATACGCCTTTATTGTACAGGGAGCGCTTGGCCTTTTGAGGCGAGCGACTGATCCCACTGGAGTTAGGTTCCACACCTGTTGCGGTAACCGCTTATTGCGAGTTGTGATACTCTGTGAATTGTTCAAGTGTTTTATGAGATCGCGAGCCCAACATCATTGGCGAGACTAAAGCGCATCGACTTCGCTGGCTCGGCCACCTAGAAAGAATGGGAGACGATCGTGCGGTAAAGCGAGCGTATCAGGGACGTCCTAATGGCAGAAGGCCAGTCGGCCGTCCGAGATATCGCTGGAAGGATGAGGTCGGAAAAGACTTGCGCGGACTCTCGGCAGATGACTGGCAGGAGGTGGCACAGGATCGACCAAGATGCAGGCTCTTATTATCGGAGGCCAAGACTCACTATGGGTCGGTGCGCCAACCTAGTTAGTTAGTTTATGAGATAGGGAGGCCAACGAGCAAGCGGGTCACTTAATGGTGTGATCCGCGGCCCATAGATATAGCCGCGGCATAGCTGATGAGCTATGTCAGGAGTACCTATAGGTGCGTTTCTTAGGAAGTACATATTTCGTGTATTATTTAAAAAAAACTAAATGATAAAAATTTATTTTTCATTATCAAAGTAACATACAGCTTATAACTAGACATAATTATTTCTTACAGAATTTGGAGTAGAACATCAATATACAGGGTGTATCTGTGAACATTTACATCCCTTTACCCACGTGTTCTACCAACCATTCTGAACAACATTTGTTCTATGACTTTTGAAAATTTGCATAAAAAAATCATCTTTCCATACAAAGTCGGTCACGTGACTTGGTCGTTTTGTATGGGGAGTCGAAAATTTTTTCGAAGAATTTCGAAAAGTGGTTGAACAAATGTTGTTCAGAATGGTTGATAGAACACGTGGTTAAAGGGATGTCAATGTTCACAGATACACCCTGTATGGATAAGACCCATTAAATACCGTCTCATTTTTTTATTGTGATAGGTGGGAGACGAGCAATCGGATAACCTGAAGGTAAGATATTGCTGCCGCCTAGGCTACACCAATAGAGTCACAAAGTGCGCTGTCTACAAGAATTAAATTTTGACCTCGACACACCTGATGTTAAGTGAAGATGACTTAGATTAACCTTTAATCACCTTTTCCCCCAATTGGGCCTCCGGTACCCTCACTCACTCGACGAAAACCGCCTCTCCCAATGTAAAGAAAGAAAATACATTTATTAATTTGGACACCACAACACATATTACATGCTACAGACAATTGACACAACACAAGAAAATAAAAAACACTAGTAAAAATAAATTAAAACCAAAAAAAAATAACAACAAAAAATAAACTGTCCTTCCCCATTGGCCAGCAGTGCCGTGTATTTATATTATGCTGTGTTGTGTTGAGGCATCCAGCATAAATGGCCCTCACTCAGCTTATGTCATACGACCATGTCAGCGACTATAGGCCGTAACCTGGTTTTCAGTGGGACCAGCTGAGTAAGTACCACGGACGACTGCAAATGTGTAGTGTACCTATTACTTATGTGAAATGTGTGTGTAATGATGTGTACCTCTAGATAAACAAATACATTTACACAATGTCTTATTATGGGTTTATAAGAATGCTATGTATGGTATGTAAATATCCATCTATCTTCCTGGCATTGTTGGTTTATGGCTTAGTACCTATCTAAACTCACACACATAGTTATGTGTTGGTTGTGGTGTCTACTCAACAATAGTGGCCATCAGCTAATTGCGTTACCTGACCTCTAGTGGCCGATGCTGGAACTGTTTGCAGGGGGCGTTATTCGCAGCGTTTGTACAAACCGCTGTAAAATAAAAAATATCGGAAGGAAGAACTTACTAGCACGAACTTTTCACAGAAATCGTATGCGTATCGTAAACCATTTGTATGAATTTAGAAGAGTTCCCTCCATCGTACGTAAGCACAACTAAAATTTACCTTTTATTTGATACCAGCGGCCGCCCGCGACTCCGTCCGCGTGGAAAAGTAACTTTTTACCCCCCTTTCAACCCATTACAATCCCCTTTTCGCAATAAAAAGTAGCCTATGTCCTTTCTCAGGGTCTAGATTATCTGTATACCAAATTTTCTATTACATAATTTAAAATGAATCCATACTTATATACTTATTTACTTATATTTACTTATTTACTTATTATAATATTATAAATGCGAAAGTAACTCTGTCTGTCTGTCTGTCTGTCTGTCTGCTACTCTTTCACGCCAAAACTACTCAACGGATTTAAATGAAATTTGGTATACAGATAATCTAGACCCTGAGAAAGGAGAAAGGACCTGAGGTCTAGGCTACTTTTTATTGCGAAAAGGGGGTTGAAAGGGGGGTAAAAAGTTACTTTTCCACGCGGACGAAGTCGCGGGCGGCCGCTAGTAACAAATAATGGAAGGAAGAACTTACTAGCACGAACTTTTCACAGAAATCGTATGCGTATCGTAAACAATTTGTATGAATTTTGAAGAGTTCCATCCATCGTACGTAAGCACAACCAAAATTTACCGTACAATCGTAACGTAATCGCAACGTGAGCGCCCGTCCACGGATTATAAGTGTAACTAACGTATCCAATACATTTTTGAAGGGAATGGTACGATACGATACGTCTTCGAAAATGTGTTGTATTGAGTAGATACTATCGTAATCCTAGCGGCACGATACGTTAACAATACGATTTCTTGAACTGTTCTTGCAAGGCTTATGTCGTACTTATATTGGACTAGCTAACTACACTCAGCGTCACGTCTAGATACCCATTTAGACTGTGACCCATTATCCTTATTGTCTGAAACTCAAGTGCTAATTTTCCACTACCTGTTTTTTGCGGGAAGGAGAAAAACACACTTCGGTATCTTCATCCACAAACCTATCTACAGCATTATGGTTATCCATAGGTAGTATCATCAGTCCTTCCGCAAATGACGACCCATTTGGCGCAATGGTTTGAACGCCGGTTGAGATACAAGGGTCGCGGGTTCGATTCCCACACCAACACAAATGTTTGTTGATGAAACAGATATTTGTGTTAGGTCTGGGTGTTTGTAGTTCCTTCGTTGTTTCTGGTTTCCATAGTACAAGGGAAAACCTTAGTTTGGGACCAGCCGGGCTAAGATGCGCACCGCGACAAAACTTTGTCGACTCTCGTTCGCGAGAGCGCATTCTTCTGTCCCGCTCATCGCTCAGTCAGGTGAGTGAGAAGCAACTTGCGCTGACGCAATACGAGTGTCGACAAAATTATCTCGTGGTGCGCATCTTAGCCCGGCAGGACAATGTATGTGATGTTGTCTCAATTTATTTATTTATTTATTATACAACACGTGAAAGAAGAAAAACATTTCCCTACTCCATTAGGAACAAAAAACCACTCTCAACTAAATGAATTCCTACGCATGCGAAGGGTTTTTTGATTCATAATGCCTAAGGGCCCACGTACGGTACATTTCAGCAAATTCCTCGAGTTGACACAAAAATTAAATCCTTTCAGGGCTAATCAGGCGGGAGGTCCCTTCTAGTGGGGTGATGCAAAACATCGATATCGATAAAATATATTCGATTAAATATTACTTCGGCTAAGGTGGCAACTCACCCAAAAAAAAAACTCACATAATAAATTCAATATTTTTTTGCTGGTTCTTATGTGATGATGGTTTTTTTGTGATGATAATACTGACTAAACTCTACTAAACGAAAAATATTGGTTAGGTTAGGTAAGAACAGTGACCAGTAAAAAAATCTTCAAATTTTTGGGTGAGTTGCCACCTAAGCTGTGTTTATAGTATCGTCGTAACGCCCAGACAGCAGACACAAAGGAAAATCAATTGTTTTATGCCTTTTAAAAGGCTTATGGGCCTTACGACGGTATAACAACCGCGCGCTTTAGACTATAAGTATAATCGGTCCAGTGGTAACTCTTACTACCTTTAAGTATTATAAGTTTACAAAGTAAAACTAGCTGTAAAATCTGATTTACAGGAAATTTTTTGATTAAAAGGCTTTTCGATGGCAACTGATTTATTTTTTATTTTAAATTGTAAAGTTAAAATAATAAGACAATCTATCTATCTTCTATATTATTTATAAAGAGATAACTTCTATAGACAACGACAAGGCTTATAGGTAAACCGAAAACATGAAACGCTTGCGCGATGTAATTTAGCACAGCGCCATCTATTGGCTCATTTCTGAATTACGGTCTCGAACCGAAGTGAGGGCGGGCCACTAGTATGTTATAAAAGTATAAAGAAGTGTGTTTGCTGGTCGCCAACATGGCCCCACCCACAATTATGTTTGTCTTCTTTTTGTTCTCCTTTAAAGTTGGACTTTTGCAGATTGCATAGTGTACCACTAGACCGACGTAGTCACATCACTAAAGCGGGCGGTCCCTTCGTAACGGGCACTCAGCCGCGCATTACAGACCTCGTCTTTTCAACGTTGAACGGATTAACGAGCCGGCCGGATAAAAGCTTACTTCTATAAAATCGATAAAGTAGTAGCTTTTAAAATTTGGGGGGTTGCGACCCCTGAATTTTTAGTGCCCTTTTAGAGCTTTCAATGACGGGTTCTGATACTTTTTTCAGCGTCGGGTAAACAGTAGGTTTATTATATACTCAGAGGTGATTGAGTGTACCTATGCTCTATAAAGGCCCAATCTGGGGGAAAGGGCGTGTAAAGGTTGGCATTTATTTGAAGAAAGAGAAAAAGAAAATTAATATTTAAATTAAAAATTTAACAGCTACCAAAATGGTTGCCACTCAGCATTATGTTACTGTTAGCAATGACGCTGGTATTCTGTGGCACCAGACAAGGCGCTACATTCTTGTTTTCTGATCCTAAAGATAGCTGAATTATACATAATTTATTATTATATTATAGTAGAAGTATAGTGTAAGTAGTGTAGGAGTATATAAAAAGTAGTAGTAGTAGTGACCCTGCCTCATACGCCAAAGGTCGCCTACGACCTACCCCTACGACCCTGGACAAACATTCGTGTGATGAACACTTGTGTTTGTTCAGTGTCTGGGTACTATAATTATGTATTTAATTACTATATTTTTTATCCTCAGTTGTCTGATATCTATATAATAAGTTCTGTAACACAAGCTTAAGCTACTTATTACGGAGTCAGGTCAATGAGATGTTGTGTGATTTTTATTTTTTTACATTATAGCGGACAACCGAGTAGACGGCTCATCTGACAAATGCGTTGTGGGTTATTATTATTATAGTACAGGCCAACCGCGCTCACTTCAAGGTGTCTTAAGTTTTAATTCTATATTTTTCCTATTAGGGCGCCTGCTGACAGGCTAGATACCATACCGTACATAATGGCACCACCAACAATGAAGAATACGATGAAGGTAAATGTCCAAGTTTACGCGAGTCGCTATCAATGGCACCCCACATCACCTGTTAATGCAACGGCTATACATTACATACTTGTAGCAGAGGCCATCAATTCGCCATCGATTGCAATTACGTTTCGGATGCACGCAAAATGCATCAGTAGTTCTAGTGTTCCCGAGGTGAAGGTGAGGGGCTTTTACACTAAGTAATTGGAGTAATGTAGGGCCGGGCAATACAGGTGTACCTACAATCATCATCATCATTTCAGCCAATAGACGTCCACTGCTGGACATAGGCTTCCCCCAAAGTTCTCCACACAATCGGTCCTGTCCCACCCGCATCCAATGGACTCCCGCGACCTTCACCAGATCGTCGGTCCACCTGGTGGGAGGCCTGCCACGGCTGCGGCCTCCTGCACGTAGCCTCCAGTCAAGGACCTTTCCACCCCAACGGCTGTCTGTTCTCATCGCAATGTGCCCTGCCCATTGCCACTTTAGCCACGCAATTCTTTGGACTATGTCCGTGACCTTAGATCTCCTGCGGATCTCATCATTTCTGACACGATCACGCAAGGAGATTCCGAGCATAGCCCTCTCCATTGCACTCTGAGTGACTTTACCTACAATATGTTATTTTTAATCAACACCGTTAAATTTAGACGTTTTAAATCTGAACTCCTTATAATTAATTTATCATTACCTATCTGGTAGGTACTCATAGTACAGGGGTTGCCCTAGTTTGAGACCAGGTTGATTGGTGTGATTGTCTGGCGCATTTATTTTATTTATTTATGAGGTAGGTAGGTACTTTGTCAATACAGTCGTGAAACTTATTCTTGAGGAACTATTACAGAGTTCCATAGTATTATAACCAATGGGGCTGCCATACTGGAAAGGCGATACCCTAACTATGTACTGGCAACTACGAAATGAAAGACACCTTGTAGTTTGATCTATTCGGGTACACTTTCGCGTATATTTTTGAAATGTCACTTACACATCTTATAGTTTTAAAAAAACACAATACTTGCGCGGGGCAAAAATGCACACCGCCATCTCGGATCCAATTTGGGGACTAACCTTTTGATGAAAGCATAGGGTTCTAGACACATACTCTATGATGTAAGCTGCAGTGGCGCCATTAATTTTTCATGACTTTCTTGATGCATTATAGGTAACACTAATAAAGCCTTTAGCATGTTTTTCGTTCTCTTATTGGTCTGTGTACGGGTCTTTTCGTGTCTCGATTCTCGTGTTAGGTTTGATGTGAAAATCGTATTTTGATGTATACTTATCAAGCGATATCCCGCCAAATTTTTTTGATATCGAAAATAACGAGAATTAGGGTCCATTAATTTACTATATGGTACTTACTTTTAATTAATGTGCATATGGATCTCAGAATGGAGCAATTTGCGCCCGTGAAAACTAAGCGTTATCGTAGATCGTATACCTTCTCGTAAAGGTACCTAAATGGGTTGGAGGATGAATGGACGGCTTTGTATACGTAATTGAACCGTGTAAATCTTAAGCTGTGGTTAAAACAACTGATTAATCTTGAGCACGTGAGAAACCGCACAGAGGGGCTGACATGAACATTTTAAGAAATTTGAAACGTTATGCGTCCACGGTGCTTGGCAATCTTCAACTATGCGTTTCTTAAGAAACTTTCTGCCTCGAACTAAAAAACTATGGAATGAACTGTCCATGTATTCTCCGTGTCCACACTGAGTTTGTCACACTGGTGTGACTACGGAGAATTCCATATTAAATGATTTAAAACTATGACTCGTGTCCACACTGCTAGTGCGGAAATTTTCTAGCGTCTGTTTGACTCAATTTTAATGAGTTAGAAATATTTTTTTTTATAAAATGAACTCAAAATTTATTTTCAAAGTTGAAAATTGTACCGAGTATGTACCAGGAGAAAATAGGTTTGCAAGATGTAAATTTTTGTCTACCCTGAAAGAATTTATCCTTTTGCTAAAATTACTCTTTGCTAACTCGTAATATGTAGTACTCCTTGAAATTGAAGTACCAGGCCAACATAGCTTTGCAAGAGACAACTCTACACTACTGGTACTGCTGTATAAAAACATTTTCTATGTGGTGCTGCTGCACAATAACATGGCAGCTGATAATCATCTGCCATGTTATTTATTTTTTGATGTTTATTATTTTACAATAAATATATTAAGCCCTACCTATACGAATATGTATAATAGGCTCTGAGTTTGCATTCCTTGGACTCTACATCATCTTGTAGCTTCGGAAATTAATATCGACGTCCTAGGCTGTAGAAATTCAGATATTTATCATCATCCAAGCTACCTTTGAATTTTCTAAGATGATCATGTCATGGTTTGTGGTCCTCACTGAAGATGGCATTTAAAATATTCATGACTTGTACCGCCCCTCCTTTAGAAAAAAATTTGTGAGTGAGAGAAATCTGGCGTGAAGCAGTGCGTCTCTGTGTTTCGCACGCTTGGGACTCCTCTGGCGCCCGTGATGAATATCATCAGGTGATCCATTTGCTCGTTTGTCAATTCATTTTTAAGTAGGGATTCAACAACATGCGCATGCATGCTACGCACGTTGTATGTACTATGTAATGGTCTTTTCTGCATTTTAATATACTAGGAGAGCATACATTTATTGAAAGTAGCTGCTTTGAGACTACGTTACTAAATTCAAAGATTAAAAATAATTGTGAATAAATGACGTCATATCCTATTGAAAGTACCAGGAATGCAGAAAGTCTAAGGAAGTTAGACGTTACTAAATTCAAAGATTAAAAATAATTGTGAATAAATGACGTCATATCCTATTGAAAGTACAGTGGCCAGCACATCAAGTTACTACAATCTGTCAAATTTCCTCAGTTGATATTGAACCAAACACGTTTGACATAAAAGTGAGGTTCGATTGAAGAAATTTGACATATTGTAGTAACTTGATGTGCAGCCCACCGTACCAGGAATGCAGAAAGTCTAAGGAAGTTAGAATATAATTTTATTTGCAAACATAACACAGTTGGCATTTCTGTAAAACAAAAAAAATGCTAGAGCGAGAAAGCGAATATCTTAGATAAGCTTTGTAAATATATTTCAATGAAAGAGACAAATGTGTTTATGAGGCTGGTGAGTAGATCTCACTCACTCCTACAGTCAGCGTGAGCAAGAAGCCTTGTATTTTATAAACGTATTTCAAGTACAGTATTAAGGCCCAATGGGGCGGAAATGGGGTTGAAAAGGTTGGCAGCGCACTTGTGACTCCACTGGTGTTACGGATGTCTATGGGCGACGGCAATCGTTTATCACAATAGACATAAATGCATTGGTGTCGATAATGTGCACGATACTCAGCCTTAGGAATAAAGAAACTCTGCTTGGAAGACTGCCAGATAACTGTACCCACCACTTCCTCATCATTATCATAGCCAACAGACGTTTCTACTTGCTGGACAAAGCCCTCCAATAATATTTCCCATATACATCGGTCCTGTGCTGCATCCAGGGAATTTTAGGGAATTCCCGCGGACTTGACCAGATTTTCGGATCATTTGTGGGGGCCTATTACGGCTATAACTCGCTAAAATCCTCCACTCGAGGGCTTCCCCAACTCACCAACTCCACTCCCCAACGACTGTACCAATGAAACCCCCCCTCGACGATAGAAAGTATGGGACCGTAGAAAGAATCGCCACAACTACCTTAGTGCCTACCTACCTAGCTATTTTTTATATCAGAAAAAGGGAGAATTTAAAAAATTATATGAGGAAATCATTGATAAAATTGGAGAAAATCAATGGAGAAAATGATCAAAATCGTCAATGACATTTTCAATCATGTGACATGACAACTGACTTTTAATCAGACACAAATGTCAAATAAAAAAATAATATTAAAACTAATAAGTCCATGAAGTTTATTACATTCTAATATTGTCTATCAAAAACTTCCTAGCAATTCGATAGTACATACCTGCTACAATGCTATGCTAGCCTAGTACAATATTTTCCAAATGGTAAGACCATAATGAAAAAACGTGTTTTTTTTTTTCGTATAAGCGCAGTGATGTATGATAGCTACTTCTACAAAGCTATGTTGTCCTGGTACTCCAATCTGTAAATACATAATTTGATTCCTGTATAAAAAAATTGTGCCTTTTTGAACGGTTTTTTTACAAATAGGTAGGTAATTTTGCCCTACATTTTACATCGCTGCTAGCGCGCGTCGACCTATCATCATTAGCTGAACGTTTTTTTTTATATATTGAGGACAGTCCAGGTGACCTCACTCAGCCTGATAGTAAGGTTAACAGGCACAAAAGAACAGACTAAATACCAATTGAGTCTGTCATCCTCACCTTGACGGCCTGCTGAGGTGCCGTTTCACGCCTCACCTAAAAAACCCAGGATTGTAAGGAGGAAACACGTGAACTGGAAGGGCATTCCATGACTTGATGGCTCAGGGCAGGAACGAGGAGCTAAACCTCTTGGTGCGCGCTGGGCATGGTCTGGATCATCTGGATGGATGATATGCGGATGGCAAAGCTGTCAAGCACGTGTTTTTCGGGAATGGAAAGGAGAGGATGGGATTAGTTGGAATCACTCATCAGAGCATTCCCCATTATAGAGGCGGTAGAGAATACAAGACTGCCAATGTCTCTACGTAGCTAAAAAGGTAGATTATATACCTGCTACAGAGCTATGGTGCTTTAGTATTTATCTACCTACCAAATGGTGAGACAACCAAAATCATTCCAAGAACCACTTTCATCTTAATTCGACTTACTAGTGTACCTCCTATAAAGTTATGTTTTCCTGGTACATTTTAATTTAAAGACTGGAAAAAATCTGGATGAATGAGTTTAATTTTATAAGAAAACTAACTCAGAGTCACATGCTAGGTGACTAAATTTTTATATTTATCAAGTACTTCACAACACTAAATGCATTTCGGTAAAGCGCGAGTCAGTGTGGACACCAGTAATAGAAAATAATATAAATTTAATCGTATCCACACCAGTGTGACAACCAGTGTGGACACGGAGAATACACGGAACTGTCACCAGCGGTATTTCCGAACCGATACGACCTACAAACCTTCAAAAAGCGAGCGTATTCCTTCTTAAAAGGTCGGTAGCGCATTTGCGACTCCTCTGATGTTACGGGTGTCCATGGGCGGCGGTAATCGCTTACCATCAGGTGATCCGTCTGTTCGTAAATAAAAAGAGCCGCCAGTCCGCTTGTGACCACGCACGAAACATCGAAACGTCAAGCAGTAAGTACAATAATTATGTGCTTAAAATTTAACGTCGCGCTAATTCCCGTCTATAAATAAGTCACTATTGTGATTTAAGAATTGAAAATAGCTCCTTGAACACACTTCCACAAAATGTCCAAAGAGGCGTCTACTAAACGGTTTCTTATTTTGTTGCCCAAATAACCAGCTGCTGAAAAGGTCCTTTCGGATGCGACGCTAGTTGGGACCACAGATCTCAGGCAGTTATTGTACTTACTAATTAGACTTTTTATACTCCAGTACCTACTCTATCTCGCCCTTTTCTCGACCGAGATCTCGCTTAATAACGCCGAGATCTCACAAAAATGAGATCTGGCGAGAACGAGATGGCATTATCTACACGCAACGGACGCTTAAAACATTAAGTAACTTCTCCCGCTTTCCCAACACTTGTATTTGTTCAGTGTGTGGGTGTATTATCCTCTGTTGTCTAAATTGATTTGATTTGATTCTGATATCTGTAACACAAGTGCTCAAGCTACTTAGTACGGAGTCATCAATGTATGAGATGTTGTGTGAATTAATTAAAACAAAATATAAAATCGTAATCCTTATTTTATTATACCAATGACTACTCACAGCTCGCAAAGATTGACGCTATCTTTACAAAATGTACAAATATTCCTTTTGGCTTACACTTAATACATTGTACTAAGACACTAAGCCCGTACTAAATGAGTAAAAACTTGCCAGAATAAAATTCATCATCATTTCAGCCTCCATCGAAGCTATCCTGACTATCTCCATCGAAGTTCAGTTTTGGACATTTCTCCAAATGTACTTTACACAGATAGGTCCTGTGCCACCCGCATCCACGGAATGAAGAGAAAACTTAGATCGATGTATTTTATTTTAGCTGATTAATTTAGGTATAAGTATTTTTGATTTTAAAGCTTCATCATTCCGTTGATTTATCCATCTGGCAAGTTTAAAACTCATACAAGGTGTATCAGTGAACATTCTTTTAACCACGTCTTTTACTAACCATTCTAAACAACATTCGCGCTAAGACTTATGTTTCGTAGAAGACGTGGTTAATGTGATACACCATGTATACTTACCCTAATCACCTACATAACCATCCTTCAGTCAGAAAACGACTTAAAATTAACAATAATTGCTTTCATGCAAATACATAATCTATACTTATTACATAAGGTGCAAAATCGCATGGGGACATTTCATTCATTTTACATTTTTTCCTACTGGAAACAAAATATACATAAATATTTTTAAACACTTTTTCGATAAAATTTATCTATAGTTTCGTACATAGGTTTGGACTAACATGCCTAAAATGCGTCATTTACACTTAAATACACTTGCGAGCAAAAAAATCGAACCACATCGGTGTGTTACATACATTGCCCAGGTATTGTATATAATGCCTGAATTATACATATAACAATATGTCTCAATAATACTAGCTTATTTATAAAGTTTAATTTTGTATTTTTATGAATTCTAAACAAAACTATGTTATAGTTACTGTAGTAAAATTTATCTAATTTTGTACTGATTTTGATAACACTTACCAATAGGTGACAATGAGTGATCGGAAATTTGGACGCATTTTTGCCTATACCACAGAATACTTATTAGTACAAGTACAGAAAGCCCACTCCTAAAAACCGTTTATGGAAATAAAGACTCAGGCTACCATAAAATAACGTTGAAATTCCGGCCGCCCGGCGTTCTACACCTACAATGATTCATACCTAGAAGTGCGTTCTCTTTCTATCGCAAGCAACTGTCGCGCATGCGTCGCCGCTCGCTCGTGATTTTATACTAATTAGCCCCTCCGGAGGGGCCGCCGCATGTGCTTGCAAGTTCGATACCTACATGCGGAGTGGGACAGGCCTGCCTATACTTGAAATTTGGAAATACTATGAGCATTATTTTTTGCATGTGAAATTGACTGGCCGGATGGCCCGTTTGGTAGTGGCTATGCCTCATGCGTCAAAGGTCGTGGGTTCGATCCCTACCCTGGACAAACATTCATGTGATGAACTTGTATTTGTTCAGCGTCTAGGTTTTATAATATTATTATATTTGTTTTCTCTGTTGTCTGAAATCACACACAACACCAAGTGCTTAAGCTACTAAGTACGGAGTTAGGTGAATATAGGTATGAGGTGTAAAGTAAAATATTTATTGTTTTTTAAGTTAAGGCGCCCAATCTTCCGAACACCAATGATATTTTTTAAACTACTTAGGTATTAGATATTATATAGGTATTTACGTAGTTAAAAACGTAATCCTCTTTTGCTATAATTCAACTCTGTGATATCGTACAAGACATTACATTATAATATAGGTAATTCAGAGAAAGAATATATACTTAAACATAAAAATATATTAGAGTTTAAAATTGCACAGCTATTATTTGGATATTAGGAGCAGCTGCTTCAAAGAAACCAAATGAAAAACATTTATTTCAACAACGTCTTAAATAAAACAACATGCGAATTTGAACCCTATCCATAAAATTATAGTCATTTATTCATATAAAATATTAAATGTGATTATACTGTAAAGTATATTCATGAAAAATCATAAGTTCAATACACTACAGTGAAATTTTACGTGCTCCAAACTTACAGGGCTACAAGGATGTTTTGGCGATGGATAACATAAATAATAATATGTTCTTATATGGGGCGTTGTACTGCAAATATAAGCTAAAATATAATAAGTTTCGCAATAATTATGTATGACAGGATTGTTAACTTCCTCCATCGAACACAGCATCACCGCGGCCAAAACATCCTTGTCGTGCTGTACACCACATATTGTCAGTTCAAGTATGCTTCCAAACAAGAATATGGAAGTAAACGCGTCACAGACCAAAACATAACTGCGTAGTTCTATATAATTGATTGATGGAATTGGCACATTAATATACCAACGATTGGGCCAACTTATACATACAGTTACTACGGTAGTACAACCCTGGACCATATTGGACCAAGTACCTTATTGCTACGCGAATGCCATAGTAAAAACAGGAAAGTAAGTCAGCCAAATCTTTCGCCACGAGTGTGTAAAAAGCGTACGAATTTCCAAAAGTCATAGAATTAACATAAGTGTCGTTAAAGGATAAAATCCGAAACGAGGTTATCCGACAAAAGACTAAAGTGACCGACATAGTGTATCGAATCAGCACGCTAAAGTGGCAATGGGCTGGCCATATATGTCGAAGAACTGACAACCGTTGGGGTAAAAAAGTTCTTGAGTGGAGACCGCGACTCGGGAAGCGTAGTGTGGGACGACCCCCAGCTAGATGGAGTGACGATTTGCGAAAAGCCGTTGGTATAGACTGGATGCGTCTCGCCGAGGACAGGGTGAAATGGCGAACATTGGGGGAGGCCTATGTCCAGCAGTGGACTGAGACAGGCTGATGATGATGATGATGATAGAATTAAATGTTGATCTGAATCATTGGTAGATGACATAGTTTTTACGTGCCGATTTTTAAGGAAGGAATAAGTCCTTATCGATTCACACTGTTCAGACTAACCCCAAAACACTCCTGCATCATTGCTGCGGTTCGTTGAAAAGTGAATATAAATAAGAAGATAAAAAAAGTGAAGATAATTGGAATTCACTTGTCCGTACATTTCGATAAAGTACGCATCGATAAATCATTGTATTACCAAATCCACGAAGAGACACACCGTATTATTGACAGACCGGATGACGCATTTGGTAGTGACCCTGCCTTTTACGCCAAAGGTCGTTCGTGGGTTCGATGTTGGATTCGATTGCCTGGGTCTTATATAATGTATTTAAGTATAATATTTGTGTACCTGATATATGTAACACAAGTGCTTAAGCTACTTAGTACGGAGTCAGGTCAATGTATGAGATGTTGTGTGAATTATTATGATTATTTTCAGTTTAAAATATATTTCTCAGTTTTAAACTGGTTTAATGTCGTAAGTAAGACCCTAAAGCAGCGGTCGTCACACTTTACTCTTCAAGGGCCACATATCAATATGAACATCAGAGCCCGGGCCGCAGTATATGTGTTTCAAGAGCTTTTGCATAGGTACTTATCCATAGTAGTCCACACTATTCATATAAATGCGATTAATCTTATATACCGCGGGCCGCACAAATAACGTCTGCGGGCCGCATGCGGCCCGCGGGCCGCAGTTTGACGACCACGGCCCTAAAGCCTCATACGAGGCAAAAACAATTAATTTTCTATTGTCTGCTGTTTGGGCCTTACGACGTTAAAGTGCAGTTACTATTACATATTATGAAATTAAAGACTTTCATCTTTCTTCAACCTTATAAAAGGCGGGTAAAACTTCCTATGACGCGGACCTCAGTCAAGCGTCATAGTGTTCAGGGTTGTGGTAACGGACGACAAAATATCTATACTATTTATAAAGAGATAACTTCTATAGACAACGACAAGGCTTATAGGTAAACCGAAAACACGAAACGCTTGCGCGATGTAATTGAGCACAGCGCCATCTATTGGTTCGTTTCTGAATTACGGTCCCGAAGCGAAGTGAGGGCGGGCCACTAGTTATTTATATTTAAGCTGTCTTACTCTCCCGTGCATGTACTACGGCGGCTAAAGGCATCAGGCGGAGTGTCTGGCACCCGCGCCTAGGGCAGGTTTCACACGCCGGGTATGAGCCCGGGTTTCCGCCCGGGCCACGCCTCCTTGGCGTACTTCTTCCGCTTGGGCTCGCTGGAGGGACCGGCCTCTTCGGGAGCTGAAAGGAAAAGTAGCCAGATGTATAAGTAGGTAAGCGATAAAAAAAAAAAAAAACTTTTTTTTCGATTTTTTTTATATTATAGAAAGGCAAACGAGCAAGCGGGTCAACTGATGGTAAGTGATCACCGCCGCCCATGGACATCAGCCACACCAGAAGGAGTGACATATTAGTGAAAAATTAGTTTCAAGATTGTCTGCTAACTTTAATATACAGGTGTAGTACGTAGTATTAATATACAGGGTGTATCTGTGAAAATTTACAGGTGGTATCTGTAGCGGGAGTCCATTGAATGCGGGTGGCACAGGATCAATCTGTGTGGAGAACTTTGGGGGAGGCCTATGTCCAGCTGTGGACTATTGGCTGAAATGATGATGATCTGTATACATTTACATACTTTAACCACGTTTTCTACCAACCATTCTGGGCAACAGTTATTAAACGACTAGGAAATTCGCATAAAATAATCAACCATTTCATACCAAGTTGCCATGCAATGCCATGGCCATTTTGTATGGGGAGCCGAAAACATTTTTGACGAATTTCGTAAAGTCCTTGAACCAATATTGTTCAGAATGGTTGGTACAATATGTGGTTAAAGGGATATAAATGTTCACAGATACACCCTGTATATTAATACTTTTGATTCCTTATCCAATTCAGTTTATAATAAATCACTGTTACCTACACTAACATAAGAGAAACAAAGGCAGTGACACGAAATATAAAATTCGGCCAAGCTTATATTGACAATCAAGATGACCTCACTCCGCCTGATGGTAAGCGGCCGTGAGATCCAAATATGAGGTTGACAGGCCACTAAAGAACTAACCCCAAAACTAGAATTCATGACCAAAAAATCTACAACAGATACGTCACTATCAAATCTGTTAACGTCACATATGTCATTTTCAAGTGACGTTTTTAGGTTTCGCCAAACCTTTTGGCATTATTTTTCTTATTAAGCAGTCTAAACTGTCAAGTTTCCATACATTGTTAAAATGTTGTAGGTAGATGCCAAATGTTATTAACACCTGAAGTGTTACAAGCGCAATACCATCTTTGAAAACTAAAATTACGGATGATTAAGTTTTTATTAAAGCGTCTTGTATTTACGTGAAAAAAAGTAAATAAAATTATTTTTTTAAATTATAGAATCAAAATTACCATCAAATAAATTACATCAGCAAGTGTTTATAGAAAAAAGGGATATACTATGGTACGATTATTTTATTGCAGTAGCAACATTGTAGTAGATTTTTTGGTCTCGAATTCCAGTTTTGGGTATAGCTTATATGCCAGTAAGTGTAAATAAATAATACCAGTATGGGGCAAAGGCGGCTGGATGTTGAGGTGTGGCTCTGGACCCTCCAGCTCCACGTCGGGCGCGGGGTTTGGCAGCAAAAGACCCAACCTAAGGTAAAATATAAAAAGTAATGCTTAATTCATCACACAATACAAATAGAGGTTAATTAACCTAACCTAGTCCCACCTGTAGGACCATGAGGACAAAATTTAAATGTATTAGTATGTGTGTGTGTGCGTGTGTGTGTGTGTGTATGTATGTGTGTATGTGTATGTGTGTGTATGTGTGTGTGTGTGTGTATGTGTGTATGTATGTGTCTGTGTGTGTGAGTGTGCGCGCGTGTGTGCGTGTGTGTGTGTGTGTGTGTGTCTATGTGTGTATTTTATTTTCCATCCTATTCCATAGTAATTTCGCCGAGTGAGTGAGGGTACTGGAGGTCCAATAAGGTGATTCCACTGGTATTGCCGGTGTCTATGGCAGACGGCAATCGCTTACCATCATCAGCTTACCAGCTCAAACTAGCATTTTTAACAGACCCTAGCTATCAGATAAGATAAAAAAATAGGTTTTCAATTCCAGAAATGCGTAATTGCACTCTTGGGCAGATGGATCAACTGATCCATTGACGAACTAAACGATTTAAAAGGCTCGCCGCCTATGACTATAGGACTATAGCACAAAATATAAAGGACACAGAAAGTAGATTGCCCACTAAGAGCTAAAAACATGTCATGTAATCACGCATGCGCACTAACGGGCAAATACGCCTTTTCGACCACATTAATCCTAACTTATGACATAAGATTGTCGAACTGTCGAGGTCTGTGGTAGAGGCCGCGCGCTTATGTACTCATGCCGGGCAACAACCCTAGCATATGTCAACGAACTCTTCTAAATTCAAAATTAAGGCTGAGTCTCCTTTCTGTGTCCTTTATATTTTGTGACTATAGGTCCCTTTGCACGCTGTGTCTAGGGTTTCTATTGAAGGGTACAGGCGTTGTATACCAACCGTGCTCCAATAAGACTGAGGTGCGAGCTGGGCGCGGGCAGGTCCGAGTACAGGCTGGTGCCGCGGGAGATCTCCTGCAGCCGCAGCGAGTGGTGGTGGTGGCCTAGGAAAGTCACCGCATCAGTAATATTGCATAGAATAGAATAGAATACAATTGCAATAGACCATAAGGCGTTTAGAAAATTAGAAAATAGAAAACCGGCGTGAAGCAGCTCCTGTGCTGTGTTTCGCCGAGTGAGTGAGGGTACCGGAGGCCCATCGGGGGGGAAGGGGATAAAAGGTTAGCAGCGCACTTGTGACTCCACTGGTGTTGCATGTGTCCATGGGCGGCGGCAATTGCTTACCATCAGGTGATCCGCCTGCTCGTCTGCTACCTATCACATAAAAAATATATATATATAAAGCAGCTTCTGTAGATATAAATTTCGAAAGCCTCCATGGCGAAGTGGCTAAGATGTTCGCCCGAAGCGCGAAAGGTCCCGGGTTCGATTCCCGGTCAAGTCTCAAGGAAACTACATTTTCTAAGTTGTCTTGGGTCTGTGTGTTCTGGGTTGCCGCCCCCAGTTAATTATCATCACCTGGTACTCATAGTACAGGGGTTGCCCTAGTTTGACCAGGTTGATTGGTGTGATTTTCTGGCGCATTTATTTATTTAGGTATAATAATAATAATATTTCACTATATCACATACATTGGTCTAGCTCTGAGATAGGTAGCTCAAGCACCTGTGTTACAGATATCAGAACCAACAGTGGAATTACAAATATATACGTATAATACTTTTCTTTTGTAAATACATACTTATAATACATAGAAAACACCCAGACCAATACAAAGAAACATGTTCATGCACACAAATGTTTGTACTGTGCGGGGATCGAACTCGCAACCCTAGGCACAGACGCAGCATTCACTACCACTGAACCAAACGGGTCGTCATTATTCATCGTCAGGTCGTATTTATTCATTACTTCACTCTTTCACTCATTAATTAATCCATTCATTCATTCTTCATGTCAACTCACTATCATCAGCACTCTGCAGCTTGAGCTTCCTCGGCGTGTTGGCGTTGGGCACAATAGTGGATTTGACCAGGTTGCGGAACCGGCCGATGGTGGGGTCAATGTCCTCCGGGTTGATGATGTCCACCTCCTCGTTGAAGGACACGTTGCGCTTCTGCTTCTTGGGCATCCCGCCCGGCATGCTGGCTGACCGCTTCGTGCCGGTCGCTGGCTGGTAGGTGAAACCATTGAAAGTAAAGTATCAGCCAACTAGCTGTTATCCGTGACATTGTCCGCATGGAATAGTGTCTTTGGGTAGCATTTTTATTATTTAATAATTTTCAACCTCCCTTTTAACCCCTTAAATCCCCCTTTTCGCAATAAAAAGTGGCCTATGTTCGTTCTCTGGGTCTAGACCATCTGTATACCAAATCTCATTCAAATCCGTTCAGTAGTTTTGTCGTGAAAGAGTAACAGACAAACAGAGTTACTTTCGCATTTTAGTGTCCCACGCAGGGCAAAGGCCTCCATCATAGATATCAACTCTTCGCTACTCTGATGGGACCTGTCGCATAGACAAGCGTGATGATTAAGCCTGCTTAATCATCACGCTTGCCTAATGCGGATCGGTGATCACAAACCCGAGCTATGTTCGAAAATTTCAAAACATGTTTTTGCTCGACCCGGAATTCGAATTGATCCATAGATAAATCGTATATAGGTCCTAATCTAATCAAAAAGGAAAACACTAGCGTGATCAACATCCAGCGGCATCTGTTGGTGTGGTAGAGAACTAATGGCAAAATTACGTCTCGAAACAAATAAGGGCCTCACCTCCTGTAAAAAGGTTTTTTTATTAAATTTTCCAGTTACAGAGATAATAACAAACTCACCTTAATGACATCTGTTCCATCATCAGTAGATATGCCCAACATAGAAATTCTTCTATTATGAGCTGTATTGAACTCTGTTAAATTCTGAAACAGAGAAACATTACTACAGTTACTAACACTTGCAAAACTGAAAAAAATTAAAACGAGAAGCTTAATAACTTTTGAAGTTTTGTCAATAAATCTTAAATCAAAATCGGTATTCAAGATAGATTATAAGGATTACTATTACATTAGGTTAAGGCACCTCTCATGGTAGTATAAGCTTGGAAATAACAAAATAAGAGAAATAACGAAACAAAGGACAGTTTTGCACAGAGATTTCTATAGGAACTTCTTTTAAAAAAATCCCCTACTATACCAACTCACATCTAATTCCGTCTGTGTTTCAGGAAGACCGAGTAACGCCCCCTCTTGCTCAGTGTTTGGCAGGTCCTCCATGATACCACGTGAATTGCCCATTGGGCGTTCTCTGTGTAGAAATTAGATAAATGGTTAGATTGTAGCGTCAGCTAGAGATGACTGCCTCGAGGGTGCAGCGGGTAGTGGGTCGCACTTTAAAGCGATGGCTGCCATTTGGGTCCCGGGTGTGATTCTTAGGTCAGGGCAAAAAATTTGTATCTGAGTTTTTCTGTCCAGAAATTCTTAGTGTCAGCCCAAAGTCTGGTATTTGGTGGTCTTGTACCCCCATGCCTTGTAAAGCATGTTAAGTTGTTGGTCGGTGGTTGGATGTTTCTTTGGTTGTGTCACGCTGGTGTCCCATCAAATTAAGAGTGTGAGGGAATACAGAGTCAGGTGCACTCTGTCTGTGTTTGGGAACACACTTGAGGATTATGATATATCCTGAATATGTTGATTACTATTATAATTGAATATATTGATAACTATTTTATTTATTTTGTGGGGGAGAGCCATAGCTGTGATTTCCTGTCACATGTGGCCTTCCCTTGAACCTCTTCTCTTGACCTCCACCCAACCTTATTCACATTGATTAGCTTAAACATTACAAGTAACATGCCTGTGGAGCTATAAGTTCAATTTTATGCCCATACAAACCTTATAATATAATTTCTTGTGGAAGCACCAAAATGGAAGGTAGAGTCAATAGGTAATTGGGTTGGCTTATTGGCTTCTAGACGCATCTTGCCAATATATGTCCCATGAGCTGGAAGCAGTTTGGATGTCATGAAATATTTAATAAACACAACATAACAATAAAAAACATAATAAAGTGGAATAATTAAATTTCTCTTGGAATTTTTTGTAGTCCTGCCTATTGCCAAAAATTTAATATTTTGATAACATTTGAACTAAAAATTTTGGGGTAAAATAGATAAACTAAATTATTAAGTAGATTAATTTTATATAAGCAGTCGCTTTATTGTAATTACCAAACTACAAATCTTGGATCAGACTCCAAACCAAATAAATCTTGCTGCTATATGGACTTGTTTCAAAATATTTAAAATAGAAATATAAAAATATTCACACTTATTAATTTAAACCTTGAATTATCTATTACCTACCATAAATATAAATGTTATTTAAAGTTAGAATAAAGTTAGTTATAGATTAAAATGTGTAGAAAAAAATTACATTCTTATAAGCATTATTATGCATGTTGAGAATGCTGTTCATGGGATCTCTATGTTGTTAATTTGTTGATATTTGTGGATGTATAATAGACAGTGATATTTGTTCATGTCCCAATATAAATAAAATTAATAAATTTAATCTTGAACTATTTTAATGGCTAAACTAAGTAAATAGTTGTAGTTCAATTTTTCTTTTATACTTACTACTCCCTAAATCAACCAGAAATGCTCTGTTCAGGTGTTTATGGTACACGAACGCCGCGTGCACCCTCGAACAGCTCGCATGGTCAATACAGAAGTCATTCATTTGAGGATTGCGACCAAAGAGGTAGCACTTCTTCTCATCAATCATTAGCTTTTGTATCAGTTTGTCGCCCTTCAGCACGTCCAGATGCAGCCCTGTGGGGGGCTTGCCCGCCCTAGAAATATATTATGAAGTCTTTATAACACCTCTTTGACTTGACAAGTCGCAACCTTAAAATGTTCTATTTTTATAAACATAAATTAGTTTTTTTCTCCTGAATACAATTAAGGAAATGGTTAACCAGCATTTAGGCTAGATAGATCTTGTAAAACACATGAACAATCAGTGATATTACGATAAATAAGTTGCCAAATAAATCAACGCTTCAGTGACAGGTAACCAATATTTTTAGAACGCGATTTCCTTACCAATTAGGCACTTCATAATGGTTAGCCATGTCTAGAATTAAAGATAACAATTGTATCTATAGCTTTTGATTAGCAAATAAAGATATTCTTAGGTATTCATGACAAAAATCTCTGAAAATGCCCAAAAGAGATGGACGGCCTGAAACCGCACCAAATTAAGCTGTCAATTTGACATTTCAAGTCAATTGACATTATACCTCATAAAACCATAGAGTTTATTAACCCGTTGATCTTCGTATTTCTTTAAATCTCTTGATAAGTCGTGTATTTAATCGTAGCATTTATCGATTATGATGTTCAAAACGTCAATGATTATGAATGATTCCTGATTAAACGTTAAAATAAAAACGTCGAAAAATCGCCATTGGGTTGTTTGTTTACACTTCAATTTTGTTTAATGATTTTAATTCAATTTCGCCACATTTAGTAAATTAAAATGGTCTCAAGTGAAGAAGAAGCAGATGTGAAACACGGGGATACCGTAGAATGGGACGTCGAAATGGAAATACAATTGTTTTACGCGATGGCAAACCACAAACCGGTTGGGATCAACAAACATTTTCACATGGCGTGTATTTGGGAAAAACTGTCCAATTCTATCACAAAAGAGATATCAACGCAAGATATTTGGAAGCATTTAGAAAGCCTTTACGACATATCAATGTTGGATGACACTGAGCGCATACCTTTTCCTAATCATGAAATGAATTTTACTTTGCCCGAAAGTGAGTTCGGGGCTCTTATTAAACAAAAGTGTAAAGAAGCGGTAATGCCTGATGAGAGCGAAGGTAATTTTAACAGCATCTGATAGTGTTATTTGCATGTGACTAAAATGCTTACCTACTTTAATATTTATTTTAGTATCGCATTTAGATGGAGAAAACTCGTCGCCTATGCCTTCAACGCCTAGAAGCGGCTCTAGGGGCCTAGCATCTAAAGATAATACGCCTAAAGGTAGCAATTCACTATTAACAATTTTTTATCGTGGTGTATATTTCATATATCTATATCCAGTTTTACTTATAACATTGCCATCCCTCCATACATTGTTTTTACCATTGCATTGTTTGCTTGATTGCATACTCTTTTTGCTTGTAATTCACTAAACATCACTAATATTTTAGTTTGCCTTAATCCACATGCTTCAAATTTTTATATAGTTAATAGTTTAAATTAAAAACATTTTGCTCAAGTGTTCATATTAAAATGTAAGTAAGTAATTGAAATTTCTAATTCAATAGTTTACTGTCAATGTAAATATCATTTAAGTTTTGTGTTCAAATCTGCTGATATTATGAATGGGAATTCCATTATTTTTGTAAAGGAGTTTGATGGCGTGTAATCTATACATTTATCTGTATGTATTGTATCCCATTCATTTCACCGTAAGGTGTTGGCAAATATATTTTCGATTATCGGTTAAATTAACACACTCTTTATTCACATTGGTGTTGGAAACTTCAAGTGATGATTCTTGTACATTTGAGAAAATAATTGACATTACAATTTTTCAGCTGGATCGGGCCCATCCCGAAAGGACAGTGTGAGCGCCCTCGCAACTAAGACCCGTAAAGAGAGTGGTAGCTCACACGCCTCCACTGACACACCTAGCATCAAATCTGAAAAAGATTATGGTAGAATTTATTTATTTACAAAAATAATATTAGTGTTACCAGACCAACGGATCATGACTTTCATTGTTGGCATAAATTGACATACATCAATGAAGTTGATTGATTTTGTGGCTACTTAGATTGCTTGGTTGATATTATTGATTAAATTTATCAATGGCACCAGTTGATGTCAAACCAAGGCCAATGGAGAGAAATGGGGTTGGCAGTGTACTTATGACTCTATTGGTGCTGAGGTCGAGGGTGTCTATAGGCGACGGCAATAAGTTATCATCAGATAATCCTTCTGCTTGTCTGCCACCTATCACATAATAAAAAACCGATTCATTGGTCTATTAACACTCATGTTGCAGCATTGCATACTCAACAAAAATAAGCTTTCTTTGTATGTAGCATTAACATTTTCTGCTTTTGTAGATCGAAGGAGAGATTCGAGAGATTCAAATGCATCTGGCACGAGAGACAGCTCGACTAGTAGAAAATCAACAACTCAAAGAGAAAAAGCGACTAAGGCTAAAGTCAGCTCTGTAGCAGGTAAATATAGTTAGTGGGATACAGTTACTCTGTAGTTATTTTGGCCCCCAACAATATTTTTCAACATTTTCCCATAGAAAAAAATGTCTTTATCACTCAGATTTATCTTCTGATCAAATAGGGTATTTTACGACTTTTTATTTATTGTAAAGTTTTTTAAATATGAATCACAGCCCCCTTTTTTATTTTATCTATCATCATTATTTTCAAATTTCCCCATTAGAAAAGGAGAGCTATTTATGACGTCACTAGGCTAGTGTACTAGGTAGAGGTATATCAAAAGTTTGTTGCTCTAAAAATTTCTTCAATAATCATACAGTTATACAGTAATTTATCGAGTCTAGGTATCGGATGTCGATATTTCAAGGACAGTAAAATACCCTATTAATCATTTTCGATTTTCTTTTCTTGATTTAAGTGTTTCGGTTTATTTATTTTTTTTTGGCCTAGGTGTTGACAATCTATATTTTCTTCTCTTATTCAACAGCATGGGAATCACCCCTGATAGACGAAGACGGTTCCTCCCGGCGAGGGCGGAGGCGCGCCAACACCTCCACTCCTCCTGCGACCACCCCAGCGAAGCGCAGACGCACCTGACACACGCATGCGCATTCCTACCACCACTTCTTCTGACAATCGCCCTTGCCCTACAGGCACCAGTATAAGGGAAGGAGCGCTCTCGATGTACTCCTATCGTAGCGGGCGTGGTCTGAGGGAAAGTTTTAAATTACATTTTACTGTTACGAAATACACTATGCTATTTATTTCTGGTATATTTTGTGCACAGATTTTTTTTTATATGATAAGTGCCAGACGATCAGACGGATCACCTAATGGTAAGCGATTGCCACCGCCCATAGACAACTGCAACAGTGGAGTCACAAGTGCACTGCCAACCTTTTACCCCCTTTCCCCCTGTTTGGGCCTACCCTCACTCACTCAGCGATACACAGTGCATGTTCAATTTTGAATAACTACTACCTTAGTGTCATTAGAAGATCTCAGATTACCTTCATACCTATTTATTGTTTTATGCTACGTGAATCTAATTAATGATTCATAAATACGTAGGTAATTACTTCATTATCTTTTAATTCTTCTTATGTTAAAATATACTACAGATAAATGATTGGCTTAATCTAACCAGCATGAGCAAATGCTCATAATAAAATTATTATGTCAATAATTTCCTTTTAATCCTTCGAAAAAGGAAGTCTATTTTTGTAAAAAGATTACCAATGATGAATGAATGAAATGAGTAATAAAATTATTTTTTGTGTTTATTTTTTTTTCCTGTACCTACCGTATGTCCTCCCCACTCCTTACTACAATATTGCTGGATAAGTGCAATATTCTTAAGTTATTGCAACATTAATTTATCTGCTAAGTGTCTGCTGGCTGGTGTGCTTTGTGCAATAATACAAGCTGGAGTACAGTCTGCGACAAATCTAGTTAGGTTCTGGGTCTGTTTTATAACTGTAAGGCGGTAAATTGATGTAGCGCTGACTGTACATAAATTGATCTATACCTACAGTAAGAGTAACTGAAACACATAATATGTTTAAAGAATGGCAGAATCAACCGAAGGAACGACATTATGATGTTATTTAAACAGTTAACTGTAATAGGTACCCAGAACGAACACAAGTGTTCACACTAATGTTTGAATGATAAATAATCGAACCTAATATAGGACTTACGCCGTCTTCCTCCCGGGAATCAACCTATGACTATACGGCCCGGTAGGTATGGATCAACAGGGGCTACTGCTAGCATAAAAAAAATGTTTGGCTGTAACCTTCACAGTTGTCTTTGCTGCCTAATATTATAGAAAAAATATCAGAATGACATTTATCAGCTGACAAATGTCAATTAGCTGTCACAAGGCAAAGGTCATTTTTTATCAAAACAAAACATCGCATAGGCAGAAATTATTTCTTGTTGGCGCAGTAATAATAGTATCAGGTGACAATTGATAAATTAAGATGGCCCTGCCAGCGGCGCAACCAGCCGAGGTCCTCAGAGCATATCAAAAGGATGATATGTACGAAAAACAACTGGCAGAATCCCTTGCGAGAATTTTGCCTCCTCGTCACGCTTCGAAGTCTGTCCCAGCATCTTCTATACTTTACAAGTCTTTCACGACTCTCAAAGATCTCCAGACCTTGGGCGAGGAATACTCTGGAATAGTACAAGTTGACGAAAGCTACCACAAACTGCCGTCGTTCTGCAGTAGATTGACCAGCATTCTTCTGTCCACTGTCGGTGAAACTGTGACTAGAAAGCTTCTACGGCAAGCCGAAAAGAGTGTTGAAAGAAGCACGCAGCTCAAACCACAGGCGCAGAACACGTTTCTAATAGTTTTGAGAGCATTGAACTTCGATGGTTCCTCAAATTGAAAGTATTCATCGTTCACTAAGTTATATTAGCGGAGGGCCTTTACAGATTGGGAAGACAGTAACAGGTATAGATTATGTACATGTGAGACCATGCGGCTGCTGCTTATTATGCTCATTTGAGGTTATTGGGCATTGTTACACTGCTTCATGCATTCATTTCTTGCGGACAAAGCTTGTATCAAGCAAAAAAGCATATGGATCAACTAAATGACATTCCAAATGAAGTCGACAGTAGTAAGTCTTGTGTGGCATGTTTAGAGGAGATAGTGCAGCCATGTGTCCTGCCCTGCGGTCATATATTCTGTATGGAATGCTCATATGGAGCATTGGAGAGTTGTGCACTATGTCGGTCTCCATTTTCAAAGAACTCTGTGGTGCCTTTGATGAACTATTGTCCTGGGAGTTATAATGAAACATAGAGAATATAAAAAAATATTGAATATGATAAGGAGAAAGGAAAGTTAATAGTGCTGGATTTTTACCCAATCTGTCTGTGCTATGTTTATGTAGAGGTAAATTCTATAGAAAAATTATTTTAGCTCAACTGGAAAGACAAAACACTTGCTTGATGTGAACACTGTCCAGCACCAATCTATTGGTACAGGGTGGAAATAATGTACTGAAGAAACAGAGAGTGGACCATGCATTTTATTTGTATTTTAACTGCCTATATCCTATTTATTATAAAGAGTAACAAACTATTTAAAGATAATGTTGATGGGTTTATGTCTTGTTACTCATTATACCAAAGATGTTACAGTGATTTTTCAGGGTGATAGGGAACTGGGGATAGTTTAAAAAAACATTAGTTTTATACCTTGTTACACAATAAAAATACTGAAATACACAAAGCTCCATTTATTTAATAACATATAAGTTATATTCTGAGGTTAGTAAATTAAGTTTTAAACATAACTACTCAACTAGCAATAGCTATAACAAAACCTATAACAACCATTATGAGGAACTAGGATTTTCAGTTCCATGGTCAGACCACTGCCTCACTGAAAGGTATAGTCTAAGGCAAGAAAGTGTAGTTGTGACCTTGAGTGCGCAGAAACCAATTTTGATAGAAAGTCTTCTTTTTTACAAGTGCGCAAAGTAACGGTCATCGCTATACTTTCGTGCCTCCAGCTATACTCCAATATGTCCTTGTAAATAAAAACACTTAGAGTGCATCTTAATTAGAATTTCAAAATCCATCAAGAATGTGCACTTGTTCACACTAACCTAGGACAAGTATTCAACACAAATACTATATATAAAATTATGGATAAATCCATTAAAATACACATTTAATGTGTGATGTGAGGCAATCTCCACCTTAACCAATTAAATTAATTAAACATTGGTTCGCATCATAATCATACAGAATAAATCTACACAATACTCTTATGAGATTCTAAGATTTATGAAAAGTAGGCACATCATTTAATATAGCAATATATCCTGTAAATGCAAATAATCTTTTATACAATAGTATTGAAGATTATGTAAAATTATATCAATAACATACAAATTGTTTACATAAATATTTATTTACATATAAGCCAGACCAAAAATAACTTTGCTTTATTATGAATGTCAACTTTGTGAAATCATTATGTGATTTCATGTTTCATTTATGTTATTAATTTAAGAGGTTTTTAGCCTTTTTGTAAGTAACTTAAGCAGTCAAGAACTAAGACCCCCTATGATGCCTACTACAATTTGTTCCTACAATTTTCAGTTTCTTTAATGGGAAATTCTTGTATAATCAGCAAAATATGTAACTATTTCATGGCAAATGTTTCTTACTATAATAACAATTGCTGTGCAAACAGGTTTATTTGCTGAGAATTATATATTGGTTGAGTAGGTAAAGTTCGTTTTTTTGCTGACCCATTAAATATTACCCTTAGGACCCTTGTTAAATAATAACAAATATTTAAATATACATACAATTTGAACTCAACAACATAACTTAAACTTATCCCAATAGTTTTTAGATGTAAAAGCAGTAATGAGGTAAATTTTTAACTGTAAAAATACATCAAAGTTTAAGTAAAGAGAATACTGCTTATAAATACATACACCAATTTATTGAGTGCACATATTTCTTCAAAACATTCATAATTCAAATTAATAACAATATAATGAGAGCTATCACTTAAGAAAAATCTGTAGATGACATTAATGCAAACATCTAATAATGAATTGATGACAAAACCAAAAAAAAATTATAATCAGTGATCAGATAAAGTAGTGCAATACCTCAAACCCTAAATAAGTACGATGGAAGTGTTATTTATTGTAAAATACATTTTCTCTTATTACAATTTCAAAAATAAAACATTCACACAGTTAAATACATATTACTACTTACTTCACCAAAATTGTAATCCATTTATAAGCAACACTGGCATGTCATGTTAATATTTCGTCAAAAATTACATACATAAATCCAATCACTGCTTAAAAATACCATCTAACAGATTTTCCAATAGCAAAAGCAATCAATATCCTATAATGTATGGCAAGATCAATAAGTTACTCAACCCGTAACAACTCGACATCAAAGATTAAGGTAGCATTTGGTGGAATTATGCCCGGGTGGCCTCTAGACCCAAATGCAAAATCTGGAGAGCATGTTAGTATTGCTCTCTCTCCTACAGACATCTGTAACAAACAAGATATGAATACTAAGATAAGTCAGTAAACTATATCAATAGTGCATAAATAAATAAATTGAGACAACATCACATACATTGTCCTGGCCCCAAACTAAGGTTTTCCCTTGTGCTATGGAAACCAAAAACAACGAAGGTACTACAAACACCCAGCCCCAACACAAATATCTGTTTCATCAACAAACATTTGTGTTGGTGCGGGAATCGAACCTGCGACCCTTACGTCTCAACCGGCGCTCAAACCATTGCGCTAAACGGGTCGTCGCATAGGATACATACTCCCAAGATCAGGTTACATATTTAGGAACCGGTTGATAATGAAATACATATAGCTAAACGCTACACAGAGGCATGGAAGAGTCCTCTGCCAATTGATGGGGCTCTAACGGGTTGGGAGTTATACAGCCAATATAAAGTCTAATTTATACCTTAGCTAAGCCTTCATCCATGCCCTCGATTACGTCTCCTTTACCAAGGGTGAATTTGAACGGCTGGCCACGATCTCTCGACGAGTCAAACTTTTTACCGTTTTCGAGGGTGCCTGTGTAGTGAACCACTACAGTCTGACCAGCTTTTGGGTAAATAGTCCCTGAAAATTTGTATTTTTGTAAAACATAACTTTTTATAGAAAGTATTACAGCGAAAACAAATCGCAATGTAGCTTACGAGGTTATGTGAGCATTGAAGTCAATAAAAGTCGTACCATTTCCGGGAGAAAGTGTTTCTACATCTACTCCCATGTCTAAATAGTAGCAGGTTTATAATTAAAGCAATTTGTTTACAACTGTGAACTTTTTCTAGTCAATCACAGAAACCGACGCTGAAATAAACAAAAACTTTTGCTTTTTTGTTTGACATTCGCTTGTCAATCAAAAAAATCATAGACATGTTTTTTTTTGGTTTAATTTTTCCTATTAAGGAAAATCATAGACAATAAAATTGTCGCAACGTGAATAGCCACCATTTTTTAACCCTATAATTTATGCAGAGTGGATAGTCTAAAATACTTATTTCAACTTAGTAAAGTAAAGCCGCCCTAATTTATAGAATACTAACAGATTGTCTATGGTGTGTTCCGACCAATCAAATAGCTTTAAATAATAAACAACAAATATGGACGGCGTGCAACTTGATTGACACAGAAAACAGTTGAAATTGAAACTTCAGACGAATTAATTTTAATAATTTTAGTTTTTTTGATGCGTTTTGTAAAATATTTACGGTTCCTTACATATTTATTCGTTTAGTTACTTGATATATCGTGTCAAAATTGCTGCGGGACGTGGTTAAAGTGAACATTAATTATAATAATAATCAAGCTTTGATCTTCACGCCATAAAATGGAAGTAGACAGTGTAGAAAGCTGGAATAATCCTCCAGACGGAGGAAAATTTACGAATCTGAAAGCATTTGTGAACTCTGCTCGCGAGTTTGAAGCTACCCACAGTGAATCAGCGGTTAATTTGATGAACCGATACCTCGGGGTAAGTGTTACGTTTTTCTCACCTAACCGCGATTTATTTGGTCCATAACTCGATTTTTGGCGCTTTACTGAGAGTGTACAAGAAATAACATTAATTTTTACTTGCAACTTGTAATGTTTCAGCTCATTGCGTCGTCATGTGACCTTTCCATCTTTTCCCCTGGGCGTACAGAAGTGTGTGCATTCTTCAGCTCACTATGGCGTGTGATGTGCGATGGCCGAGGCCCCCACTGGGCCGGCGTGGCGGTGCTGTCCCGTGCTGCAATAGAACCTAGTGCTAGGCATGCTTTGACACACACTTATAAGTAAGTTGACATTTTAACACAGTTTTTCCCTAGCTCTTATGGTACCTACAAGAGCTAGGGAAGAACTGGGTTAAAATGCTTTAGCGATATTTAGTCTTGCTCCTACTAAAGTATGTAATCAGGTAAATATAAGCACACATTTGTTTGTTGTGTCATCTACCACAGTGTCTGAAGACGAAAGTCTTTAATGTGTGTGTATTGCCAGTGATGACATACGGAACTGAAACGTGGCCGCTTACAATGGGCCGCTTAAGAAGGCTTAAAGTCACTCAGCGGGCAATGGAGAGGGCTATGCTCGGAATCTCCTTGCGTGATCGTGTCAGAAATGACGAGATCCGCAGGAGATCTAAGGTCACGGACATAGTCCAAAGAATTGCGTGGCTGAAGTGGCAATGGGCAGGGCACATTGCGAGGAGAACAGACGGCCGTTGGGGTGGAAAGGTCCTTGAGTGGAGGCCACGCGCTGGAGGCCGCAGTCGTGGCAGGCCTCCCACCAGGTGGACCGACGATCTGGTAAATGTCGTGGGAGTCCATTGGATGCGGATGGCACAGGACCGATCTGTGTGGAGAACTTTGGGGGAGGCCTATGTCCAGCAGTGGACGTCTATTGGCTGAAATGATGATGATGATGATTTGTTTGTTAGTTGATAATAAAATAAAGTCATGATTCTGATTTTACATTCAATGTGGGAGACCAATTTTTATGCTAAGATTTTTTATTTAAAAGAATAACAACTTTCCTTAATAGTATTATGAACAACAATATAAGAAGTATGTAGTTGCAAATACATTGTTCATTAATTAATTTATATTTTCTGTAATCTATGCTATTTTCAGATTTATGCCAATTTTATCAAGACTGTTATCTAATTCAATATCAAACGACAAGAAAATTAAACTTTTGTCAGTAATGCAGGTTAGTATGCACTTATTTTTTTTTAAATTCTGTTATTTTTCTTTTAATTTTATATTTGGATGAGATTTACTTTACGAACTCGGTTTCCTTGCAGGAAATATCCTATGGCATTAAAATAAGCTGGCAAGAATCATACTTGTCGAGTCTCATGAAACAGCTGACGGAATGGATCGTTCAACCTATGTCTGAGCCACAGCATCGTACGATAGGGCACAAGTCGCTCACTGTGCTGGTCAACATTTGCTATGGCAACTTGCCAGCCATATATGCTCTGATGAGGACTGTCGACACAAAGGATTTTGTGGTTCATCTTATTAGCTTGAAGGTGAGTGATGAGTTTGTCTGATCTATTAAAAATGTAGAAGGGGCTATACGAATGAAACAAGCGCCGCCAACCTATTTACACTGATTGTGGCGAAAATATGGTATTTTTCAGTCAATCAGTGTAAATACATAATATGTTGGTGCCGCTAGTTTCATTCATATAGCCCCTTAACTCTCAGGGAACTCTCAACACTGAAACAGGGGTCAGGGTGTTCTCCATTAGTCGGCCGGTCATAACACGAGATGTCTGTGCTTTAACATTATATTATCATCATTTAGTAGCCATCAGCCATCTCCCAGCAGTCGCAAGATCTGAGAATTACGTAGAATAGTTGTTATCTAACTTGACCGTGATGCCATCAGTATTTAATTCTTCCAGGACGGTGGGTACGGAGGAGTGGAGGTGTGCAGGCTATTGCTATGCCTCTCCGGAGCCACCAGGGGCGTAGCAGCGACGCGCCAGCCGGACGTGCATAGCTACCTGAACTGTACTATGCGTACATTTAATAAGGCTATTAAGTGAGTGATCTGTATTTTTGTCTCTTTATTTACATACTAGTGGCCCGCCCTCACTTCGCTTCGGGACCGTAATTCAGAAGTGAACCAATAGATGGCGCTGTGCTAAATTACATCGCGCAAGCGTTTCGTGTTTTCGGTTTACCTATAAGCCTGGTCGTTGTCTATAGAAGTTATCTCTTTATAAATAGTATGGATATTCTGAACCCCCCAGCCCGTCATCAGAAGACAAAGCATATTCTATAGCAAGGGCTTTCATCCGTACGTTGTTGACTTACCTTTTATACCGCCTAAAGTGACCTAAGGAAAGGAGCCCCTTACCAAAGTCTGTTTCACTCTCCATCAAGTATTAGCCTATAGGTTACGAATAAAAAAAATAAATCAGTAGCTGTTAAAAAAAAATTACGATTTTTTTTTCAGTGATCAAGATGCCATTCAGCTACTGCACGCATACACCTTCATCAATGATCTGTGTACTGACAACAACCTGCGTGGTTTTGTACTGACATACCCAAACTTCTCGCAAGGACTCAAAGATGCTATACAGGTAAAATCTTTATCTTATTATTCTTTTTCGTGCGGGCTTTAGATATGCCCATTTCGCGTGCCGTGCCGCCGAACTGCCGATAGCTTGGCAATCCTAACATGGTGTACAGACTCGAATAGAAAAACCGTAGAATAGAAACTTTTTTTTATAGTATAGGAAGGCAAACGAGCAAGCGGGTCACCTAATGGTAAGTGAACACCGCCGCCCATGGACATCAGCTACACCAGAAGGAGCGCGTAGCTTAAGTAAAAAATCTAAACTTGACGAAAGCATTATTTTATTATGGTCAACTAGATGCTGTAGCAGGTACAAATGGAAATGTACAAAGTCTTGCGCAATTTTATTTACACACAGTGACTCGCCCTCACTTCGTTTCGGGGCAAGTAGTTGCACTGTCCACCAATAGATGGCGCTAGGCGTCGATTGCATCGCCTTTTCGGTTTGTAGTGTATAAGGTTTGTTGTTGTCTAAAGAGTTTTATATCTTTGTAAGTAGTAAAGATTTGCTTTTTCTTTAATAGGTTGGTACATAACATGTGTGTTTGTCATTAACATTGCAGGATGTTGACGCTCTATGTAAGATAAACCCTGACGACGCCGGGGAGCCCGAGCAACTCATAAACTGCCTCAGAAACGCTATGAAATTCCTCACAGTCATCGTCAATTTAGGTAAGATTTCTATTAAAGTTCATAATTTATTTATTAATGGTACAGTGAAAGATTACAGTAATGATTTGGCAAGAATAAAAACAATCAGTTACCTTAGGCTAATCTATAAATAGTTATAGTATACACAACATGAAAATAAAATTATGATTATAAGATAAAATAAGAAATATAATAATAATTTAGATTACATTTTGAGATTCAAACAAATGTCATTTCAATAATAAAGTTCTTTAATATTATGGTGTATATTTGTATTATTTCAGATCTATATTCCCTAAGATGTCACCACAGTCAATTAGTTTGTCTCTGCATGAAGGCGAGTCGAGTCTGCCTTCCCGAGGCGTTGGAAGTGTTTGCCGCTATTATCTTACAGTATAGGGGTAAGTTACCTTCTTTAATTGCTATGCCCTTGCAGGGCGTCACATGTATACCACAATATTACTCTTAAGACCATATAAAATGTAATGTGATTGTGCAATAAATGAATATGAATATGAATACCGCTATTATCTTGCATTATAGGGGTAAGTTGCTTTCTTTACCGCTATTATTCTGCAGTATAGGGGTAAGTTGCTTCTTTGCCCCTATTATCTTACAGTATAGGGGTAAGTTGCCTTCTTTGCCGCTATTATCTTACAGTATAGGGGTAAGTTGCCTTCTTTGCCGCTATTATCTTACAGTATAGGGGTAAGTTGCCTTCTTTGCCGCTATTATCTTACAGTATAGGGGTAAGTTGACTTCTTTACCGCTATTATCTTGTAGTATAGGGGTAAGATGCCTTCTTTGCCGCCAATATTTTGCAGTATAGGGGTTACCTTGGAGTATAAGAGGTTACTCGCCTTGATGGCATGAAAACATGACTCATCAAGGATACATTTTGTGACGCAGTTATGTGACATTTGAATGCGTCACAAACGTAGGAAAGGAAAAAAACGGTTTTAACCTATTCTCAGAGCTTCGGGATTAAAACGACAAAAAATAACGGTGTAGATTAACGTTAATAGGCTTGTTTCCAAGGTTAGAGATTGGAAGATTTTTTGTATATAATGGAGAAATAACGGTAAAAAAAAACTATATACAAGAATTTAGTTTGATATTTTTGTCATCAGTCAATTAAAGTTAGATCTAAATTTGATACGTAACTTGATTTTAAAAGTATTACATTACTAAATAATTATATACAATTAGATAATTCATGCAATTTTGAGCAACTTTTCTTTTGAAACCATTTTCATAAACGCATTATTTAATATAGCTATCGAACAAAGGTCTCCCGTGATGAACACAAACTAGCACCGTGTGACGTCACAGCGTGGCAGGGCCGTTGTATGGAGCGTTTTGACAAGGTTTATTTTATGTGATCTTTGAATGGTGATATCTCGGAGAATATTCATGCTAACAGAGTAATATTTTGCCGATGTTTCTACTTTGGAGAGCTTCTTTGATTACTAATCAGAAAAAAAAATTGGAAACAGGCCTATTGTTTAAAATTAGTGAGTTTCTCTCTCCATACAAACATATTTATAAATAAATTGTTTTATATATTTTCTAATTTCCTTTCCTATGGATTTCAGATGAAGGCCGGTTGCCGCAGGAGTTATTACTAGTAATCAACGATGGTCTACCAGGATTACTAGTTCCTCCAGCTTTGGAGCCAGGGAAAGCAGGCTTGCAATGGGTAAGCTTTACATGACTCTTTACTAACTCGAAAATCAGCTAGATCGCGTACTGATAGTCTGAGATTCAACTTCAACGTCACTGGTTGTTTAGTGACATTTTGATTTTTCACATAAAAAAATAACCAATCACAGTGTAGATGGACCTCAGTTCTATTATATAGTACGCCATTTAGTGAATTTTGCACATGTGATAGCGATAGTAATAATTGAGGCTAAAAGGAATGCTGCCTGAAGTAACTATTAGACGCAGACGAAGTAGTAAACAGGTAGTAAAAATTAAATGAATTATTTTTTAAAGAATTTATGTGTTTTTAGCTCCAAGTGGTAGGCGCATTATGCGAGTCAACCGAAACCCAAGAGCGAGTCCTTCAAGAGGTGAAGCCAGACACATTCGAGGATACACTGTACAGCGTACTGCAGTACACTTCACAGGTAATGCGCCATTTTCAACTCTTTCTCTCTCGTCTTAGAGATTTTTTTTAAATAATTAAAAATGCTACCTAAAGATGATTTCACGCGGTTGAAGTCGCGGGTAATAGTTTTTTTTTATTAGACTATAGGCCAATGCTTGACTACAACGCACCTGATGGAAAGTGATGGGGTCTAGGATGACACGCGTTTGGCTAGAAGATGCCTGTTCACTCTTGCCTTAAAGCTATACTCTGATTCATAATCATGTAAAGTAAACTGACAGATGTCAATAAAAATAAATAAATAAATTGAGACACCATAACATACATTGTATTGTTGTACTGTCTATAGCTGTTGTTTCACTCATGTATTCTATTTCTGTGCAATAAAGAATATCTATCTATCTATCTATTGCCCTGGTCCCAAACTAAGGTTTTCCCTTGTACTATGGAAACCAGAAACAACGAAGGAACCACAAACACCCAGACCCAACACAAATATCTGTTTCATCAACAAACATTTGTGTTGGTGCGGGAGTCGAACCCGCGACCCTCACGTCTCAAACGGCGCTCAAAGGGTCGTCATCCCCATACATTATCACTCAATATTTGACACATGCAAAATGTCAAAATGCATAGAAACTTGTCATTGACATCTGTCAGTTTACTTGATTATGAATCAGAGTAAAGTACTTATTAATTAGTTTTGATACCAGAACCACAAAATACATATTGACACAGAAGGCTGACTGCCCACTAAGAGCTAAAAATATGTCATGTAGGTACTCACGCATGCGCACTAAAGGGCAAAAACGCTTTTTCGACCACATTAATCCTAACTTATGACATAAGATTGTCAAACTGTCGAGGTCTATGGTAGAGGCTGCGCGCTTATGTACTCATGCCGGGCAACAACCCTAGCATATGTCAACGAACTCTTCTAAATTAAATTCAAAATCAGGTCAAAGTCTAACTTCTGTGTGTAATTATTTTGTGCCAGAACGGCCCCGTGGGAGTGGAGGCGGCGCAGCAGGCGGTGGTGGTGGGCTGCCGCACGGCGCTGGCGCTGGCGCCGCTGGCGCGCGACTGGGAGGCCGCGCTGGCGCGACTGCTGGCGCATCACCAGGTACGAGGGCCCCGGGGGCGGAGGCCGGGGCGTCAGGCCGTGGGCCACAGGCCCCGGGGAGTGGAGGCGGCGCAGCAGGCGGTGGTGGTGGGCTGCCGCACGGCGCTGGCGCTGGCGCCGCTGGCGCGCGACTGGGAGGCCGCGCTGGCGCGACTGCTGGCGCATCACCAGGTACGAGGGCCCCGGGGGCGGAGGCCGGGGCGTCAGGCCGTGGGCCACAGGCCCCGGGGAGTGGAGGCGGCGCAGCAGGCGGTGGTGGTGGGCTGCCGCACGGCGCTGGCGCTGGCGCCGCTGGCGCGCGACTGGGAGGCCGCGCTGGCGCGACTGCTGGCGCATCACCAGGTACGAGGGCCCCGGGGGCGGAGGCCGGGGCGTCAGGCCGCGGGACACAGGCCCCGGGGAGTGGAGGCGGCGCAGCAGGCGGTGGTGGTGGGCTGCCGCACGGCGCTGGCGCTGGCGCCGCTGGCGCGCGACTGGGAGGCCGCGCTGGCGCGACTGCTGGCGCATCACCAGGTACGAGGGCCCCGGGGGCGGAGGCCGGGGCGTCAGGCCGCGGGACACAGGCCCCGGGGAGTGGAGGCGGCGCAGCAGGCGGTGGTGGTGGGCTGCCGCACGGCGCTGGCGCTGGCGCCGCTGGCGCGCGACTGGGAGGCCGCGCTGGCGCGACTGCTGGCGCATCACCAGGTACGAGGGCCCCGGGGGCGGAGGCCGGGGCGTCAGGCCGCGGGACACAGGCCCCGGGGAGTGGAGGCGGCGCAGCAGGCGGTGGTGGTGGGCTGCCGCACGGCGCTGGCGCTGGCGCCGCTGGCGCGCGACTGGGAGGCCGCGCTGGCGCGACTGCTGGCGCATCACCAGGTACGAGGGCCCCGGGGGCGGAGGCCGGGGCGTCAGGCCGTGGGCCACAGGCCCCGGGGAGTGGAGGCGGCGCAGCAGGCGGTGGTGGGCACGGCAATGTGGAAATGTGTCTGGCGCGACTGCTGGCGCATCACCAGGTAAAATAAATAAATCCATCATCATCATCATTTCAGCCAATAGACCTCCACTGTGCGACATAGGCTTCCCCCAAAGTTCTCCACACAGATCGGTCCTGTGCCACCCGCAACCGTCACTAGATCTCCACCTGGTGGGTCGGCCTGCCGCGGCTGCGGCCTCCTGCACGCGGCTTCCACATACATACTTAAAGACATACCTCAAACACATGGGACATTGCCCAAAGAATTATGTGGCTCAAGTGGCTATAAAATAAATAAGTACTCGAACCGATATTCGGCTACGGCGACCAATCTGAGATGAATGTTTTTACCTTGGGAGAGCCACGCTCTGGCATGAATGGGCCGGCTCGGCCGGAGTGATACCACAGCCTCACAGAAGACCGGCGTGAAGCAGCGCCTGGAGACCTATTTTTGAATTGTCGTCTCACTAAAAAATGTGTGACTCGCATGATTTTTGACATCCGCATTTTTGAATCATTCGAAAACGAGCGATTTGCAACGAGTGGTGTAAACCACTCGTTTCCGCTAGGCGAGTGGTCCGCATTTACGTCAAATATTAACGAGTTAACACTATAAAGTCCATTTTACGAAAAAAGCCCCCTGGGAGCGGCGCCACTTGTCATACAAATAGGCTTTCTATATCTTTCCCACTCATTACGTAGACTGCCATGTCATTTTAGTTCATCAAAAATCCGGGGGACTCTTTTCGTGAAAAGGACTATACTTTGACAAGATTGGCGACACACTAAGCGAGTGATTTCAAAAATAGGGAAAATTATGAATCATGCGACTCACGAAACGACGTGACTTGCAAAACGAGTAGTTTTGTTTGGACGAAGCGAAAATTCAAAAATAGGTCTCCTGTGCTGTGTTCCGTCGAGTGAGTGAGGGCACCGGTGGACCAATTGCGGGTAAAGGGGGTTAAAGGTTGGCAGCGCACTTGCGACTCTACTGGTGTTGCAGGTGTCTATGGGCGGCGGCCATCGCTTACCATCAGGTGATCCGTCTACTCGTCTGCCACCTATCACATAAAAAAAGGTTTGCTGTAATGTCTGGTAGCCTATTCAAGTGCGTTCGATATTGTAGTCCAATGAAGAGATTTCATACATTCGAACATACGTACGTACAGCCACACATCAAAGTATACAAAACTGTCAAAATTCTTCAATCTACTCTCATCTTACTGTCATACACATTAGGTTGAATATCAATTGAGGAAATTTGACAGTTTGTGGTAACCTGATGTGTGGTTGACTGTACAAATCTCTAACTCGACATTGTAGTCGTAGAGAGATTTGTACTCAGCAGTGGGTACTTCCGGACTGATAATGATGAAGGTCGTTGACCCAAAATTGCACTACCTATTCCAATTAAAAATAGTATCCATACTTTTGTTAGGTCCGCAAGCTGCTCTGCGCCGGGCTGACGAGCGGCAACGGGCCCAGGAGACGACAGATACTGCAGTTGGTGAAGCACCACTATTTCCCCTCTGACCAAATGAACCAGGTAGGTACTAAACATTAGTTTTGCTCTGATTTTCTGTAAATATGTAAATTATAATCTGTAAACATTTACATCGTTTTAACCACGCGTGTTCTTCCCCCGTCCATGGGCATCTGCAACACCTGAGGCATCACAAATGCGTTGCCGGCTCTTAAGGAAGGAATAAGCCCTTTTATTGATCACTAGGTCATATCTGCTCGGAAACACCATCGTGGGCAGGTCGGGTGAAAACTTCAGAGTACCGAATACGTCTTTATTTATTTTAGAAAATCAGAATACATTCTAGCCGCGTCCTACACTTTACGCCATGTTAGCTTGAGAGAGTTAGAGCACACAACGTTTTCTGTAATAAATTCATCCTGTCATACCAAAAAATACAAAATATGTTATATGTTATGTATATGTTTGTGCTAGGTAATGGGGGCTATCGCGTGTGCAAAATCCGCTAGATGGCGCACTTGAGATCTGAGATCCATCTACACAGTGATTGGTTATTTTTGATGTAAGATGTCAACTTGTTATGTCACTAAACAACCAATGATGTCGAAGTTGGACCTCATTTCTCAAGTACGCAATCTAGCGGATTTTTCACACGCGATAGCCCCCATTGATCAATTTATGATTCGGATTATTTACGGTGCCAAAGAAACCCAAATAAATAAGTCCATATTGATGATTCCAGGTGTTCGGCGAGAGCCTCCACAGCGTGCCGGACGTGGCAGAGGCGGCGGCGGGCGACGCTAGCGCAGGCGAGGCTACCGGCTGGTGCCAGCAGCTGGCGCCGGCGCAGGACGCCATAGACCAGCTGCTGGCCGCGCTCGGCGCCCTCGCGCGGGACGGCAAGGTAACATTGCATCAAAGAGATACCTTACCTGTCTATACACTGTTAAATGTCTTACTTTTATGAAAAAAGCCAGGCTGAAAACCAGCGCTGGAAATTTACGCCTAGCTATACGCTGAGACTGGTTCCTATTGTCAAATAATAAATACGGGTGAGCTATAGTCGGGCCGTTGTATTATGCCCGATTTGACAAATGTCAGATTGAAAGCACTAGTGAGGGGTACGATAAAATTGCCAAATCATATAAGTAACAGTTATTTCCACTAAGGGCAGTTTCCCATATTCAAAAATTTTGGTTCTTTATGATTCGCTAAATGTGTTCCTCATAACAAGGATGTATGCAAAATAAAAAATATATATTGTCAAATCGGGCATGATACAACGGCCCGACTATAATAGATAATATAATGTATCTAAGTATCTGGAATTTGAACAATAACATTTTCAATTTATAAATCCACAGGTAGCATTTGTATGAGAAATTTGCTATAATAGGCCTCGTAAGTTTATTAAAAAATATTTTTACAGATATCCGACATCGCAACATCGAGTGTAATGGAGTTGTACGGGTACAAAATGACCTGCTTAGAACAAAGGCTACATTCGCATTCCGTGGCGCTTCAGGTATAACATTATAGTATGTCTGTTTAGATATTGATTATTTTGTAACATAACTTCATAAAGGTTCTCAGGCTATCGCGTGTGAAAGATCCCATTCTTTATCCGTACGGATAGTAGTATAAGGTTTGTCGATGTATCGGCCCATTTGGCGTAGTGGTTTGAGCGCCGGTTGAGACGCAAGGTTCGCGGGTTCGATTCCCGCATCAAGTTTGTTGATGATACAGATATTTGTCTTGGGTCTGGGTGTTTGTAGTTCCTTCGTTGTTTCTGGTTACCATAGTACAAGGGAAAACCTTAGTTTGGGACCAGGACAATGTATGTGATGTTGACTCAATTTATTATTTACTAGCGGCCGCCCGCGACTTCGTCCGCGTGGAAAAGTGACTTTTTACCCCACTTTTAGCCCCTTACAACCCCTTTTTCGCAATAAAAAGTAGCCTATGTCCTTTCTCAGGGTCTAGACCATCTGTTTACCAAATTTCATTTCAATCCGTTCAGTAGTTTTGGCGTGAAAGAGTAACAGACAGACAGACAGAGTTACTTTCGCATTTATAATATTAGTATGGATTATCGGGTCTATAGAATTTACCTTTTTATAATTAGTATGCAATATGCCATTGTAGGGTGCGAGCGAGCACATGGCATCCCTGCAGCACTCCCTGGCAATGCTGCAGGCCACCAACTCCTCGCAGCAGGACGTGCTCTACACCACACAGATGCAGAACGAGAGGTGAGCCGCATTACCCCTAACCTGTAGGCCTAACATGCGTACCGCGACAAAAATTGATCGACTCTCGTTCGCGAGAGCGCATCCTTCTATCCCGCTCATCGCTCAGTCAGGTGAGCGAGAAGCAAATTGCGCCGACACAATACGAGTGTCGACAAATTTGTGTAGAGTGGCTCTCTGGGAATACAGAAGCCGGCAATTTATTTACAATAGTTACGAAACCAAATATTTTATCATACTTATAAGCCACTAATGTTCACCGAGTGAACGAGCAATTTACTATCGCTCATTTCGTAATCGCATTGTGGCCGGTTTGTTTGTATTTCACTTTCTTATCTTGGTGCTACGCTAAACAACAGTAGCGTAAATTCACTACTTCCTTCACTAGCATCGGTGGTTCAGTGGTAGAATGCTCGCCTGCCACGCGGGCGGCCCGGGTTCGATTCCCGGCCGATGCATGAAATCTTTTTTATTCTTTTTTTGTTTGTTTGATGTTTGTTCTGGATTTATGTATGTTTTTTTAGAATAAATTTGATATGATTTAAAAAAAATACATATTGTTTTTTTGAAACTTTTTTTATTTTATTTTTATTGTTAAACGGTAAATTGAGTTTAATTATTTTATTTTGTTATTTAATGGATGATAAATGTTTTTTTCTTTAGAATTTATAAAAAACATGACGTCACACTGCTATGAAGTTTACTTCTTTGAAGTTTTATCTTCGGAATGAATAAATAATTTCTTGTTTTTAAACTAATATTTAGCATTTATATAGATAACGTACAAGGTTTTTATGATACACAAAATGTAATCATAATTATGTTATTGTGTATCTATGTTAATAATAAAAAAAAGTGAATGAATTAAAACACCAACTGCCACGAGTTTTTGGCTCGAGTATAATTATTACTAGTAAACCTACTAAATCATTGACTGCTTAAGTCATACCGGGTGTATAGGCATCCGATTAACCACCTTTTACCAACGATTCTGAGCAACATTAATTTTGTACTGTAAATTTTGAAAATACGTTATTTCTTTTTTATATGATAGCAGACGAGCAGGCGAATCACAAGTGCGCTGCCAACCTTTTATCCTCTTCCCCCGGGTGGGCCTCCGGTACCCTCACTCACTCGGCGAAACACAGCACAGGGGCTGCTTCACGCCGGTTTTCTCTGAGGCAGTGTATCACTCCGGTCAAGCCGGCCCATTTATGCCGAAGCTTGGCTCTCTCACCAGTTCTTAATTTTCGACTGTTTGCGTAGACACAAGAAGACCATAGAAGACCTGCACAAGCAGCTAGAAGACGCGGAGACCACGCTGCGAGGGTTCCGCGCGAAGCTGGCAGCCGAGAGACTGGACAAAGAGAACCAGAAGGAAATCTTGCATAAAGAGTTCAAAGTGCAACTGAGCGTAAGTGACATTCGCAAACAAGTATAGTCCGAGGCAAGAAAGTGTAGTTATGACCTTGAGTGCACAGAAACCAATTTTGATAGAAAGTCTTCTTTTTTACAAGTGCGCAAAATAACGGTCATCGCTATACTTTCGTGCCTCCAGCTATAACTGTAAGCTGTGAGGCATTAAGTCCGCCAATTGTACTTTTTATTTCGTGCAATAAAGAATAAATAAATAAATAACACGTCATCATCATCATCATCATATTTGTTTATTTATTGCACAAAAAGTTATACAATAAGAAAACTTAATGCCAAGCTGCAATCTCTACCAGTCAACCTTTGGGTCATGCAAAGTATAATGGTGCGGCGAAAGGAGGTTACGCGCTCCCGGAGAAACAAAAGTAATTTAAATGATTTTGGAATATAAACGCAATTTTAGTCAGCATGCATCCTCTATTCTACCAACTTGAAGGGTAATTTTTACAAAAACGTTTGATTAAGTTATCGGTTCCATAGCATACCAGGAGATGGCGTTGGGTGTCGATTACGTCACGCACGTTTTTAATATTTTTAGGTTACCTATAAGCCTTGTAGTTGTTACGAGAATTTACCTTATTATAAATTTAAAGTATTTTTTTTCCTTTTTTGTAGAATATGGAAGCCGATCTAAAATTACGCGAAAAGGAGTTCGAAGAGAGACTGAAACACGCTGATGCTGAAAACAAAGCTTTACAGAAGAAACTCGATCAACAGGTAAGTACAGTCCTCCAATAGTTTGGAGAGTAAATGATAGCGCCCTAGTCGTTTGTCGTTTGTCATAGTGATAATATGATAGGCCAGTCAGTTCCTCGGAAATTCATTAGTTCCTCAAAAATTCATTAGTTCCTCAAAAATTCATTAGTTCCTCAAAAATTCATTAGTTCCTCAAAAAAATATTAGTTCCTCAAAAACTCATTGGTTCCTCAAAAATTCAATTCAAAATCATTGACTGTCATAGCGCATCATTCACATTATATTTCTCTGGAGTGAGGATGAGTTTTCATGGAGTCATAACAATAACTTTAAAATAGAAATTTTCCTATGCGACCTACAGTGGTGGTCACATCGCGTGTGTAAAATCCGCTAGATGGCGTACCCGTGATCTCGGGGTCCCGAGTTCGATTCCCGGGTCGTGCAAAAGTATGTTCTGAATTTATCAAGCATACCTCGAGTGTATTTCTTATTTATCTATTTGTATAAAGAACACAAACAGAGTACAATCACAAAAAGTAATGGAATATCATACTAAATGACTTTCAAGTCTAGATCGTAATCCAAAAAGATCACCAATTTGTATTAGGCTAACGTGGTGATTAAGCCTAAACCCATCATAGTAGTTATAACTTGATTTCTATGATAGAGGCCTTTGCCCTGAAAACTGTCCCACTAGTTTTCTTTGAGACAACAAACAATTTCACACAATTAATACTATTAGTAATAATACTAGTCAACTTACTAAGTGTGCAATCAGCACCGCTGTCTACAGATTACTTACATGAAAAAGGGCAAAATAAAAATAGGCAATGTGACGACTCCGAGTACCCGAACAGATGCCATCTCGCTCGCAGCGAATGACTCCGAGCGAGATAGCAGGCAGTAAATAAGGACGAGTGCGAAATCTCCCCGAATAACTCATAATCAACACCAGATATTATAATTATAATTTTATGCATTATGTTACTAACAGCTTGGTTGGTATGTAGATACTTATCAATCATTGTTGTTTCTAATGACAGACAAGCAAGAACAGCGAGCTAGCGGGCGTGCTGATAAAGTTTGAAGAGCGCGTGAAGCAGCGGGACAAGAAGCTCGAAGAGGCCGCCGCGGCCGACGCCGCGCTCAAGCGGGACATCGAACACAAGGAGACGGTCAGTGCCCACTATTTTTTGGGGGGCAATTCTGGCATAAAACCTCGGGCATGAATTTCGAGATTTTTTAGCTGGTCACTGGTCTAACCTAACCTAACCAATATTTTCTGTTTCACAGAGTTTATACTTCAAACTGGAATTCAAGACAAAAAAGTCTACGACAGATACGTCACTGTCAAATCTATGTTATTATTAAGTTATTTTTAAGTGACGTTTTTAGGTTTCGCCAACCTTTTTGGTATTATTTTTATTATTAAGCAGACTAAACTGTCAAGTTTCCATACATTGTTAAAACGTTGTAGGTAGATACCAAATGTTATTAACACCTGAAGTGTTAAAAGCGCCATACCATCTTTGAAAACTAAAATTACGGATGGTTAAGTTTTTATTAAACTTAGGGCTGATTTTTCAATCTTCAGATAGTGGTTATCAGCCAGTTAAATTAATAACCAACCAAAGTAAATGTCAATGTTAAACCAAGAGACATACGAATGACAACTACTTTCCAATTGGGAAGTATAAGACAATATCTGAAGAATAACCTGTTATCCACGCATTGAAAAATCAGTCCTTAGTAGTAGATTTCTTTCTTGAATTCCAGTTTTGGGTATAGTATGTAATCATCTCACACAATTTGGTGGGGCTAATTCTAAACACTGACCAGCTAAAAAATCTTGAAATTCCTGCCCGAGTTGCCCCCTAAGCGATTTATTCTTTTACCCTGTCGAAATGCCGCCAGAAGGAACTGACGTTGGCGCCGTTGGACGATGCCACCTAATAATTATGACTGGCTGTGGGTTCGATCCCCACCCTGGACAAACATTCGTGTGATAAACACTTCTGTTTCATCAGTGTCTGGGTGTAAATATATGTATTTAAGTATTCTATTTGTGTCTGATTGATATCCGTAATGCAAGCGCTTAAGTTACTTAGTACGGAGTCAGCTTGATGGTATGAGATGTTGTGTGAATTATTTATCTTAGTGGAAAAAATAACTTGACAGCGTTTCAAACAGTCTTGACTTAGTTATATTTTCATACAAGTTTAACTAATCTTTTTTTCCCAGATCATAAAACAATTAGAAAAAACTGTAGCTGAGCGCGAGAACAGATTGTACCAAGTGACGTCACAGTTGGAAGAAATGAAGAGGGTACAGGAGATGGTGGCCAAACTCATGACCAAGAGTTCCTCGCAGTCCAGCTAACATCACACCATTGACAAGGTACATAGCCAAATGTTTGTCAAATAGGTATACTACCCGCGGCGTAGCTTTCAATCAATTTTAGTGACAGGACAGCTGTCAGGATAATTCCAGACTATTCCATTTGCTTCCAAAATCTTTGAGTTACAGCTTCTAGAATTTTCGAGCCCATACTGTGATTAATAATTTGGGATATTTCTGCACGGTCCTAGATTTTTCTAGAAACTTCATATCGAACTAACGGGTATTATCCTCAGTCAATTGTAGGCATGCGACTTAGTACTTGACGAAATATAGTCCTTGTAAATAAAATCTATTTTCGGTTGTTTTACGTAACAATACGAACTATAAACGCCCTTCTCCCCCTACTTAGCCTTAGCCCCTCTTAACCGCATAAGGTTAGAATTCCCTAAAATGTTATTTTTTAGCCTCTTAAGTTAAATAAAAAACATTATATAGCATATTTAATCCCTTTTTCAACCCTTTAGGGTAAAATTAATGATATAAAAGTAGGTATCAGATACTATAAGTAAGTATATAAGTTTTTTTTACAATGCAACATAATTGACGGCTATTTTTCCCTTTTCCAGGTAACAAAATGAACTGAACGCTACCCCGGACGTTGCAATGAGATCTCAGTAAAATTTAATGATTTTTACACGATTTTTCTACCAAGAAATATTGTCCGCGTATTATTGTATAGACTTTTTAGGAATGCGTACATTCATGTATCGATAATTATGTTGCTAATGAAATATAGACACAAATTGATAATGTATAGGATATTATTTTTATAACTCGTCGACGAATAAATATAAAGTGATAACTTTATTGCTTGGTTTTATTTAACTTTGTATCGTAAAATAAAGCGTCACATAGCTATGCAACCCATAAATGGGCGCTACCGCGTGTGGAAAATCCGTTAGATGGCGTACGTGTAGACTGAGGTCCAACTACACGGTGATTGGTTACTTTTGTTGTGAGATGTCAAAATGTCACTAAACGACCAATGACGTTGAAGTTGGACACGTACGCCATCTAACGGATTTTCCACTGCGGTAACAGTCATAGTATAGATAGGGGGTTAAGGCTGCCTGTCCATTTAAGCGGAGCGATGCGGCGGAGCGGAGAAACGGACAAATATTAGCCAATAGTATTACACAAAAATTCCGCTAATCTAATTGAATTGGCTAATATTTGTCCGTTTCTCCGCTCCGCCGCATCGCTCCGCTTACATGGACAGGCAGCCTTAAGGTTAATAAAAAGAAAAAAAAAGAAAGACGAGCAGATGGATCACCTGATGGTAAGCGTTTCTGCCGCCCATAGACACCTCCAACACCATTAGTCTCACAAATGCGCTGCCAACCTTTGACTCCCTCCCTACTATCTAATACTCATAGTAATGGGGTTGCCCTAGTTTCAGACCAGGTTGATTGATGTGATTGTCTGGCGCATTTATTGATTTATTTTATTCATAATCTTTATTTACTACTATAGTCTGTTTCAATTATGATGTCCCTCTGGACATTTCGAAGAACGTAACTCTGCATGTTACGTGTACGTAACGCGCGAGATCTATAGATCAAATCAAATATTATATCTTTTTGTACTTGGTAGTAAATCGTCATTAGGAAAATATACAATTATACAAAAATACCCTACAATTATAGTCTGTTTCAATACATTCAATTATGAAGTCCCTTTTTGTATTTGGTTGTTAATCGTCATTTGAAAATTATACAATAATCCAAAAACATCCTACAATTGATTCACAAGCAAAATTAACATATTGTTTTTGAATATAATGCTCAAAATAATGTAAACTTCAAAATAAAACAATAGTTATTTTTGCGCGATTGCGGTTACGTACTATGGTTTGTGATTGACTTTTGAACATAGTGACGCACCTCAAGTATTCGGCATGTTCCAGAGATACAAAATTCTATATTTGCCGATTTAAAAAAACCGGCCAAGTGCGAGTCGGGCTCGCGCACAAAGGGTTCCGTAGCAGCAAATATAAGATTTTTAAAGGTGTACAATACTGTAGTATATTTTTTGATCTATCTTATAAGGTTCAGCCATCGTTTTCAGTGTAAGCACAATAACTTAACCAAAATTACAGTTAAATCAACCTATCTCAAAAACTATAAGAGATACTTTGATCAAACCAAAAATCGTTGAAAGAGTTAATTAGCATGCATCACCTCTATTTTTTTTAGAATTTTATACCCCGTAGTTATAAAAATAGAGGGGGGGGGGGACATACTTTTTACGACTTTGAGAGCTGATATCTCAAAAACCGTTCACTTTAAGAAAAATATTTTTTAGAAAACTTTATATCATTTTAAAAGACCTTTCCATTGATACCCCACACGGGTATGTACATCGAAAAAAAAAATTTCATCCCTCAGTTACATGTATGGGGGGCCCCACCCCCAATTCTTTTTTTTACTATTTAGTGTCATATTTTTGTAGCGGTTCATACAACACATATTCCCATCAAATTTCATCACTGTAGTACTTATAGTTTCCGAGTAAATCGGCTGTGACAGACGGACAGACGGACAGACGGACAGACGGACATGACGAAACTATAAGGGTTCCGTTTTTGCCATTTTGGCTACGGAACCCTAAAAATCGTGTTCATTAATCATCATCTGCCATTTTAAGTGTCACTTCAATCACTACGAGGAGAGTGCAGAAAAGCCTACGACTAAGTCTGCAGCATGAAACAATAGCGATGACCTTGAGTGCGCAGAAACCAATTTTAGTAGAAATTCATCTGTTCTACAAGTGCGCAAACTAACGGTCATCGTTATTGTTAGATGCCGCGGACTATACAATAAGACGTACGTGTTTTTCTTAAGTTAGTTTGTTGTTTTGTTGTTGAGTGTCGTTTATTGTTTTGTTTGTAATGCCAAATAAAGTCTAAAAGTGTTCTTTCGACAATCTCTAAAAAACCTTAGTTGTTGAAAGTTACTTTGATTAAAATTGGTTACAAATCGATAATCGATGCCGCTGAATATCGATTTCTAAGAGTACTTCCTTAGTACTGAACTTTTGACATCTTTCCAAAGGGACATCATAATTGAAATAGACTATAGTGGCCCGCCCTCACTTCGCATCGGGACCGTAATTCAGAAGTGAACCAATAGATGGCGCTGTGTCCATTTACATCGCGCAAGCGTTTCGTGTTTTCGGTTTACCTATAAGCCTTGTCGTTGTCTATAAAAGTTATCTCTTTAAAAATGGAAATAATAAATAGTATAGCTACTATGTATGTCTTGTGCACTATTTTCACATTCGGGTGCTATTGTTAGCGTCCATGTAAGTGGCGAACCTATCTCCTCCCTTAAAATAGCCGGGAACAAAAATATAAGTCTAGACGTTGCTTATCTTTCCGAGTCGGTGCGTTTCGACAGCGGTCTGGGGCGAAGTGGTCTGTAATGGGGCTATTCGAGATTGTAATTCGGCTAGTAGAGCATAGTACCACATAGTACTTAATTTAAATTTATGAGTGGGAGAGCCACTTAAATAAAGATCAGGAATAATATTATTTGAGCAACAGTTGATTTCAACATTACCTAGCAGAGTACTATTTACATATGTTACAATAAACAACGTATATTATAAAACCTATAGACAATATCAAAGATTTAATGTGTTTAGTTGTACTTCAACACTCTTCGGCATCTTCGTTGCGTCTATGGGCGGCGGTAATATCAGGTGATCCGTCTGATTGTCTGCCACCTATCACATAAAAAAAAAATTGTCTAGCTCAAGTTAATTTTACGGTGCAAGTGTCTCATTCTCGTTTTTTACGTGACAGTGACCAATAGAGTCACAAGTGCACTGCCAACCTTATTAACCCCCGCCCTAAGTCACTCGACGAAATACAGCACAGGTGCTGCTTCTGCGGCATCTGTGAGGCCGTGTTATCACTCCGGTCGAACCGGTCTATTCATGCCGAAGCGTGACTCTCCCACAGTTAAAACGGTTTGTTATTATAACGAAGTACACACGTCAAGAAAACGAGCCAACGAGCCAACTTATTTTTAAACCGAGTAAATTTCCTTCTCTCGCCGGCCTAACAAACCCCGCTTGTAGCATACATTTTAATAGCGTAGGCTAAGTTGGATCACAATGTCTGGCGGCCCTGAGCGTCTAATATTGTGGAGACCTTGAACTTTGCAGACTCTCGCACTGTACCGACAGCAGATAAGGCTAACGAACAGGAATTAACCTTTATTTCGAAACAAACCTTTATTACACACAACATTTCTGTTATGTCTAACTCTAATTCTTTTTTACTCTAACCTTTTAACCGTGGGAGAGTCGTGCGTGGGACACTGGCCCATTCATGCCGATGGGCCGGCTCGACCAGTGTCCTAACAGAAAGAAAGACAGGCAAGCAGCGCCTGCGCTGCTTCGTTGAGTAAGTGAGGGTATCGCAGGCCCAATCGGGGGAAAGAGTATTTGCGACAATCGTTTACCATCAGGTGATCCGTCTGCTCGTCCGCCACATAAAAACATAAAAAAACCATTTGCATCGTAACAAAAGATTGTGTGAAAGTACCTAATGATGACTACTATAATTTAGTCGGCCGTTCGTTGCCTTTTAGAAACTGATAATACCTATCGTCACCATTTTTTTATAATCTTAGGATTCGATTCTCTGGTCAAGTAAAAGTACCTATGCTTCGAATGTTTCGAACATAGCTCCGGTTTGTGATCATCATCAATCCACAATAGGCATGCGTGGCGATAAAGTCAAATCCTATCAAAGTAGCGATGACTTGATTTGTATGATGGATGCCTTTGCCCTGCAGTAAAGGCTAATGCTTTACCGCAGAGAGAGATATAAAATCTATGTGTAATAAAGAGAATATTTTTACCTATTTCCCGTCTTTTTTGCATGTTGTACCTACAGTATATTTAGTTTCCAGTATGGGCGTCATCTCGCGGGTCAAAGTCGGCTATTCCGAGAAAGTCACGGTCGCGAGCGGTTGAAATGGACCCGCGTCGGACCTACCGGAATAGGGGAACAAGCTGTGTATCATATTATAATACATACAGTAAGTTTTCTCACTGACTAGATGACTTGGCCACTAATAAAGTAAAAAAAGTAAAGTATCAGCCTTTTTTTTTTATGGTGTAGGTAGCAGACGAGCAGGCGGATCACCTGATGGTAGGCCTCATGGACACTTGCAACACCAGTGGAGTTACAAGTGCGCTGCCACCTTTTATCCCCTTCCCCCCCGGGTGGGCCTCCGGTCATGGACGTATATAAGGGGGGGGGGGGGTCCAGGGGGTCCGGACCCCCCCCATTGAGGCCTGGTTTGACATAAGGTTGAATCGGCTATAGCCAACGGCGACTTAATTAAGGGGTCGGCAAGGTTGGTGGGGTAGCAATCAACCTCACGTTCAAGAATGCGTACATGTAATAACGCACGCTGGGTCCAGCCGGTCCTTGAATTGTACTTCGGGGAAATTGTTAAATCCGAGCTATTATATACGTCCGTGCCTCCGGTACCCTCACTCACTCGGCGAAACACAGCACAGGGGCTGTTTCACGCCGGTTTTCTGTGAGGCAGTGGTATCACTCCGGTCGAGCCGGCCCATTCATGCCGAAGCGTGGCTCTCCCACAGTTAAACCCTACATAGGTACTGTTTGTTACACTGCAGGGCAAAGGCCTCAATCATAGTCAAGTCATCGATATGTGATGGGATTAGGCTTAATCGCCACGCTTGCCTAATGTGGATTGGTGATCACAAACCCACTAATGGTGTTATAAATTAAAAAGGGGCGAGTTGGGCTCGTCCATGAAGGGTTTCGTGGCAGCAACTAACTTTATTTTCTTTTTTAAATAAATAAATAAATTGTTCTGGTCCCAAACTAAGGCTTTCCCTTGTGCTATGGAAACCAGAAATAACGAAGGAACCACAAACACCCAGACCCAACACAAATATATTTTTCATCAACAAACGTGTGTTGGTGCGGGAATCGAACCCGCAACCTTTACGTATTAACCGGCGCCGCTCAAACCATCACGCTAAACGCTAAACGGTCGAACGTTTAAGAGCGTGCAACGGGCAGAAGTCGAAAAATTACGATTTTATGAATATATTATCAAAACTCATTGTCACGGCGTTTAGGTGTGTAACAATATTTTGATCAAATAATTTTTTCCCTCGTAGGGCATTTTCTATTACCAGTTTAAAAAAATAATAACTTTGTCTCAAATTGGGGCAACCCCTGTACTATGAATACCAGATGACGATAATTTAACTGGGGGCGTCAACCCAGAAAATGTAGTTTCCTAAATTGACTTGACCGGGATTCGAACCCGGGACCTTTCGCGCTTCGGGCGAACACCTAAGCCACTGCGCCATCGAGGCCGTCAAAACTTTAGCTCATACAGTCTTTGACGTAGTCTTTGGTAGTAGTAACGGAATTGACATTAACAGAACTATTTTCACCTGCTAAGCGCCATCTTAGGCGCCATCGATTGAGATCTTAGAATAATAAATTCTAAGATTGAGATATTATTTCATTACCTTTTTATTTTTTAAGAAAACGCCTCATTGAAAAGGGGAAATGAAACAGCATGGAATTCGTTAATCTATTTATTGATTTCATAATACAATAGATAAGTCTCGATGAAGTGAGTGAAATATTAATAGATTAATAACAGTAAGTAAATAAAATTTGTAGCAATAACAGCGTACTTAGATTGTAATGTAACACTAAAATTAAATACAAGAAGTGGCGATTGTAATACTAATTTATGTAATAATTTTAACAAGAGAAAATGTTTTAGCTTTAGGTACCTACTCCATTTGCTTGGGATATTTAAACGCAAACATCGTCTTATTCCATTCCAAGTCACTTTATGACAGAGACAACATGAGACAAAATGTTTGAGTAGGTTATAGTCCGAGGCAAGAAAGTGTAGTTATGACCTTGAGTGCGCAGAAACCAATTTTGATAGAAAGTCTTCTTTTTACAAGTGCGCAAAATAACGGTCATCGCTATACTTTCGTGCCTCCAGCTATATCCGTCATATTTCGGGTATAATCAAAGTGATAGTGATAAGGTTTTAGAAGCAAATTAAATGAATATGATTTATAATCATCAGTTAAGACATTCTTTCTATTTTGATAGTGCACAATTTCGAAAATAAACTGTCAATTACTTAAAATCTAAATAATATGATAGTTCTTTGAATTTTCGCGTTGCGTTATAACTTTTATTATTATTAGTAGGCTAGAATTAGAAATTAGAATAGAATTAACGCGTCGTTAATTTTCAAGTTCACTTGTGACCACGGCTTACAGCGCAGCGCAGCCTAAACGTCCAGCAGTAGGTACAGTCAGCCACACATTAGGTTACATCAACCTGTCAAATTTCCTCAACTGACATTCAACTTAATGTGTGTGACAGTAAGATGAGAGTCGACTGAAGAAATTTGACTGTTTATTGTGTTCGATGTGTTGCTGTACGTACGTACCTACCTACTTATAACATAATAATTACTATGTGCTTAAAAATTTACGTCGCGTTAATTCCTGTCTATAAATAGGTACTTATTCTAATGTTGCGATTGTCAAGAATATGCCTACCTGTTCACTTTTGCATTAACTCTTTTCATAAACTAATTATACCATTATTTCATGAAATATAAATTAGTTACAATCACCACCTCGCATAGATATATATCTAGTAATACTCTTGATTATTAACATGAATATTTTATAATCCGTGAAAACGATAACTATGCTAAAACAACTTTGGCATCAGAAATTTCAGCTATGTGTTGACAAGTTTAAGAAAATCTATGTGTTACCTAGTGTCAAGAAAATGAGTTCTAGTGGCAGAAAATTAACTCAGTATTCGTATATTAAATAGTAGGAAAGTAATAGGTATTTAAACGTTCCCATTGCTATATTTGTAACAAAAAAAAAACTGAGTAACATTACCTCTAGCGGGTATAAAACAGCCACACATCAGCTCCTCAATTCTCGTGTTTTTCGATACTATTTTAAAATTATATTTTTTTCAAGTAAATCTACTCTTTGACTAGTGAGGTCCAAGCAGTTTTTTTTATTAGCCATTTTCTTGTACAAGAGCATTGATTCTAACTCGTTTTACGGAACTCTCGAAAATGACGTTCGTTCAAGATTGATAACGTTAAATAAGTACTTTCTTTTTAACATTCCGAAAAATATTTGTGTGACAGGAGTGTGTGACTGCCTGGAAACACCTAACTCAATAATTGTGTCACATAATAATTAAGTGTTCACTGTTAACTTTTATTCTATACTCTGATTCATAATCATGTAAAGTAAACTGACAGATGTCAATGTGTCATCCCCCATACATTATCACTCAACTTGACACATGCAAAATGTCAAAATGCATAGAAACTTGTCATTTTCATCTGTCAGTTTACTTTACATGATTATTAATCAGAGTATACGTAATAAGTGTACAGTTGGTTGCGAATTTTAGTGTATAAATAGCCGGTTCTCGTTATAAGTTTTCTTTTCCATACAAGACAGTTTTTTTAAGACAAGCTACTGCTTGTATCTTATAAATTATAATAGTTATAATAGATATGGGTGCGTAAATTTTTTGTGTTTTTTTTTTGTGTCTATGAAAAATGTTTAGCTGTAGCTTTTCCTTTATTATGATCATGTAAAACAGGTACACATACATAATTATAATAGCAATGGGACCGTTAAATTTAGACAACAAAAATATTTGGACCCTGGAAAAGTAATAAGGTCTCTAAATCTATTAATAAATAATTTACAATAAAATAGCTTAAAACTATGAATTAATATTAATTTACAATAATTGTAATCACAAAGCGATTGCACCATTGCATTTTGTTTATTGTATACCTATTTGTGTATTGCTTGAAATATGTTTGAATTTTAAGTTTCGTATCAATATAAAGTTAATAAATTATTATGTTTAAGTATCTAATAAAAATTACAATTCAAAATGAAATATCTAAACATACGAATTTGTTTTAATAAATAGTTTACAAGTACTTCTTTACTTATACAACACAAGTAGGCATCAAGTTGATGAAATGTAATCTAAGTCATTAAATTTTATTTTATTGAAAATCTTTGGTACATGGTTAACTTTATTAAATTTGACCAACAGTTCGCCTCTATAATCACTTGGCATTGGCCTAATTAACCGTGTCCAAGCCAATTGAAAAAATAATGTCGGGAAAAATCGTACCAAAACAGCAAAATCCAATTTCCTTCCAAGCAATACACAAACGTCGCACAAAATAAATCAACAACATGTAACACCGATAAGGCAAACATCACATCTGTGCGTACGAGTCGTGTGGAAGCGAATGATTCTCTCACTTCAGGATTACACTACGAAGCCGTTTAGACCAAGAGCCCACTATAGGCCAGACTTTCGTCATTTTATAAAACTTTAAATAAAATGACGAATGTCTGGCTGTCGTCGGCTCTTGGACTATTACGATTAAGTATCATTCGAGATATTAACTTTTGAAAAGCTGAGAATTTAATGCGCCAGTTGATTCACTCTGATTATTTAGTCTCAAACTATGGCATTCCCTATGCTATGATTGATAGATATAATTTATCCTATGTAAATATGTGCGGGAATACTTCATAGTTAATATAAATCTCGTGAAATTGTGTCCCATGAGTCACATTTGACTAACAGATCGATTTAGGTCAGAAATTCGGATTACGCGACAGTCCCTCTGACCAACTATTTTGTTGGTCAACTTAATAAAGAGGGTTTAGAAGCCTAATAATAGCATAGAATCAAATACATTTAGCAAATGTTTTTGGTGCTGGTTTGAGAAAATCAATATAAAGGTACATTATCGTTACCAAAAGGTTCGTTCAATATTTGATAAGCTTCAAAACAGTAGTGTAATCCTGACTGTAAGATACATCAGATATGTTTACATAAACCTTTATGTTAAAATAGCTATAATATCAACTCGATTATCATATTCGATAACATACGTTCGGCTATGACTAAAATGAAAAAAAAAAATCCTTAACTACACGTTCGGGAAAAATTTCGAAAAATGTCTATACATGGCTATAGGTATGTCAAAATATGAAAAACTATGCTGAAAACCGATATCAAGACGAAGATACGACATGGAAATCACGCGATATACTTGACAATTTCATCTACTTGGGCTGATCGCGTCACATCGCAGGCTTCAAGCCGAAGATAAGCACGTTAGCTACAATTCACAAGGGCGTGTAAGCAATACTAGGGTTATTGCTTAATATGAGATAGGTATTAAGGATTGTGTCTACAAGTGAATCACTTATCTCATACAGATTCATACGCATACAGGCCACTATCATTTAAACATTACATTTCCGTCGAAACATTCAAAATTTCGTTCAAATTACTTATATTTTTTTATTTGATTAAATTCTTTGCCCATACAAAATGATCAAAAAGATAGATCTACCAAAAAGTAATTTACAAATGGAATCAGTAAGTATCTCAATGATGTAGCTGTTTATCGATACAGCCTGTGTAACATTAACGCTTTTTTTCATTTCAAACTAAGATGAAATTAAGACGTAAGTAAGTATTTCATGTTAGATACTTTTAACGCCGTAATAAGCACACAACCTTCCAAAAAGTCTAGAAAACAAAAAAAATATGGCTATCTAAATAATGTCGCATCTTCCTCTCAACTTACGTCTATATGAAACCGCGTCGATCTAATCCGTGAAACTATTTAAGTTACTTACTCGGGATCTCTAAGTAGTAACGATTTGGCACTTAGGTCTTTGATTAAATCTTGTATGTTATGCTTTTGTTTTATCATTAAGATGTTTTAGCCCAGAGGTAATGAGCCGTAACGAATTTGACCAAAATCTGACCATTATTAACCCTGCCGTGAATAAAATCTGAAGAATAACAGTATTTGTTTCTATTATGAAGTATTTGGTCTTCTGAGGGGTGAAAGAGCAAGCTATAAACTTTTGCACTCTCTTTTGCACGCATTGTATTTGTTCTCCCTTGTGTATGTAAGTAGGTATAGTAGGTACTTACGCGCAGTACATAGCCCCGGGCAAGTCAGTTATCCGAGTTAATACACTTTGGTGGTAAAGTTAATAAGGTCATGTCGTAATGGTACAATAAATTGTTGCGGCTTATTCTCATTTCGATCAGAATTGCTTGTTTCGTGTTTTAACCGCTTAAAAATTTAAAATTTCATGAGTCAACTTATCCAAGTAGTACCACAATACACTGTTAATAGTTCAATGTATTAACTACTTACATAATTTGAAAATTACAATTGGCATACTGAATAGTCGAATCTGTTCTTTAATTTTATTATGAAGAATATGTTTAGTAAAACCACTACAGACATCAACAAACCAAATTTAAAACTCGCAGGCGGTTTATACCTACTAGGTAAATCCGGTGACAGATAAAACCCTTACGGCTTGACGTAACCTACCGATAAAATAAACCACGGTCTAATTCTACACTAGGTAGGTACCTATATTTCGCCATGAACCTTTGTTCAAAAGCAGTAAAAAAGATTTATTTTAATAGTAGGTCCTTTAACGGTTCGGTCCACATTTTAAGTGACACTTAAAAATATAATTGCTCTTAAGCGCACTGTGGTCCTAATTGGTATCCTAATAATAATTTAAGAACATGAAGGATTTTTACTCTTACACTTTCAAAAGGGTGCCTATTTAAAAAGGTACTGTCACTATAATTATTGCTATAATTAACTCATTTTATATCCCAAAGTTTTACGATTTCAAACGAGTCTAATTATTTAACCCCTAAATATTACTAAATTCAAAACTTCTAATTAGTTTTTAAAACCTTAAGTTTTTTTAGTAAAATATTTTAACACGCTATTGGTCTTTAATAAAAATTTATTTAACGCTATTCAATGTTAATGAAATGACTAGACATGCAAACTCTTTAGATGATAATGAGCAATTTTTTACTTAAGTCCAAATACAGGGTGTTAATACAGAAGATTTTTGTGGAACAAGCCAGAAAACAGGGTAATTTTTGTTAATTTGTTTTAATTCCAGCGTTAAGTTAACAAGTCATCTAAGTTCTACATGCTAATTAACAGTCTCAATTAGTTATAAATAGTAAGACTTAGTTTAGAGCCGTAGAAAAAGTCGAATGCTAAATATTTTTATTAAAACTTCTGATATTGTTTATATTTCTCTGTCAAATACGTTTCCGATTAAATCAGGTCAATTAAAATGTGAAATCATATGTGAATATGACAATTCTCTCAAATTCACATTTTAAGTCACGTCAAATAGCATCTCTGGTATGTTCCACATTCCAATCAAGCATGTTACAAAAATATTACTTTTTGTTGTACAAAAATTACCTTTTAACATTTTTGTAACATACAGAAAAAGCGCGTGATTATTACTATCTAAATCGGAAATATTACAACTGTACATTTATTTGTCATTTAGAAATTTCACTTTACCATTAATTACGTGGTGTGATGAGAATCTTAATCAAAATAATGCTAAATGACTTTAACTCGAGCCACCGAAAATTACAAAATCAGTCGTAGTAATACATACTCACAACCAAATCTTTTTATTGTGTACATACATTTTCTTTCTTTTGATATTTTTATGTCATTACACCACATTAAGAAGTTGCCAATTTTGGTATAAACAAAAGAAAACTATTCAACAATTTTAGGGTTGAGCTACATCTGGAAGTATCGAACGGCACTTAACTATGCTTTTATTTTTAACGATCACACAGAAGATTTACATCGAATTTTATTGAATATAAAATCAAATTAACAACGCGTGAATAACACGCGACCATCCTCTCGTTGTCGCCAAACTCATACCCAAACTGTAATTTACAAAATATTGTGAACACAAATTTCGGTCGCCCGAGGCTTTCATGAATTATGTTTCACTTCGTGTTAACTTCAATATCAAGAAGATAAAATGTCAGGTTGCTATGTCCTTTTGTTTGATGTGGTTAAACTTTGCAACCCACACCGAAAATTTTCGTGATTTTGAATAACTTTGTAGAAGGCCAAAATATTACAAATTTTGTTTGCTAATTTACCTGTACCTATTAAGGTACAGTCTACATTTATTGGTCTATAATATGTTGTCTTCTTAATAAAAATCATGATCTACTTAATCCAAAAAAGAAGAATGTCTCGTGAATCACATAATATGAATCCATAACTTTTAAAGATTGTGTGTTTAGTATTGGACAAAGCTTATTGGAAGGCTTGAGTTTTCTTATTAATATGACTTTAGAAAATAGCCAATCCGACATTATATCTTACCGACTCTACATTTTGACGCAAATGGTGGATGAATCTACGCAAGGTATCGACTAATTTACAACAAGTTACTACTAAGATCACAAAAACCATTGACTAAAGATCTACTATCAATTCCTTTATTTTCACTAGGTGAGTTTAATTATATTGCGTTGTTAATATTAATTTCACTTTGTTGCTAGAAAAAGTTTTGTTGCGGTGTGTGTAATTTTCTAACTGTCATAATTTATAGTCTAAGAGCCCACGACTGGTAATACTTTCGTCATTATGACGAAAGGTCTAGCCGTTTTGGGCTCTTGCTCTATAATCTTGTCTGACAGTTCTTGTAGGTGTTTATAGTCTTATTTTGACAAAGTTTATTCAAAACGTTCAGGCCACAACTAAATTATTTATTCAGTGCATCTGTTGATACTAAAAATATGACAACAAAGCTTTTTTTAATTACAATACTTCGGATTGTCGATTTCTAAATACACAAAGAAATTAATTTTAAAGATATCAAATGTACTGCAGATAGATAAGGTATTTTAATAAACTATTAGATAAAAAAAGTTACTTTAAGACCCGGAATACTTTTAGATAATTTTGAAGTCATATTTTTTTCTTAAAAGAAGAGATTAAACAGTAAAATTTGAAAATCTGCGAATATGTTACATGCAAAAGAATAATTCCAGATAAAATTTCCTAATATATTTTTTTTAAGTCTATCCATTTTAGAAAATATAAAATACGCGCAATTTCGTTTTAATAGGATTGTAAAATAATCCTTTAGTAAACTCTTTCTTTAATGGTAGCTTAAACAGAAACTAAAGTATAAATTAGTTCTTTAAATTTTCGCGTTGCATTAAACTGATATTATTAAAAACAGAAATTAACGTGACGTTAATTTTTAAGCAGACACTTAAGTAGGATTCACAGCCGGGTCCCAGCAGACGTCGCCGTGTCTGTCCGTCAGTCCGCTTGTGACCACGGTCCACGGCTGCTGTAACGCAGCCGATACGTCAAGCAGTAAGTACATACCTACATTATCTGCATAAAAATTTACGTCTCGTTAATTCCCGTTTTTAATAATAATATTCAAGTACATATTGAAAAAAAAAACTTACCTATAATGCTTACAAAATAAATCATACCTAAGAGTTTTTACAATATTGCTTCATCTCTTAATACATTTTTATCCGAAGCTTAAAATTAATATTTGGTTCAATATCGCGCGATCAATTATGTAAATGACTTGAACATGTTGACAGGCATCAATTTCACTTAAGACTAAAATGTGTTAGCACACTTGAAATATCGCGACATTATCAACAATTTTATCAATTTAACCACTTTACAGCATTCACAGTTACAGGTACGCTTCAGCAAGAGTACTATACAGTAATGTGCCCCGAGTGCCAACCGAATAACATTTAAATCACATACTGCACATTATAATGTGTCAATAAAGTCGAGAAATGTATTAATGGCGCCAATTGCCACCTTAACACGAAAGGAATAAACACTTAAGTCTTAACTCAGTATTTTCAGTACGAATTGACTTAAGTGATTTGGCCGCCGAATCTGTCATAGAGTATGGTAGCACTGACTGGTAATAAGACATGGGTACTCTGTTAGTTTCCCCACAAATCTGTTTTCAAGAATTTCTTGACTCATTATATTTGTTGTTATAAGAAATTGCTCATTACTTCAGAGATAAATTGAAGACGAACCTCATAAGTTGTTGAGGACCTGGCTACTGGACCAGCCTGCTTTTATATTGTTTATGTTTTGTATTATTTTTTACTATTTTAATATAAAGGTATTATTGTTTTGTTTTACTTCTGTCTTGTCTAAGCAAAGCGCTTACGATAACAGTGTTTTGGAAGAAAATATAATTAAGTAGGTATTTCTACCGATATCAGTTTTTATTGGTATCAACCCAGCGAAAACCTACAGTCCAACGTCTATAAAAGTAATGAGCAAATCCTTACACTTACATTTTATTACTTTGCAAAGAATTTTATTTATCTTTGCCAAATGGTAATTTTATTATTCAACAGTGTAGCATATTGGAACATCTCTTGTCTTCGTCCAGCGAAGCATCGATGTCCATAATAAAGTTTACAATATTAGGCTGTTACTAGACCAATCGATCGAGGGCATCGATCAACGTCGATCGAAACTGTTTGATTAATAATTGATCGACGGTATTTAAGGCATTGAACAATGTCCATTAAAGTTGTTCGACTGGTGTGATAGCTTTAATTGAACGACGGCTTACATTCGACTAATCGATTAATTGATTCCATCGGTCGATGTCGATCAATAAGTAAGTCTGGTAGGTACAAATGATCGACGGTTGACCGTTAATCTGGTAGAACGATGACAAAATAGATTACTTAGTCGACGTCGATATTGATCAGCGTCAACCGATCGATTTAGTCTAGTAGTAACTATCGATTGACGTCCAAATTATCCATTCTACCATCGATCGATCGATCTGGAAACACCCTTAGTATCCAACGCAAAGACAACATCAAAACTTACACTCAGGGCACGGTTAAAACGAAGCAAGACCCAGTCTCACTTCCAAATTAACATACAAACTAATCACAAAAGTCCCTTAAATTCAAGTTAAACCTACGCGCCGTAATACCGTTGCCAATGTTTTCTCTGACAAATAAACCAACCGAACCCATGAATGATTTATTTACAATAAAATTATGATATTTTTGTTATTGTCACATACCGCCACATAGTAGCAAAGTATAAAGTGTCAATAAAGTCGTGAAAATAAGTGATGGCGCGTGGCGTCGCCACATACCTACATCATAGAGTATGGCAACCCTATCCCCCTTATTACAAAACGTAGCATACAGTTTATTGGTTTAAAACGAATGCTGTCACTTTAATTTCTCACTTAAAGACGGTTATTTAGCTCCCAATAAAAGTCGTAACTATGCTGTTTCACTTAGCTACACTGTGGCTACATTTGTCAGTAGTGTTAATTGACATTTCCTATAGAAAAATGGTCATTGAGATTGAGACGCCCTCCGATTGTAGCCTATATTATGTAGGTATCTACATATAAGTGTTGAAAATGACAGCATAACTTTTAAACCGTGGCTAACTTTAATCTCCGTTTTGATAAAAAAGGGGCATTTGGTTATGTTCCTGAAACATCGGTTGTCACGACTTTTTTGACACATTATACACCCTTATTTTTAACTAGTACAAATACTTTATAATGTTTAAGATCTAAAGTGAAATATTTAAAAATATTGTTACCTACCCATCAATCAGCTGATCACTTTAGTGTGCGATGACATATTTTTAAGTACGTACAGCCACACATCAAAGTATAGCAAAACTGTCAAATTTCTTCAATCGACTGTCATCTTACTATCGAACGCTTTAGGTTGAATATCAATTGAGGAAATTTGACAGGTTGTGGTAACCTGATGTGTGGCTGACTGTACATATTTGTACTAATTAAAGTATTTGTACTAATTAACAGGGTGTATTTCAGTAACAAAGACGACATCAGTCGCAAATTAACTTGAATCCACAACCAGTCTTGAGGTGCCAGTGACGCAACGGCATTGCAGTAGCTTGTAACGTAAAGGTAATCGCCTCACAAGTCTATAAACTATGTATCACATAAAAGTTTGATGTGTTGAGGGTAGTCCACTCATTGGCAGTAGACAGTGTTTGACAGGATATGGAAAAGGTTGTACTACGGGTTCGATAGGGTATTAAAGATTCCTTAATTAGATTCTTGACTATTACGTGCTTTACCTGAAAAAAAAAGATAGTCAAAAAATCACTCAAATCATTTTGCATCTTCTTAGCATATACACAAGTATAGGTATATTTTTTTATTTGATACATTTTTGAACTATCTATTCCACTAAGTAGCTTTTTTATGCAATTTCCTAAAAGTTGATGAACAAATGTTGTTCAGAATGATTATAAAAGTTAGTTAAAGAGATGGAACTGTTTATCGATACCCCTTATACGTTGCAGATGGTTACCAAGAGGGGGAGGATGGATTAATTACTTTACTCGTTCTCTGATTTTCTGCATAGTTCTTCCACTCACCAAGAGTACAACTCCTCATCCCTCCACGTGTCTCAGTCGAGGTTCCCGCCGTTCCTCAGTCCCGCCTTGGTCTCTGGAGGCACCTGCTTCCTGAAGCAGTCGTCTAAGAAGGAAGACATCGTTCGGTAGAGGTGTCTCCGCACGCCGTCTAGGCTGTGCCCTTCGTCAGGGTATATCTAAAGTAAAAACAAACTAATTACTATTTGATTTCAATGGATTGCCGCCGCTCCATTTTTATGACTCTGAAATAAATTTTACCACCCGTTAATGCAGAGTTGTAAAATGTCTTCCCCGGAATTATTTTTGCGACGTAATTAAAAGACAGCTGGCCAAAATTGTACGCATTCAGCCCGTCATAATTAAAAATTTCCTTCAAGAAATAAGCATGTCATCTAGATAATTTATGATGATATTGTTTAAAAATGCGTTTTATCATGTTACAAAGGCTGATGAATCTTACGGGGCAAATCTGAAGCCATAATGCGTGGATAAAATCGAAAAAGGAAATAAAACTGGCAATAATGTCCAGTTTATTGGATACGTCTTTTTTACTTACTTGAAATTGATAGAAATCATGAACAAGTGATAAGAAATACTATTCAAATTAGCAAAGGTTTAGGTATCTTTTGTTTTAATTGCATCCATAAATATCTAAGACTTCTAATGCAACAGTATTTTAACATGGTACAGACAGCCACACATCAGGTTACTACAATCTGTCAAATTTCTTCAATCGAACCTCACCTTTATGTCAAACGCGTTTGGTTCATTATCAACTGAGGAAATTTGACAGATTGTAGTAACCTGATGTGTGTCTGTCTGTACGATAAACACGGTACTAGGATTATCGATATGTGAACTACATAAACAGTTTATTAGGACTAATTAGTCCACTTACCTGCTGCCTAAACATACTGCCCTGATCTGCTAGCGACTTAGCCAACGCCATCGTCTGCTGCACGTGCACATTGTCGTCAGCTGTCCCGTGCACCAGCAGCAGCATCTTGTCGTGCAGCGCTGCAGCCTGCTTCGTGACGTCAGCGTCCGCGTACCCTCGGTAGTTGCCCGTCGCGTTTGGGAAGCCCATGTACCGCTCAGCGTACGCAGATGCTGGGTTACAAAATTGTCATTGTCACTAAACTTTTAAGTTACTACATTTTAATATCATTTTCATTAGTTAGTTTCAGTAACATTTTAATGTTCTTTTCAATTCAATGACGATCCGTTTAATACAGTGGTTTAGAACGCCCGTTTCGACGCAAGAGTCAATTCCCGCATCAACATAAATATTTTGGTTGAAACATAATATATTTGTGATGGGTCTGGGAGTTTATTGTACCTTCGTTGTTCTTGGTTTCTATGCTACAAGGGAAAGCTTTAAGTTAGGGACCAGAATGAATGTATGTGATGTTTGACTAATTTATAAGTTATTGATCAACAGCTTTTGTCTGTCCAACGTTGGACATAGGCCTCCTTCAAGTCACGAAAGATAAAATGAACACGTAAATTCTGTGCGAAGTCTCCGCTCCGATTTGTATTATTATTTAAGTTAAGCCGCTATAAATGTTTACACTATGACAGTAAGTCCCTTCACGACTTGGCTCACTAATTTTCGTATTATATATTGTTTGTCACATTAATATTTACTCAACGACAACGTTTGCTAAAGCGGATTACGGTTAATCCATCACTTTGTCGGGTAAGCTAAAACTTAGCTACAATAAATAAATACACACTGATCTAAAAATAGGATGAATTAATTCTAACACAAAGATTTAAATCTTTGTTCTAACACACATATTTGAGTTGGATGATCCTGCAAATCGTAAATATTTTCTTTTAAGATGCTTCTTGTTATCGTATAAATGGCGATATATATCTTCTCAGTCCCAAACTGCGTCACGCGAACTGGTAGCTTGCAAGAAGTTGCATAGCTCTTCGGATACAAACAGCGTACCAGGGGATGAGGGGTAGCGTCGCATTTGCAGACATTGATGATTGCGATTTCACTGTAAAATTAGTGAAACTAGACTTACCATAATACCGCCAGCGCACAATCGGTGTAATGGCGATACCGCAGTGGAACACGTTGAGAGGGCTTGCCAGCGCAAGCGCCGCCAGGAATCCGCCGTGTGCGCGGCCCCACACTGCCACGCGACGCGCATCTATGAAGTGCAGCGAATCGCGGAGGTACCTGGCGATAATTACTCACATATAAATAATGTCCAAGATATCCAAAGACCAAAATCGACTCGAAGCTCACGTACAATCAGCCACATATCAGGTTACCACAACCTGTCAAATTTCCTCAATACACTTGTGACATTAAATTTAAGATTACACAACTTTCTTCTGCGTCTTTGCTATCACACAATATGGTACTTTCTTTTGCATTCAGAAGGATAATGGGATCATGTCCCATAACAATACTCTTCTTGCCTCTTCTGCATTAGTCCCGCCAGCACAAAAATATCTTTCAGTTCTGTCTCAGTTGCAAGGTAGGTAACTAAGGTTTTCATCATGATGTTGAGTAAAATTGGTCATCATCATTTCAGCCAATAGACGTCCACGGCTGGACTTAGGCCTCCCCCAAAGTTCTCCACATAGACCGGTCCTATACCCGCATCCAAGGGACTCTCGCGACCTTCACTAGATCGTCGGTCCACCTGGTGGGAGGTCTGCCACAGAAAATCATCATCAGCCTGTTGCAGCCCACTGCTGGATGTAGGCCTCTCCAAATGTTCGCCTCTTTGATCGATCTTTGGCTACTCGCATCCAGCTTCAGCCAGCTCTCTTGCGCAGATCGTCACTCCGTCTGGCCTGAGGCCGTCCTACACTACGTTTACCAAGACGCGGTCTTCACCGCGGCGGAAACGATGCAGGACCTACAACAGATGCTGCCACGGCTGCGGCTGTAAAATTTGTGCTATACCTACTTAATACACTTATTAGTTTAACTCACTCAGCGACTTCCAGCTGGTCCGCCAGCTCGACTGTACCCAGCCGCCGATGCAAAGCATGGTGGGCGGCCAGCCCCCTCCCCCCGGCGCCCCGCGCGTCCACCGCAGCCACCACGGCGCCTGCGCCCGCGGCTACACTGCACCAGTCCAGGCTCCACCTCTCAGTCACCAGCTGTGTGCCCGGCGCTCCGTGCCTGGAGACAATTTCTTGGTTACAGTAACTGCCGGTCAACTGTCCTAAAATGAACGAAGGCCTAATGGCTTTTTCGCGCACGCCTAATGCGAAATAGTGATGCCGAACTATCGATAGTTTCGCTATCGATAGTTGACCTTGAAAATCAGTTAGGATATCGATAGGACTATCGATACTACCGATAGTATCGATAGCCCAAATTAGGGTAATACTAGTGATAGTATCGATAGTATTGTTGTTCATGGCTAGTAAACTAACGATAGTATTTACAAAACAAAACAAAATACCTTTATTGCTATTAAACACGGTGTTTGCATTGTAGATGGTAAATTTAAAACATGTTGCTTTGTACCTGTTTAGCTATGTTGAATAGCATGCAATTTTTGTAAGATACCTATCCTATTACATGGAGCTTAATATCTTAATTTATTTATTTTCTACTACTTAATATTGACAAATTTAGTAACAGGACAAATTAAACTATGCATCGTTTAAAATAAGACAAAAAATGGAATCTTTTGTAGATATATTAATGTAAGTTATTTAAAGTTTAAGTATTATATATTGATAGGTTATCGACACTATTGATATGACGTTTGATATATGACTATTGATATAAGTCTATCGATAGACTGTCGATAGTCGACTATCGATCTTCATCACTAATTCGAAATATGTTGCTTCGTATTTGACTCTTTAACTAAGTGCAGATGATTGGCAGAAAATATGTCAAAACACGTACCTACCTATTTACAAAGCTCATTTGGTAAATAAATATTCAATTGCACTGCAAAAAACTCTCTATTTGCAAAATTTTTAGCCATCAGCCAAAATAAACTTGTTGCAATGTAGGTAAGAAAACATATCAAAACACGTAGGCCTTCCTACTTAAAAAGTTTGTTTGGCCAATAAATATTCAATTGCACAACAAAAACCTCTCTGTTTGCTAATTTTTTAACCATCAGCTAAAATAAACTTTTCGCAGTACATAATAGAGCTTAAAGTACAACTTAGCAAAACAGATAAAGATCAGATAATCGTCTCTCATACACATTAACAAACTATCCACAGCGAGCCGAGTTCACCAGTTCGCAAACTTGTTATCATTGGAGCTTCAACGTCGTTATTGTCTAGTGGACAATCACTTAGCTAACTGTTGCCGGATTATACGGTAACCTAGTTCTAGGGAGACGTGAAAGTCAATTTACTTTAGAGATTTGGATTACTGGGATACGATAGGGATGATGACAAGTACTTAGGTACGTCGAGTTCAAAAATATGTATACACTTTAGGACCTTGTCACAGTACATATGTTTAAGAAAACGACTTCCACTTTCTTATAAATATGTATTGTGACAAGGTCCTAAAGTGTATACATATTTTTGAACTCGACTGTACACGGAGTACTGAAGTTAGCGGATTTATTGAACGACAATATGAATACTTAGATTTGGAGTTAGATTCAACTTTTTTATAAAAAAGGAAATTCTGCTGACAATAATCAGGCTTATAAGAACCTAAATAGTGAAACAATTGCGCGATGTAATTGACAACGAGCGCCATCTATAAACATAATTATAAACTGTCTAATGCAACATTTCAGGTTGATAACTAAAAAGATAACACCGCAACTGCGAGATCAGCGGAGTCGCAGATGCGTTGCTGGCATTTTAGAAAGGACTTGTCTCTTGAAGATCTTAGTCATAATCGTCAGGAAATATCATTTATCTATACTATTTATAAAGAGATAACTTCTATAGACAACGACAAGGCTTATAGGTAAACCGAAAACACGAAACGCTTGCGCGATGCAATTGGACACAGCGCCATCTATTGGTTCATTTCTGAATTACGGTCCCGAAGCGAAGAGAGGGCGGGCCACTAGTAATATAATATTGAGGACAATCAAGGTGACCTCACTCCGCCTGATGGTAAGCGGCCGTGAGATCCAAATACAGGGTGTCTGTGAACATTTACATCCCTTTAACCACGTGAGCTATCAACCATTCTGAACAACATTTGTTCAACAACTTTTCTAAATTCTTCGAAAAAATTTTCAACTTCCCATACGAAATGACCAAGTCACGAAACCGACTTTGTATGGAAAGATGAAAATTTTTTATGCGAATTTTCAAAAGTCCTAGAACAAATGTTGTTTAGAATGGTTGGTAGAACACATGGTTACAGGCATGTAAATGTTCACAGACACACCCTGAATAAGGTTGACAGGCACAAAAGAACAGACTAAACATTGCAGCTAAAGTGCTCCATAAAACTGAGGAGGATGATGACGAGGAACAACGTGGTTAAAACTGGATACCCAATTTTCTATCTAACAAGTGTAGCGCGCCAACATTTAAAACTAACTCCCCGCACCTACCGCCGAGGGCGCGAGCGTAGATTACCCGCTCGGTTTCGCGAGTAATCCGCAGCGACGGGAGCGCCAGTCCGCCATCGCGCAGAGTCGCAAGGAACGCTCCCGGCGGAGACGCACTCGCGCAGCGTCTATACTTTGTATTTAAACTCCGTGCAATTGTCGGGTCCATAATGTATCATTAGTAGTGCAGTAAAGGGTATCCGTCTGTAAAAGTGTGTTGTCACTGTTTCACCACCACCACCCGTAGGAATGCGTGCCGTCCACGCGCGCAAACTTACACAAGATGATAAAGGTGGACGGACAATCGCTGTACATATTTGAGTAAGCGTACCTATGTGTGAAGTATTACTGCTATGATTTTCACACTGTGGCAAGGGTTAGTATAAAGTCTCAGAACTTTCCTTATCTCATAGGCGCACGGGCATTATTAAATTTCAAATTGTTATTTGCAGAGATAGGGCTATAACTGTCCACTAATTCCAAAGATAAACTTTGCTCACTCGATTAATTAATTTAGTTAGAGCGTCAACTCGTCATTTGAAATTGAGTGCCTACATTTTGTGAAGCAAGTTACTATTATTAAACGCAACGTTAATTTTAAGCACATAATTATGTACTTACTGTTTGTCTTGACGTTTCGGCTGCGTTACAGCAGCCATGGCCACAAGTGGACTGGCGGTGCATAGTCATAATGCAACGCGAAAATTTAAAGAACGATGAAGCAAGTATTTCTACTAATATTATATTATTTATATGTTATGTTTTATCTTTATTTCTGTCAAACTTAATTTATTATATTGTTTTTCCTTAAGATCGGTTTACACTTCGGCAAGTAGGTACAGTACCTTGTATCATCGGCGAGTTTAATCGTACATATTTGCCATTTGAACGTCAAAAGCGAGAGTACTAACTAGCTGACTAAATTGAGTTGAATAGATCGCGATCATGTTTTTAGTAAAAAGCGAAAAGTTTATCTTATTTTATTATTGTAAATTGTAACCCTAAGTAAGTAGGTAAGTACCTACCTATTTTGTTTTGTGCAATAAAAATATCTGTCTACTATTATTTCTACACTGTGTTAAAACATAAATATGAAATTCTCAGAAATCTCCTTAAATAAATCCCAACTCTATGCGCACAGGCATAATTAAATTTCAATTTAACGTCAGAATGTTGTTTGCAGAGATACTGCTATAAATGTCCACTAAAAGCAGTAGGGCAGATAAAGTGCAGATAAACTTCGCTCGCTCGATTAATTAATGGAGTTGCTGGTCCGAGCGAGCGAAGTGAGCGAAGCGAGCAACTTTCGTGTAAACTTGTCGCTTGAAATCGCGAGGTTGAGATTTAACTTGTTTTGTTATTGTTTCAAACATTTGTGATATAATATTTTGATATAATAAATGGTTTTCATATCGTTATAATCGAGCATTTATGTTTTTGCACTAACTTTAGTTTCAATTGACAGGTAAAAATAACTATTTTAGTAAAATGTCAAGAAAGCCTACTAAAAAAGGTGCGAATTTATTTTTAAATTAGAGCTACTTACCTACTCACGTAGATAAACTTGGGTATAGTGAAAACGAGAATGGACGCCGTAAGATTTGTAAATTTTAACGAATAGCCAATTATGATAATTGGTAGCTATAGGTGTGTAAGTCACTCATTGGCAGATTTTTCCGTGAATAATTTGTATCTAACAAATATTGTAATTTCTTTAATAAATGTGGATTTACTAGAAGGATTGCACCATCCTCCCCTTCTTTACCTGAAAGTTGTCTGTTGGCGCTCCCAGATAAAATATATAACACCGCGTAAATTGAACAATGGATGTTGTAAACATACAGTTGTATCTGTGACTGTTCACAAACATCCTATATGTAAATGTTTACATCTAATTAACCACGTGTTTTACCAACCATTCTAAACAACATCATTTGTTGATAAAATACTTCTTGAAGTTAATCTAAAAAATGTTCGACTCCCCATACAAAATGTTCAAGTTACGTGACCGTCTTTGTTTGAGAAGTTAACATTTTGTATATGAATTTCAGAAATTCGTAGAAAAAAAATTGTTCAAAAGGTTGATAAAACTTCGTTAAAGGGGTCTAAATGTTATCAGATACAACCTGTAGATTTTAAGTTTTTATATGTAGTGCAACAAATAGTACCGATGATCTACCTATCTATTTATTTAACGACAATAATAGTAAGTAACTTATACTTACAAAATTATACTCTCTGATGTTGTTAAATATTACCGTAATCCTAGCTAATGGGAGCTCTCCCGGTCATTGCCACGAGCTCGCCAGACATTGCACACTAATTTATTATCTAATTATATCGTCTGGATGGGATTGCCTGTGCTACAGTTTCCAGATTACCACTACAGGGGGGTTTCTCTTATGTACAATACTCTTGGTTAGGATTCAAAATTATAAAAACTGATCCTATAACTCTACTAGCTAAGTATATAGTACAGTTTTGCTATTTCCGTAGTAGTCAAAATCTTGGCGCAAATAGATGGCGCTGGGTGTCAATTAAATCGCGCAACTGTTTCATCTTTTTGGGTTACATATTTTATAAGTGCTGTTTTCTATAGAATTTATCTCTTCATAAATAGTATAGATAGATTTGTAATTGTCGGCTTGTATTTACTTACAATTATTTATTAGGTACCTACTTATGTACCTACATATAAGTGTAGATTTTTCACAACTTATTTATATAGGTACATATTAACAGTTACTATTTTATTTAACTGTTAATATAAATAATCACAACGAACAGTAAGCTAAAAGCTAGTGAGCTTTTCATTCAACTTTCGTTCGCGCGCTAGAAATTATGTGAGTCATAAAGATAGTAAACTATTATCTAAAACGGCGTGTAAAGTGATTCATGTAAACTACGAGTAGGAAAATGCAATAGAGTAGGGCGTTTTCCTTCATTTCCGCGGTAAATCTGGTGACCAAGGAATCTCGCGAACTATTCCAACGGTATTTTTATTTACTTCCGAGGAATTAATGTTATTTTCTCGGGGAACATACGGAATTTTTCGCCAGTGGGTAGAAATCTTTTTACTTAGAATGTTTTGCTTCGATATTTTGTAACATTCTAACCTTATCCCACTTAGGTATTTTATAAATGTGAAAGTTTGTAAGTATGGATAGATGATTGCTCCTCTTTCACGCACAAACTAACCTATGGATTTTAATGAAACTGTACAATAATATAGCTTATCAGAATAACACATAGGCTACAGTTTATAAATATGGCGTAGGTACAAAGTCGCCGGCGCTGATAAATGTAAATTCACATAAAAAAATTCAACTTTCCATACAAAGTCGGTCATGTGATATGGTCATTTTGTACCGGGAGTCTAAAAAATTGTTTGACGTAAAGTCGTTTAACAAATTATGTTGTTCAAAATGGTTGATAGAACGCGTGGTTAAAAATGTAAATGTTCACAGATAAACCCTGTATAGCCGTGGTCGTCAAACTGCGGCCCGCAGACGTTATTTGTGCGGCTCGCGATATAGTAGATTTATTTAATTACTAGTCAACTACATATTCGTACTTATGAGAAATCAGTTTACTGGTTTTTGAGTAGATAAGTAATAGACATACATTTTCGCATTTATATGAATAGTATGGACTACTATGGATAAGTCCTATGCAAAAGCTCTTGAAACGCATATACTGCGGCCCGGGCCCTGATGTTCATATTGATATGTGGCCCTTGAAGAGTAAAGTGTGACGACCGCTGCTGTAATTTGTATATCAAGTACTGAATAAATTATTTCTATTCTATCTAATTTTTAAGGCTTACTGTCAAACTCTATACACGTGCAACCTGTGGAGCAAGTACACTAAAAAAGCTTTCAGTGCTCTGCGCGTCCAATATAATAATGCCTTCAGGGGGCTGCTGGGGCTGCCCTGGCGCTGTAGTGCCTCTGGGATGTTCGCCGCCTTTCACACAGACGGCTTCGAGGCTGTTCTGCGAAAACGAGTGGCCGCTCTGTGGGAGCGAGTGCGGGGCAGCACTAACAGCCTCCTGAAGGTTATCGCTGCGAGACTGGACAGCCCGATCATCGCACACTGGAGGTGTATGCACGTCCGGTCCAATCCTCACTACAATTTCCTATGAAGGAATGTGGTTGGGGATTGTAACCGGATTGTGTCAACAATAATTATGTGTGTGTGTGTGTGATTTTTGTTAATTTTATTTAATTGTATTCTATGTATATGGATGCTTTAATCTGAAAATAAATATTCATTCATTCATTCATTCATTCATTCTATTCTATTCTATTCTGTATAGGTTGATACTTTTACTTACACCTTCAACACCAGAGGGTACTTGGTGACTTCGTCCTCCCGCAGCCCCGGGGGCAGCAGCAGGCGCACCCGGGCGGTGTGCCCGCTCGACAGCTGCACGGAGAACGTGCGGGGAGTGGGCAGCGCTATGGATGACAGCCGTTCCTGTTCACAAAGAAATTTGACGTTTGTAACGGGCACGAGGATCTTCATCATTATCTTGGTCCAAATTTTTTTTTTATGTGATAGATAGCAGACGAGCAGGCGGATCACCTGATGGTAAGCAATTGCCGCCGCTCATGGACACTGCAACACCAGTGGAGTTACAAGTGCGCTGCGAACATTTTATCCCCTTCCCCCCCGGGTAGGCCTCCGGTACCCTCACTCATTCGGCGAAACACAGCACAGGGGCTGCTTCACGCCGGTTTTCTGTGAGGCAGTGGTATCACTCCGGTCGAGCTGGCCCATTCATGCCGAAGCGTGGCTCTCCCACAGTTAACGAAACTAGCGCCGCCAAGCTATTTGCACTGATTGTGGCGACAATATGTCCAGCACAGGACTGATGATGATGATGTGTAACTTTGAGAGAAAAAACTATAGGTACTTATATTTAGCAGCAGGAAGCCATAAGGTCTTGGAGAAGTTTATAAAACTGGTAAAAGAGTAAAGCGTAGGTTCGTAATATCAATAGCCAAAATGAAAGAAAGGATTGTTCCCTAACAATTTCGTTTAGAGGTTTTACTCGAATTGATATTTTCCGAGTTTCAAGCAGAAGCGCAATCAAAAGGAATCCGAAACGGATCCTTTGAAATGTTAATTGCTTCCATTTCCTGTTATCAGGACAAGATGGCGGTGTCACAGAATGAGTATTACCAGTTGACAGCCTGGGTAGCTCAGTGGCTAGTGGGTCGCACTTCATCATGGCCTTCACCTTGTCACATGTTGGGAAAAGGGTGGTGTTTGGGACTCCAACCCTAACCTAAACCCCTGGGGTGTCCATCTCAGCGCAATAGCGGTCGGATACCCCACAGTCGGGCCTGGACCGTACCGCTAATAGCGCTCGCCGGTTTTCAGTTAGGTACTTAGCTTCTACACGTCCGTCCTACTAGGACATCCAGTAGGTTTTTCCCTCGCGGAGTCGTAAACTGAGCAAGCCACTTTCCAGTAGTGAGAACGTTCACATATTCTGTAAGTTTAGTCGCCGGGTATGTTTCTGTTTCTTACGACAAGCTGGCAATACCTATCTAGGCAATATTCTTAACGCCCCAGGCCATAGGGTATATTGTACTTATCCTTAAGTCCGTTTACCACACCCCTCCCCTTGTATTAGTGTTTTTTTAGAATACTTTTACTCATTGACGATGAGCCATGAGTCGGCCGAGAAGATGGTTTTCGGTTTGGGCATCAAAATGCCCTCACTATGCCCTATTTTACCCTTCATAGGGTGAAATTCATTTATGTAAGATGAGTATTTTTATTGTTAAACAATCCTGGCCTGTGCCCCGTACAAGGTCACTGGGTGACTTTTGTCGAAACGTATTCTTTCTACTCGTAATATTTATACTATGGCAGTGTGGTTTCAAAGGAAATCCCTTTGTTTTCTTGCAATAACAAATTCAGGCTTCGTGGAATCAATAGGACAAATTACAAATGAACAAGGAAACAAACAATATCAGTGAAGAAATAATACCACAAAATGGGGTTTTGAAATTGGCAAAAGGCATTTCTTTTTTAAAGTAAGTGGGTAAATTGTTTGCCAAGCTTGATTGAAGCTCTATGTTTTTAAAATGTAGTCAAAGACGAGCAGTCGGATCACCTGATGGTAGGTTAGCGATTGCCACCGCACATGGACATTCAACACTAGTGGAGACATAAATGCGCTGCCAACTTTTAAACTTCCCCCAGATTGGGCCTCCAGTACCCTCGCTCACTTGGCGTGACGCAGCGCAGGCGCTGCCTAACACCGCTTGAGATGAAAACCAACAAAGTACCAAAAACACCTAGACCAAACACAAACATATGTTTCATCAAGATTTCAAGAATCATTATATGTTGGAATCGAACCTGCGACCCTTGCGTCTCTGTCTTACAATATGGACTCCTTCAAACGAAGCATGAAGAATCATCTCGCGAGCCAGTGTGGCAGTGCCAACGGATATGATGCCGTGCCGTCGCGTCCGTTGTAACTGCAACGTGGGCTCTCCTTTTACCATAGGCTAAAGCGACCCATTACACTGTGTCACTATAAAAAAATGTAATTTTCTCACTGAAGAATAATCGTTTTTCCCAGAGCCTTTTGTATAATATTTTAGTACAGCGCTCCGCTATTATATAGAGAGCGTCAGCAGAATACGGGCAAGCGAAATGAAGATGACTCACACATTTTAATCCGGGGATTAACCGCAAACAATAGGGGAATAGGGTCACCAAGAATTATTAATCCATTGTGGTTTTGATGATAAATTTCAGCATAAAGCGAGTAAAATCGACGAAACTGTAAAAAATAAAAGATCTCTCATCTTAGCTTGTGATTCCCGGTTGCCTCTTAAGCGATCGCTTTGGAGCCTGGGATACTTAGACCATCATTCTGGATTCGGGAAGTATTTACAATGATTTAACATGGGAATCAGACCAACTGAATCATGGCTACACGTTTCAGAAACTATCCGAAACGTGCAGGTTTCCTCACGATGTTTTTCCTTACAGCCGAATATATTCTAGTTGATGATGTAGGTATCATATATCTAATTATTAGGTATATCGGACAAAATCCCACTAGCTTAACTCAATAAATTTTATGCACTTGTGTTACAGATACTAGACAACGGAGAAAATATAAATGTAATACCTACAAATATACACACCAAATTAACATTCGTGTTCATGAACACCAATGTTTGTCTAGCGTGGGCATCAACCCCACGACCTTAAGCACTTAGGCAAGGTCACTGCCAAATGCGTCATACGTCACGTCACGTCCCAGTAAATAAGTTTTCAAGACCTATTTCTCCAAAAAAATCGGGCAACCCTAAAAATGCCAGACTTTCTTTCATGCCAGACTTAGGTATTTGTTCTGAAAATAAAATAATGGGATACCTGTAGGCGTCAATTTATTGCCCCAGTGGTCTAATACGCTCGCAACACGAAACGTTCAGGTCATTATTATGATTAGCTGGAAAATAGTGACTTATAGCTGCAAAATATTTCCCTGGGCCTTTGCTGATAGAACCGTCGTATATGAATCAGATTTAGCACTTTAGAATCATACTGAAGTAACATCTTGCGCGTCGTATCGCGTCTTGGTAAACGTAGTGTAGGACGGCCCCAGGCCAGATGGAGTGACGATCTGCGCAAGAGGGCTGGCTGGAGCTGGATGCGAGTAGCCGAAGATCGATCAAAGTGGCGAGCATTTGGAGAGGCCTACGTCCAGCAGTGGACTGCAACATGCTGCTGATGATGATGAAGTGACATAAGAGCATGCTCGGTATTTCCTTACGAGACAAAGTGCGCAACACCATCATCTGGGAACGCAAAAACGTGGTAGATGTAGGGTACCGAGCCGCAAAACTAAAGTGGGCATGGGCAGGCCATGTATCCAGAAGGAGACATAGGAGGTGGAGCAAGAATGTTTTTGAATGGAGACCAAAAGACTAGGAGTCTTGGCGGACAAACTGGTCCGGCGATATCAAAGCACAAGCGTGGTCCAGGAAGACCCACGACAGAAGGAAGTGCAAAGAAATTGGAGAGACATATGCTCTGCAGGGAGCAAATACATGCTGTTACAAGGTTTCGTACCCGTCATCGCGGTCACTCCCCACTTAAGAACGTTAAGAGTGTCCAGGGGTTTTAGTCGGTAAACCCCAGACGTCAACGGGGGGGGAGTCCGACATAACCCGGATGGGTATGCGTAACGCATTTCCCCTGGGAGATAAAAAAATTCGCCTTAGCTTACCTTCACAACAGTATTGTTCTCCAGGTTGAGTATCATCCTGGGCTCGGGCAGCGCGATCTTGTGCAGGCTGGAGGTGGGCACCCCCGGCCCGAGGCACTCCAGCACGAAGTACGCTGATGAAGGGCTGAAGTGCGCCTCGTGGTACAGGCACGGCAGAGTTCTGGGGGATGCCGTCTGTGGAAGAATGGATGGATAAATCTATACTATTTATAAAGAGATAACTTCTATAGACAACAACAAGGCTTTTATGTAAACCGAAAACACGAAACGCTTGCGCGATGTAATTGTACACAGCACCATCTATTGGTTCATTTCGGAATTCCGGTCCCGAAGCGAGGTGGGGCGGGCCACTAGTAAATAAATAAATTACAAACTCTTACAACATCTCATACATTGACTTGACTCCGTACTAAGTAGCATAAGCTTGTGTTAAAGTCAAAGTATTTTTTGTGTGGGGGTGGCAGCCGAGCAGACGGATCACCTGATGGTAAGCGATTGCCGCCGCCAATAGACACCAGCAACACCAGTGGAGTCACAAGTGCGCTACCAAACTTTAACATGCTTTCTCCCAAATTGAGCCTCCGTTACCCACTCACTTCACGTCGGTCTTCTGTGAGGCCGGTCGAGCCGGCCCATTCATGCCGAAGCGTGGCTCTTCCACGTTTAAAAAATAGCACAGGCTTATAGCACTTTTTTTCGTTGTAGGCCTTCTGTTTACGTGACCCAGTCTAGACGCACTCATTCACCTCACACAAATACATTAAGTAAATCACAAAATCTCCTCAATGAACTCGTAAAAAAAGATATCCGCCTAAAGAGGCTTCCCCGATTAAAGACGGAGCGATAAACAAGTTCTAACAGGCATTGGCTTTATCTGACATGTGGGAGCGAGCCAAGCCAAGTTCAATAAAAATAATTGACGAGCAATTTGATTTTTTTATGTGATACATAGGTGGCAGATGAGCTGACGGTTCATATGATGTTAAGCGATTGCCGCCGGTCCGCCCGGGCGGCTCAACCGGAGTGATTCTCGTGATATAGTGAGTGAAGGTACCACAGCGTGACAGAAGACCGGCGTGAAGCAGCGACTGCGCTGTTTCATCGACTGAGTAAGGGTACCGGAGGTGGGACAAAGAGGTTAAAGGTTGTCAGCGAACTTGTTACTCTACTATTGTTGCAGGTGTTTATGGGCGGTGGGAATCGCTCACCATCAGGTGATCCGTCTGTCTGCTCCTCTGCCACCTATTCCATAAAAAAATCCACAAGGGAACTTCTAAATGCCGCTTCACAGATTTTAGTCCCCTTTAGGCACTGCCAATCTTTTGCAGAACAAGAGTGACAGGGGTACCCTACACTAGATACAAACTGTGTTTTTTCTGTGTCTGGGTTTAATGTAGTACTTAGGTACTTAAATATTTAAGAATTATATTTGTGATTATTCTGTTGTCTGATATCTGTAACACAAGTTCTTAAGCTACTTAGTACGGAGTCAGGTCAATGTAAGAGATGTTGTGTAAAAAAAACATTTATCTGTATAAAAAAATATATAAAAAAAATCACACATAAAATCGTGGTATAATATGGAACTTGGCTCCACTTTTCACATTTAACATTCTTCCAAAGATTCTTATTTTGGTTCTCACTTCGACCATACCGGAATCCGTTCCGGGAAAACGCCCACATTAACTTGATTATACTTAAACATTTCAGCAGATTTTTTGTGGATTGTTTACGATTTTCGCCCCTAATTGAAATGTAAATTAGGTCGCTGCTTCGTCAAAATATTTTGAGAATGAAATTGTTCTTGGAAGCTACAGTCGTAATTCAGGAAGTCATTCACGTCACGCTCGTCCGGGGTGGCCTTTATCCAAGCTAATTACATACAGAAACACAATTTCACTCACACAGACACCAAACACTCACACATACCTACATACTCACACACATAAACACACACTCTATCACACACACACATGCACACTTATGACTCCACTGGAGTTGCGGGAGTTACACAGACACCAAACACTCACAAATACCTACACAATCACACAAATAAACACAAATACACACACACACATACACACTTATGACTCCACTGGTGTTGCGGGGGTTTAAGCGCGACGGCGATCGCGGGAGGTGATCAGGCCACTCGTTTACTACCTATCACATAAAAAAGGTTACATCTTACCAGGGTGCTTTCTCTTCTTCTTCTTGCTCGGTGAGGGCGAGGTGGCTGGTAGCTCCTCGTCCCAATCGGCATCCCACGTGCTGTCCCCGGAGGACGCCAGGCTGCCGTAGTACTCCAGGTTTATCGACGGAGACGGCTACAAACAAAGCACGTTAATTAGAAATACCATTTTATGACATCACTTAATGAATGCACGAGGAAGGCGGCCATCAGGGAAGAGTTATATAGCATACCATCAATTCAGTGATGACCACGACCACTCTGTCAAGTGTGATACTGACATTGAAGAATCATAATCATAATCATTTATTGCTTAATGTGGTTACATAATATGGTCTTAGTGTAAGTAAATGAATCTCACATTACCCTGCAAGGGCACAGCAATTTATACATAGTACCTATATCTAATATTATAATTTAATTTTAGGATAACATATACATTTAACAACAGGCAACAAAAATTTCGAACAACTAAGCAACTATTAACTAAAAAAACTATACCTTATAATAATATCACGAGAATACTTAATTAAATTTATGGTCTACTTTCCTGACCAGGCAAAAAATTCCTGGATGTTGTAAAAGCAATTACAGAGCAAGAATTCTTTTGTGTCATTTACAAACTGTACATTATTTTCGATGCTTTTAAGACGTAATGGAAGTTTATTATATATTTTTATTGACATGTAATGTATTCCTGAATGAACTAATTCTAATTTTGAACATGGAATAGTTAGCTTGTTCTCGTGTCGCAGGTTATGCGATCTTGAGTGGGGATTTCTCGTTTGTTGAAATTGTTTTATATTAATTTTTACAAATTTACAAATTTCTAGAATATACATTGATGTTAATGTAAGTATACCCAGTTCTTTAAAGTGATTTCTACAACTCTCTATTGTTAATATTAACCATTATTCTAATACACCGTTTTTGTAAGACAAATAGTTGATTAACTTCTGTTGCATTTCCCCACAATAGGTACATACAATGCCATAATTTAGCCACGCATACGCATACGCATAATACGCGGCTTTTGCTGTATTTAGATCTGTAGACCTTTTGAGTTCAAGTAAAGCATAGGTGAAGCGGGACAACTTACCAGACATTTTTTCAATATGGTATTTCCAAGACAAGCCCGAGTCGAAATCCACCCCCAGCAAAGTACAACAACCTACTGAACTAATTATTACGTCATTAAATTCAACATTAATATTTAGTGGATTTTTCTGTCTCGGTTTAAACTGCATCAACTTAGTTTTGGATAGATTGAGTCTAAATTATTGTTCTTTAGCCAGTTATTTATTGGGGTCAGGACACTGTCAAGTAAGCTTGTTAAGTCATCTGATTTATTGCATGGGAAAACAACTGTTATATCGTCCGCATATAGAACGCATGTACTTTTTATTACCTTAGGCAGGTCGTTTACATATATCAAAAACAAAATGCAGCCCAGGACACTACCTTGAGGTATTGAACCTTTCACGTCCAGGACTTGGGATGTTATTGTAGTTAAGTAGTTACCATTAAGATGTTCTATTTCTACACATTGCCTTCGATTCTCTAGATAGGATGTAAACCATTTGTAGGCCTGGCCACGTATGCCGATGCTATATAATTTATTCAGTAATATTTTGTGTGAGACCTGGTCATAGGCCTTGCTCATATCTAGCATAATACTTATAGCATATTTATGATTATTAATAATATCTAATATTTCACGAGTAAGAGCCTATTATGAGGCACAGAAATGAACCTTCAAACTTCACCATCATCAGCCCACTGAGTGGCGTTCATAAATTTACGCCAAGTTCTGAATATCATCAATCCATCGTAATCTGAACCAGGATTTTGTCTGTCTGTTAAGCTACCACTCTACTATCACGCATGAGTTTACTCCAACTTCTATTAGCTCGAATAGCTTAGTAGTATCCTGCCCTGCTCTACTTGAATGATACATAAAACCGCTCCGCTCAACTTCGCAAAAACGCACCCTAACTCTGCTGTGTGGCACTTACCTGTGAGTTACAAGTGACACAGTAAGGCAACTTCTGTGGTGACCCCGACCGAGGGGGCTCCGACGACACTCTGTACAGATGCTGCTGCCCGGGTTTCCCTTCCGGTATACCCAAGTAGTATCTGCAACAGAAATGATTTTAGTCCAGAGATCGTCTCTGACTGGAGGTAAGAATACCAAAGGATCTGCCCCCGGCTGATTAAAGAAAAGACCAGGTATACCCACGGACGTATATATAGCATTGACAAGGGGGGTGTCCCACATTGCAAAACAATTACGAATCACCCCCCCCCCCCCCCGTGCTCGGATTTAACAATGTCCCTAATTGAAATAATATTTTATAATGCGGCTCTCCCGAAGTGTACCCAGAGAGTGCGTTAATACATGTACGCATTCGTGAAGAACGTGAGGTTGATTTGCCGTCCCAGGGCTGTCTACAATTTGCTACCCCACCAACCTTGCCGACCCCTTAATTAAGTCGCCCTTGGCTATAGCCGATTCAACCTTTTGTCAAACCGGGCCTCAATGGGGGGGGGGGGGGGTCCGGACCCCCCCCTTATATACGTCCATGGGTATACCCTTTCTAGTTACTCACATGTGTTGGTTCGTATGGTCCCAAGCCAGCAGTTTCACGACATCGAAGCTCCCATGAGTCAGGGGCAACGCCCTCGGCCCATGAGCGTTGTGCTCTGTCCTCACTATGTGCCTGAAGAGACCAGCCGGGCCGTCTCTGATCGGAGCTAAGGTTACAAGCGCTCCGCCCCCCGCTGACCAGAGAGGAGATGGCGCTGATTCTACCCAGCCGTCTGAGCCTGATGATATCCTGTACACCTGTGAATGAAAGAATATCTAATAAGTAATCCATTGCAAAGATTGGTGTTCGAGCGCAGAAGATCTAGACGTTTTGGACATCTGAAGACCTCTTCTCCTAACGCGAAGCTGGTCAGAAGCAAACCCAATAGAATGACCTGTAACTATCTCATCATTGCATATAACAATCATTACCTGATTGGAGAAGGGATAAACGCACCAGCTCAGTTGCTTCTCTCATGTCTCTACCCAAGCATAGGCCAGCTTTTTGGGCCGTCCCGAGATGATTGCAAGTGCAGCAGTGGATTATCGTAGCGGGAGATGAAAACCCACTTTGGTTCTTTGAACTCTCGAAGTTTTTATGTTGCGATGGGTGTGGGTTGGAGGATTTGCAAAATAGGGTCTATTTTGACTGACTTAATGCGCTTTCAGAGAGGTAACAAGACTTATAAGTATTTTCTTCAATATGATTATGTACTTACCTCTTGACAGTACCACATGGGACTCTTGCAGACGGACACCACTGAAAGGTTCTGGGTTCTGGTCAGCCACACCACGCACACCTCAGTCAGGGACACCCATTGAGCGCTTGTGAAGTAGTAGTCCCTGGGAAAAGAATGTGAAGGGTAAAAAATGGCCCTATTAACCCAATAGGGTTGTTACAAGTACGAAATCAAAGGATTTATTACATAAAATACGTAAGTTTAAGGGTACGTGGGTAGGTGATTTATTGGGGATGTCAAGACCTCCACGATCGGACATTAAGAATTTGAGCCACATGTATCCACCCACCCAATTTAATGCGCCCTAGGGCACGAATCCTGTTTAACCAGGACAAATACCTATTCGTTTGCTGAACATTGTACCTAGCACTAACTTTACACAGAAATCGTAGCGTATGCGTATCGTAAACAATTTGAATTTGAATGAAAATTTAAGAGCTCCCTCTATCACACGTAGGTAACCAAAACTAATATTCACCGCAAAACTTAAAGTTAATATAGGTAGGGATTATTGAGATAGGTACGAGTAATTAGTTTGTTCTTTTGTGCCTGTCAACTTCATATTTGGATCATGATTGTCCTCAATATAAAAAAAAAGTTCTTGGGATCATGTATGTGATGAATATACAATTGAAGAATACCTAAATGACAAGAATTTGTGGAAATGATAAACTGTTCACCTACACATTGTTATGTATTATGAAATTTAAATTTTATTTAATTCTTTAAAAAATTTATTATAACAAATTTGAAAAGATTAAGTTCTACTGAGTTTCTTGCTGATTCTTCTCGGTAGACTTTCCGAATCAGCAGTAGATTATAAAATTTGACATTCATAAATGTTCTTTAAAGGACTTAAATTGAATAAAGATATTTTGATTTGATTTGATTTGATGATTTTTTATTGTGTCTGCTGTCTGGGCTTTACGACGTTGTTAATTATGACTGCCTTAGCGCCCCACTACCCAGTGGGTCACACTTTTAAACAACATCTGCGCTTAGGGTCCAAAATCCTGGGTCGGTTCAAAATGGTTGGTAGATACGCGGTTAAAGGGATGTAAATGTTCACAGATACACCCTGTTAAATATTATCTTCCATGCTTGAACTTCGACTCTTCTTACCAGCTTCTCTTCCGCCACCACTCCGGACATGACCCCTCTTAAATCACCAAGTTGAATAACAAATTCGCCCTTGAGGATTCGCAATCGTGAATTATCACCAACGAAAACGCCAAGCCAGGTTTTAGTTATTAAACTTAAGATATCGTCGATACTAGCGCCGCTAATTGATTTATATGGTGACTGTATAAGACCATGAGCCATGGAGAGAAAAATGCTCGGAATCAAACTCCAAGATCGAGTACGGAACTCTGAAATTCGACGCAGGACAAAAGTCTATGACGTCGGATTAAGAGTGATGGAACTCAAATGGAATTGGGCAGGACACCTAGCTAGGATTGCTTGCTGGTGTTACAGGTGTTTATGATCGGCTGCAATCGCTTACCATCAGGTGATACGTCTGCTCGTCTGCCATATAAAAACAAATAATCCGACTCTTCTTACCAGCTTCTCTTCCGCCACCACTCCGGACATGACCCCTCTTAAATCACCAAGTTGAATAACAAAATTCGCCCTTGAGGATTCGCAATCGTGAATTATCACCAACGAAAACGCCAAGCCAGGTTTTAGTTATTAAGCTTAAGATATCATCGATACTAGCGCCGCTAATTGATTTATATGGTGACTATATAAGACACTAGTGGCCCGCCCTCACTTTGCTTTTTGACAGTAATTCAAAACTGAACCAAAAGATGGCGCTGGGAGTGTTTTGTATTTTAGATTTACCTTTAAGCCTTGTCGTTGTCTATATAAGTTACGCTTCGGCTTGAATGGGCCGGATCGACCTGATTTATACCACGGGCTCACAGAAGACTGGCATGAAGCAGCGCCGAGTGAGTGACGGTACCGGAGGCCTGATTCGGTGGAAAGTATGTTAAAGGTTGACAGAGTACTTGTGACTGCTGGTGTTGCAGGAGTCTATGGGCGGCGGCAATCGCTTACCATCAGGTGATCCGTCTGCTCGTTTGCCACATATCACATAAAAAAAAAGAATCTGACTCGTATTTCTCCGCATTTTTTTTTTAATTTTTAGTCGCCAAAGTCAATATAAATCAATTGGCGGGGCTAGTTTCGTCGATTCCGCCCCTTAATATTTAGCGGGCTACAAGCCCCCAACTGTCACGATGATAAATTATGTTGTGCCAAGTTTTTATGCCAGTGGTCGGGAACTTTGGAGATTTTATCGCATTCTCATTACGTTATTTGCTTATTGGAATTATTATGTTTATTATTTAGAGAGAACTGAACATCTTTCATTTATACAGACTAAGTATATACGTGAACGTAGCGTAGTGTTGGACGCCCTGCGACAAGATGGGATGATGACATTCGAAGGCTGGCTGGTGTGGGCTGGAAGAGAGTGGCCGAAAATCGTGAGCGGTGGCGTGCATTAGTGGAGACCTACTTATGTCCAGCAGTAGACGAGTGTGGGTTGCTGATGATATCTGTGAACATTTACTTCTACAACCACGTCTTCTACTAACCATTCATAAATGTTTGATTTACCTTTAAGCCTTGTCGTTGTCTATATAAGTTACGCTTCGGCTTGAATGGGCCGGATCGACCTGATTTATACCACGGGCTCACAGAAGACTGGCATGAAGCAGCGCCGAGTGAGTGACGGTACCGGAGGCCTGATTCGGTGGAAAGTATGTTAAAGGTTGACAGAGTACTTGTGACTGCTGGTGTTGCAGGAGTCTATGGGCGGCGGCAATCGCTTACCATCAGGTGATCCGTCTGCTCGTTTGCCACATATCACATAAAAAAAAAGAATCTGACTCTTATTTCTCCGCATTTTTTTTTAATTTTTAGTCGCTAAAGTCAATATAAATCAATTGGCGGGGCTAGTTTCGTCGACTCCGCCCCTTAATATTTAGCGGGCTACAAGCCCCCTGTCACGATGATAAATTATGTTGTGCTAAGTTTTTATGCCAGTGGTCGGGAACTTTGGAGATTTTATCGCATTCTCATTATGTTATTTGCTTATTGGGATTATTACGTTTATTATTAGAAGAGGACTGAACATCTTTCATTTATACAGACTAAGTATATCTGTGAACGTAGCGTAGTGTTGGACGCCCTGCGACAAGATGGGATGATGACATTAGCAAGCTGGTATGGGCTGGATGAGAGTGGCCGAAAATCGGGAGCGGTGGCGTGCATTAGTGGAGACCTATGTCCAGCAGTGGACGTGTGTAGGTTGCTGATGATATCTGTGAACATTTACTTCAACCACGTCTTCTACTAACCATTCATAAATGTCACACCCATAAGGGTGTATAATAAATGTATAATGTGATACACCCTGTATCGTCATAAAAATCGTCTCTTCATACAAATTGCCTAAGTCAACAGCTGTATTTTTTGATATTCCAGTCTTTGTACCATAGCGAAAGAGTTTTAATTTAATGGGCAAAGTAAAAATAATACGACGGCCTCAATGGCGCAGTGGCTAAGGTGTTCGCCCGAAGCGCGAAAGGTCCCGGGTTCGATTCCCGGTCAAGTTAATTTAGAAAACTACATTTTCTTAGTTTTATTTCGGTCTGGGTGTTCTGGGTTGACGCCCCCAGTTAATTGTCGTCATCTGGTACTAATAGTACAGGGGTTGCCCTAGTTTGAGACCAGGTTGATTGGTGTGATTGTCTGGCGCATTTATTTATTTATAGCTGAGAGGTTCTGCGTTATTTGGATAACACATTGTCTAATGGAGATAGTATCATATTTACACGTATCCTAGCCGGGCTAACATGTGCACCACGAGATAATTTGTCGACACTCGTATTTGTCGGCGCAAGTTGCGTCTCGCTCACCTGACTGAGCGATGAGCGGGATAGAAAGATGCGCTCTCGCGTACGAGAGTCGACAAAATTTTGTCGTGGTGCGTATATTAGGCCTACTGAACACCCGCTGTCCTCCCGCATTCACCTCGGCCGTTCTTAGACAAGGATTAAATACTTCCCCGGTCCCCGGATAGAGATTAAACGCAGTTATTGTTATGAATCCCTTTAATACTTTGATTATAAATCGATACAGTTCGTCGAAAGGTCAAGGATGAAGACACCCGGACGAGGTACGGGAAGTGGGAGAGATCGGGTTAAAAGATGGTGGAGTATTTAATTTAAGTAAATTTTACACGCCAGATGCACAAAATACACATATTGACATAAAAGGCTGACTGCCCACTGAGAGCTAAAAATATGTCATGTACTCACGCATGCGCACTAACGGGCAAAAACGCCTTTTCGACCACATTAATCCTTACTTATGACATAAGATTGTCAAACTGTCGAGGTCTATGGTAGAGGCCGCGCGCTTATGTACTCATGCCGGGCAACAACCCTAGCATATGTCAACGAACTCTTCTAAATTCAAAATCAGGTCAAAGTCTAACTTCTGTGTGTAATTATTTTGTGCCAGATGTTTGCAAGGCGAAAAGTATAGGAAAATATCAGCCTATATGTTGTCCCACTGCATGGTAAAGTAAAGGCCTCCATCATAGAAATCAAGTCATAAAGCTTAATCATCACTCTTGTCAAATGCGGATTGGTGATGACAAACTTGAGCTATGTTCGAAAAATTTTATATTTATTCAAAAATGTCTTAAAATAATAAAAAATAGGTGCAATTTATATTACTAAATCAAAAAATATGAATGTAATTTTTTTTAAGTTTGGTAATATACTCGTAATAAGTATGTATTGCGGTGATTTCTTTATAGGCAACCTATCGCTGATCGTTTTTTGATGAAAGATAATTTCATCAAAAAACTTGCAACATAACCTACAGAATTAAGCCATTGGATCTTTTAAATGATTGATGAATCTTTACTGCCTATAATATTAAACTTTATAAAAAGAACTACTACTTATTTGTCAAAGTGTACTAATCTCAGCCTGTTGCTAGTCGATTCTCGGCGCTGATTTTCAGTTTGGCTTCTGCTATAAGGTCCTAATTCAACCTAGCATGAGGGAACTCTATGTGGTAATGCGGTTTGCCTCACTTGCCTGCAGTTTGCCGCAGCATCTGACGGATCTGCGGCTAATATGGTCAGTCCAGCGTCATTGATAAATTACCGTTCTCCATTACAGTGTTTTCGACAGTGTAAAATACCTCAGCAGGGCAGAATTAACCATACATAGTTTTTTAGATTTTCGCGTTGCATTCTAACTATAAATTATTAAAACGGGAATTAACGCGACGTTTATTTTAAGTACTTTGTATGTACTTACTGCTTGACGTTTCGGCTACGTTGCAGCAGCCGTGGTCACAAGCGAATTAGTTCGCTTTAATTCGCGTCATTTCATTTAAAACGTCGCGTTAATTCCCGTTTTAATAATTTATAATTAACCATAAATTTTGACATTTTATTGTATTCAGATGTGAGATCGCTACTAGCGATAAGGCCGCCGAAATTGTATTTGTAAATTACTATTAGCATTAAGTTCTGTAATGTGTTGTGCAATAAAGAGTATCTATCCATCTATTCTTTTAGAGCAAGTGACATAAGTGGCAATGTGAGCTACAGGTTGTATAAAACCTTGAATGAACCCACAAGTTTCTTATAACTGTCTCTTCAATGTAACTAGCAGGGTACTTCGTCTATGTAGATACGGGAGTACATAAATACAATAATAAATTGAGACAACATCACATACATTGTTCTGGTCCCAAACTAAGGTTTTCTCTAGTACTATGGAAACTAGAAACAACGAAGGAACCACAAACACCCAGACCCAACACGGATGAAACGGATATTCCGTTTCATCAACAAACATTTGTGTTGGTGCGGGAATCGAACCCGCGACCCTTGCGTCTCAACCGGCGCTCAAACCATTGCGCCTAACGGGTCGTAAAAAGAAGTAGGAGTAGGTTCTAGGAAGCTGACTTACCCTTCTTCAACGATGACCTTCGGCGGAGTCAGGTGCCTGGTGCGGATGTGCTTGGGGTCGGCGATGTCAGCCACTGTGAGCGTGGCTGTAGGGTTGTTGGTCCCTGGCTTCGGGTACCGTACGCTTCTGATCTCCGGGTATGTCTGGTGATAAAATCGGTATTATTATCCATACTAATATTATAAATGGGAAAGTGTGTCTGTCTGTATGTTTGTCTTTCTTTCACGGCAAAACGGAGCGACGAATTGACGTGATTTTTAAGTGGACATAGTTGAAGAGATGGAAAGAGACTTTCGCATCTCTACATGTTTCCATTCTATTAGTATACTTAACTTCGTCCATTAGCTTGGCTGGGCGGGAAAGCATCGTGGGAAAAATCTTGGATAGTTCCTCAAACCATGGAATCATGATTTGGTGTTATTCCCTATTTTGAGGGTTGCATAGGCCAGACGGCAGTCGCTTTATTACCAGACTTCCCAAATTCTGAATCATGGTCTAAGCGTACCGGTTCCAAAGCGACAGCTGAATCATGGCTATCCGTTTCAGAAACTATTCTAAACGAGGTTTTCTCAAGATGCTGGTGATGATTATGATAGCTGTTGACAAGGCATTTGCAGGTGTTGGTAGCTGCGGATAATGGTTAGTACCTTGGATGGATCATCAGTGTCGAGGGCCGCTCCGTACCAGGGGTACTTCTGCTCGTGAACGAGGCTGTCGTTGAAGGTGGCGTAGAGCACCATGTGGCCGTCAGCTGACATCCACATCGCTGACCGGGACTTCAGGATCTCTTCTGTAACAATGTTCAAAAATATAATTTACAAGTCACGGGAGATCCAAGGTACCTAGTTACTTTGCCCAACGAAATTCTGGAATGTTTAGACGATGAATTAGACGGAAATAAAATTAGCAGAACTGACAACCGTTGGAGCCGTAAAGTCCTTGAGTGGGGACCGCGACTCGGTAAGCGTAGTTTTGGACGCCCTGCCACAAGCTGGGATGATGACATTCGAAGGCTGGCTGGAGTGAGCGAAAATCAGGAGCGATGGCGTGTATTAGGGAAGACCTATGTCCAGCAGTGGACGAGTATGGGTTGCTGCTGATGATGATGATGAACAATATAATCTTTGTGTAAGGGACGTAAGTGTAGTGCAAATAGTAGTGTTCTCGCGGTCCGCACAATGAGGCTGTCACTTGGTGTCCCCTGTCCTATAACCTCGTTCTATTTCTAACAGAGTTCGTGGAAGAATCATGTTAAAACCCTTCCAAAAACTAAAGACAAACTAGTTAAGCATATTAGTTTGGTTTTACCTAGAATGGTCTAATAAACCATTATAGGCTTAACCTCTTGAAACTACTGAAACAGACCTATAACTACTGAAAATTACACCCCAGACACCAAACACAAAAGCAAAATCAATTGTCAAACCGAAACTAGATTCATTCACAGTTGAATAGATTTAATACCTAAGATAATGTCTAAGTTCGGCGAAAATAGAATATACAAACAATGCGAATAATGTAATTATTCTAAACTATTGATGCTTGGATGCTATGAATAGAATGGTATAACTAGTTAATTTTAGTGAAGATGCCAAAATGTATCGATATTGCCGTCGATTAACTTTAATCGATACCGCTATTTATTCGACTGCATTTGGTAGAGACCCTGTTTCGTCGTTGGTTCGATTCCAACTCAGGAAAAAATGCTTCGAGGAACTTCTGTTTGTCCTTTGTCTAGGTGTATTTATATTTTACATTGTGTATTCGTAGAAACTTTTTACCGCAGTCTTAGAGGATGTGATAAAACTTCGACCATGAGACCAAAGTGTCAATATCAACGGTGTACCTCTCACACCTTCAGTTTGCATTGTGAAATAAGAAAAGTCGTGCAGTATCACGATGGGTAGACGACATGGGTGTACCCAGGTTTTGGGCCAGAGGGGGCAAATCAGATTTTTTCCAAGTTGTGGTGCTTAACTATATAGATTTAAAAAAAATACCTAGGTATTTTTATTGTAGGTGGCAAACAAGCAGACGGATCACCTGATGGTAAGCGATAGACACCTGCAACACCAGTAGAGTACAAGTGCGCTGCCGACCTTTGACCCCTTTCCCCAAATGGTCGGCGCAGTATTTTTTCTTCTTCCATTCAAGAGCAAGTCCATCATGAAAAAATAAATAAATAGACTAGATGATTTATCATTTTCCACATAATTTTTTCCTACTTTAGCAGCGTCTAAGTGATATAAGATATCGATTTATCGATAGTTGCTAATCCATCATCCCTAAATTCCAGTTATTACTAATGGCACAAGACATGAGACGTACTGACCTGAATTATTGAAGCGTATGAAAGATAAACTAGAAACGGGAAAGGTACCGACCCACTCGAGAGTTGCCCAACTGCGAAAAATAAAGGTCCCAATTTCATACAAAATAGTCACTTGGAACGTGACTAAAGCTTTGAATATTAGGGACCATTTTTGTTTAACAAGCTCTGCAGTTTCCTTTGAAAGTCACCCTATTACAATATTCTTTATATAATGTGTAGTTTGTTACTTAGTTTATTTCCGAAAGAGTGCTCGTATATCTAACATTAAGTTAGGGAAATTTGATACATTTTTCTGACGGGCTATAATTTAATCCTGCCTTTCAGCATGCGATATTCTAGCTTTCTCACCCATGTGTGTTCCCCAGGCTGGTATGAGTTTGAAAAAAAAAATATTGCAAAATCATTAGAACGTAGGTGCGAAAGGTTTATAAAAATATTAAAAATTAATCTACCACTTTTTTATGACATCTATTAAACCAACAAAAGAAAAAATAAATGGAGAGGAATGTGTGTGCTTGGCCAGTGTGTGCGTCGTGTGTGTGTGTGTGTGTCAAGTATGTGTATGAGTGTATGTATGTATGTCAGGTGTGTGTATGTGTGTGAGGTGTGTTTGTATGTTTGTGGGTCTGGTATGCGATCGACTCTGAGAGTCGTTTGAGTGATTAAGAAAAGAGAAAAATAATGATACTCTTACTAAATTAGATTATTCGTTGCTTCTTCACCGCAAGGTATTAAACCGATGCCCTACATTAAGTAGGTACAAACTCGTAAATTCTCCAAAAGCATTATTATAACAAACCGACAAGATGGATGACTGCAGTAATATTCAATCAAACGCCCCCATCAATAACCGATCAAATGTATCATAAACCATTTCGTAATGCGGTGGACACACTTGCTCGTTAAGTATTTTGAAATTAGAAATAGAATAGAAATAGAAAAAATCTTTATTCAAGTTAGGTCCATACAGAACACTTATGAATGTCAAACATAATATAATCGTATTTTTGGAATTAAGTAACAAGTTGGTAATCTCGCCAATGACGACCTCGATGGCGCAGTGGCTAAGGTTCGCCCGAAGCGCGGAAGGTCCCGGGTTCGATTCCCGGTCAAGCTAATTTAGAAAACGACATTTCCTAAGTTTTCTGAGGTCTGGGTGTTCTGGGTTGACGCCCTCAGTTAATTATCGTCATCAGGTACTCATAGTACAGGGTTTGCCTTAGTTTGAGACCAGGTTGAAATTGTTGTGATTGCTTAAAAAAAATGCATACGCCCCGTTGGTCTAGTGGTTTGAGTACCGGGCCGTGATCTCGGTGTCCTGGGTTTGATGCTCAGGTCGAGCAAAAAGTAGGTTTCGAATTTTTCGAACATAGTTCGGGTTTGTGTTCCGCATTGGGCAAGCGTGGTGATTAAGCCTAATGCCATCATAGCAGATGACCTCCAAGGCCATGCAGTGGGACAGAGTAAAAAAAATACGAAACACTAGCGAGATGCATTCGACATAAAGCGCTATCTGTTGGTACAGATTGGAATTAATGGGAGCTATAGCGTGTGAGAAATCAGCTAGATGGCGTACTGTAAACTGAGGTCTATCAACACGGTGATTAGTTATTTTGATGTGAGATATCAAAATTCACTAAACAACTTATGACGTTGAAGTTGAATTTCCGTCTAATATTACGCCATCTAGCGGATTTCACACATGCGATAGCCCCCATTGCCTAATAATTACGTCCCAAAATGAAGTGAGGGTTCAAAATTTGAAATCGAAACAGAGATTTGTATGGACGAATGTATAAGCTCTCTAAATTCGACTCTAATATCGAGTGTAAATTTACTACCTAGTTATTAGTAGAGATATTGTCTCATACCGAACAGATGTGACTGCAAGTGTGGCCGACGCATTAGCCCATCTATTACGGAGTGCAGCGTGACGTCACGCGACGCCGAGCCAATATTATTGCAGTTGCAACCGATGCCGCGGTACAGGGTGCTCCCAAGAGTGTAAACTTTATGATTACGCTTTTATTTACCTCCGTTGACAGAGTGACTTATCCAATGTGGAAAATAAAATCTTGATGGCGCCTGCGATAGCAGGCGCGTTATAGAGGCGATATCCTAAGGACGCTATCGATAGCGTGTGTAAGTATATTGTTTTTTTTCGGATACAGGATGTATTTGTGAACATTAACATCCCTTTAACCAAGTTCTTCTACCAACCATTGATTCACTAACTGAACAATATTCGTTCATCGACTTTTCGTATTTCATGGAAAATTTTTCGACTCCCCATCCAAAATGACCAACCATGTCACGTGACCAACTTTGTATGAAATGTTGAAATTTTCATTACGAATTCTTAAAAGACCTAAAACAAATGTTTTTCGGAACTGTTGGTGGAAGTGGTTAAAGATAAGATGTCAAACTGTGTTACAATTGTAATTGGTGTAAATGTTCAAAGATAAACCCTGTAGGAACATTACATTAAAAAATAACCAAGTAAAAATGACAATTTGACGAATGAAATGCAAGTTTCAATTCAATAGAACGATATTCCGCGGATTTTTCATACTTGAACCGATAAGCACAACCTATTCGTGAATCATGCTATTTTCCATTCTCCTGTATCAAGTGATTCGTTGGTCTAAATTTAAACTTCCGCGCATTATTCGTAATAGCAAACAACTTCAGCGATAGTATTTGAATCTCTAGTGCTTTGGAAATTGGAATTAATCATAGTGAAATGATTTAAACATAAGTACTTATTGTCTAAGTAAGTATACAGTCCAGTAACTTTATCGTTTGAATATATGGGCTCGTATGCGTCAAAACCGGTAGTTCTAGAGTTGCAGACTTGTTTATGGTGTTAGCTTATGAATAATCCAAGTTTGTGACCACGAGCGCCGAAGGCAGCTTTGTCAGAAATCGTTATTTTAAAAATTTTGGCAAATTGAAACATTTATCTTTGGACGTTTATAAAAAGCGAATCTCCCTCTTAACATTGTGTCGTCTATAGGTATGTGTTTGTTTATTGTTGTTTTGTTTTGTTCTAGATGGTGTTAAAACTCAATTTCGACGTTTATAAAGTAAATTAAATGTGCTACAATATGATAGCCAAATTGTCTCTGTAGACCAAATTTAACCCTTTTTTCTTAAGTTTGGCAATTATAACAATAAAAGGACTTATGTGTGTAGAATGTAGTCCAGGACCCGGCAGTAATGTGGATATACACCGTATTTATTTTACCGTTTTAATGTCGAAGTCCTCTTAATAGCCCTAAATAGCCTCTTTAGCGTGTTAGATCAACAATAGAAGCAGTATAACAATCTGCTGTTCCATACAAATAAACCCAGTAATAGTGTCAAAAAAGTATTTTTGTCGTCGTTGACCTAAAATGCTTAAAGAGTTTTATTCATGACTAGCGGCCGCCCGCGACTCCGTCCGCGTGGAAAAGTAACTTTTTACCCCCATTTCAACCCCTTACAACCCCCTTTTTGCAATAAAAAGTAGCCTATGTCCTTTCTCAGGGTCTAGATTATCTGTATACCAAATTTCATTTAAATCCGTTGAGTAGTTTTGGCGTGAAAGAGTAGCAGACAGACAGACAGACAGACAGAGTTACTTTCGCATTTATAATATTAGTATGGATTAGTATGGATATCTATTAGAAGGCTTCAGCATTAAAACGATAAAAAATAACGATGTAGGTATCGAATGCTGAAATGTACGGTGTTAACATGGCGATTAATCAATGTCTTGGCATCAATGGGGGCTGATAGAAATCGATACTAGAGCTGAGCCTCAACAAAATATTATTTGCGTACTCTCAAACATGGAAGGTGTTGGCACACTGCTGTTTAAAAATGATAAAAAAAACCTTTTCTAGCAAATAGTTACTAACAGATGACATAGGAATTGTTACAGGGTCTATTGTATTAAGATTTATATTCTTCTTCTTTGAGTGCCATCTTCTAACGATCATAATGGCGACTTGAACCCTTGACACAGCTGCTCTAAACAGAGAACGGGTGCTATTATTGCACCACTGGCGTAGATTTTTAGGCCAAGAAGTTCTTCCTGCCGGGCTAACATGCGCACCACGAGATAATTTGTCGACACTCGTATTTTGTCGGCGCAAGTTGCCTCTCGCTCACCTGTCTGAGCGATGAGCGTGATAGAAGGATGCGCTCTTGCGAACGAGAGTCGACAAAATTTCGTCGCCGTGCGTATGTTAGGCCTACAGGGCTTATCTTTCCATTATAAGTCCAAGATATTTCAGTTACCTTGATTTATATTGAGTTTTGTTAAATTTTAAAAAGTGGTGCTACATTGCATTGATGTAAAATGTCTACTAACATTTAAGTATACCTATTTGAGAAATCCGCTTACACTGCTGAGGTTTGGACTAATTTAGAAAAGCTAATTAATATTATCTGACACGAAAACATTTTCTAACATTGTGATAGTACAGGGCCAGCACATCAAGTTACTACAATCGGTCAAATTTCCTCAGTGATTATTGAACCAACACGTTGAATAAAAGTGAGGTTCGATTGCAAAATTTGACAGATTGTAGTAACTTGATTTCACTAACGTTTGTTAAAAAAAAAAATTAAGATATTATAATAGACGAGCATACGGATTGCCTGATGGTTATAAATAGTATACTTAATTTAATTATTGAAGATCGGACGGTCGTTAGTATTGGTACAGAATTTTAAACAACAATATTATGGCAACACTTTAAATCTAGGCTAGGTATCGAGGCGAGGAGTGCTAAACCAATCCATTATTAAGTGGTTATTACCTAAATCAAATGTTTGATCAATTTTCAAGTCAACATTTCATATCTCTCAGTCTACGAATTAACGATGAGAGGAGACCGTTTCAACAGTTAGCTTTATTGTAAACTATCTTTTATGAGATCCCTATCTTATAAAATAGTAGTAAAGTATAGCTATAAACAGTAAAGAAGGCAAAATTATATAATACTTCACTAATAGGTATAGATAGACGAGTAAATCAATCACCGAATATTTTTTTCTTTAGTCTTTATATGATAGATGGCAGACGAGCAAACGTCTGGGTGTTAAGTATATATTTAAGTATTGTATTTGTGTTCCTCTGCTGTCTGATATCTGCAACAAGTACAGAGTCAGGTCAATGTATGAGATGTTGTGTGTGTGTGTGAATATGTCTGTAGCTAAACACTACTGAAACGTGTAAAACATTACACACTCCTGTATCCAAATCAGATTTAAGCGATACGCCCCATTTAACCAAATCTGACCGCATGGTGCCGTCAAAGTATAATCAAAGTCAGAAGTCCAACAATAACATGAGAGCTTTTACTTTTATCAATTTGTTCGTAAGAAAAAGGTAAAGTTTCAGCCTATGTAGGTACTGTCCCATTGCAAGGCAAAGGTCTCCATCATAGAAATCAAGTCAACGCTACTATGAAGGGATTAGGCTTAATCATCACGCTTGCCTAATGCGGATTGGTGATCACAAACAAGAGCTATTTGTAAGAAAATTCACGTAAATTAACGGTCTTGGTGAGGGATTCGAACCCATGACACAGGGCAAAATACTCTCTAACCAACTGAGCAATTTTCATTATCTAGTTAGTAATTAAGTGTTTGCGTCACCATTAGCCGATAATAGATAGAAAACCTTATTTTGGGACCAGGACAATGTATGTGATGTAGTCAATTTCCTTTTTTTTTTTTTTTTTCTGTGCTAGCTACTGGGAATGTGCCTTTGTGCGTAGCGCATAAGGACGTATATATTTTTAAATTAAATTATAGACCAACACTTGACCACAATCGCTCCTGATGGGAAGTGACGAGTTTAAGAAATAGATTTTGTCATACTAACAATAAACATCAAGATAATAGAGATATATAAGTAGAGATAGATGGATTGTGTGAATAATGACATGACTCAAAGGGGGTGGATGATACGATGACGAATGGCAGGGACGAATGGAAGAAGAAAACATACTCTGCCGACCCCAGATAACCTGGGAACAGGGCAGAGAGATGATGAACGATAAACAAGCCACTGACTACCAACTGTGGTATAACCCTGTAACCGCATTGTGCGGTCGCTATGACCACAAATAATTGCGCTTTATTCTGGCGCTATATGTTAATTGGATCTCGTTGGAGATAATTTTCAGAGGTTTTTAATGATTGGTCAGGTTTTGTGGTTGCACCTTATCTGGTGGGCGAAATAGAGATAGCAAATTAAAAGTGAAAGGTAAATAGTAATTTAATCGATTTTTTGTTTGTGAATATGTTCGTGAACGTAGCAGCAAACCGTTATTTTTAAATTTAAGTTTATTTAATGTAATTTTAAAGGTAAACTCCGGTTTACGAATGATGACATCTTTAAAAAACTACTTCAAAACAATTTTCGTCAGTAGTTTTAGGTAATGTACGGTGGCCAGCACATCAAGTTACTACAATCTGTCAAATTTCTTCAATCGAACCTCACTTTTATGTCCAACGTGTTTGGTTCAATATCAACTGAGGAAATTTGACAGATTGTAGTAACTTGATGTGTTGGCCACTGTACCTACGTACAGTCACACATCATAGTACACAAGACTGTCAAATTTCTTTAATCGACTCTCATCTTACTGTCATACATATAAGGTTGAATATCAATTGAAGAAATTTGACAGGTACATTATAAACTTTATCCTGGTTTCCATAGTACAAGGGCAATTCTTCGTTTGGGGCCTGGAGGCTAATTCTACATAGAAGGCGAAAACCCAGATTTGGCTTCTAGGGGGCCTTTTCTCGTCCTATTACTCGTTCATTCGAATTAGAAGTCGAATTTAAAGATTTCATACATTCTTGTACGACTTGTCTGTGACGTATGTATGAAATCTCTAAATTAGATTTCAATGTCGAGTGCACGAATATATGGGCCCCAGGATTACTTATTAGTTTTTAATATTGTGTCGATTAATTTATTAAAATCCGAAAGTCTAAATATAATATTATCGGTGACACGAACACACTGTACCGTCAGACTAATAATACACCTGGCAGCCGGCGACTATTACTGGGCTGGACATTCAGGACAATACGACAAAAAAATATTTCTCGAAACAAAAAATACCATTTCTAGATTAGCCTAATAGGTGTTTGAGAAAAATAGTTTCAGAATTTTTAAAAAGATATTTACGGAGAAAATAAATAGAATGTAAAAAACCCCGTTTGACGTCATCACTCGGCTAGTCAGATTTTTAAAGCCTTTGCTCATATTGACTAAAAAAAAATATGTTCAGTTCAGGATTGACACCAACCAACCTCATTATAGTAAGTACCCAGGTCCGATTTAAAAAAAATTGTTCCTAAGACGTCAAAACACGTCAAACGTCAAAAACAAAACAATGTAATTTTTATCTAGATTTTTATTTTTATCAAAATATAAAAGTTCAAGTGCAGCACGTTATTTTCATTCAAAATTAGCGGCTAGGCGCTAGACCGAAATACTTCGCAACCAGAGGCGCCTGCATCGCTTCAGTGCGAGTTCAGTTCGAGTTCGAGTTCAGTATGCGAGTTGGCGTTTAGAGTTCTGTGCGAGTTGCGAGTTCAGTATACGAGTGTGAGTTCAGTGCGGGTTCCGTGATGCAGGTGGCATAAAGAAAAACAACAGCGAACGAAAGGAGAAGTTGTGATAGCCATCCCTCATGCCTGTCAATAGAGGGCGGAATGTTAAGGATTCGGCAATCATCATTATGTAAACGCAATTTTTATGTCAATTTATAATTTTTAATCAAAAATATAAATAAATTATTTCATGTGCAACAATTTGTTTCATTCAAAATCCTTGGCTAGGCGCAAACGAAATGTCATAAACCAAACAACAAACGTCAAAATTACGATTACGATTTACGAATCAAAAACGAATAATTTCGTAACCTATGATTGTAAAATACACAGCGAAGAAGAATTTTCATTGCAGAAAGATGCAGTGAATGCAGGCTGCCACTTTTCCTTGCCCGTTATCCGTGTTGGTAGCATGCGAAATCCAACGTGTTATCCTTAGTGTTATCCTTGGCTTGTCGTAATGGCAATCGATTTCAAATCCAAAGTAAAAGCGTGATGAGTCGTCAAGGCAATCATGACTATGCTTGCCTTCTGACTAGACGTCCAGCAAAAGTAAGCAGTCGGTGTTCATTATAATGATATGAAAATAACAAAACTTTAGTAGTGAGACAAACATTGACATTGACAATTATGACAGAGGCAACATAGTGATCATTCTCTTTGACCTAAACTTTTTTATTGTAGGTAAGTAAGCACCGACATCATTTCATATTCAGCCGCAGGGCTACGTCACTTCCGGTACATTATTCTGCCTTTTAAAATACGTTTATTTAAATAAATACACACATTTAATTAAAACTAACAAATACGGGTCACCTTTTTTTTCTTTCTTTATTCGAAAAGCATATAAAAATGGTGAAAAATATTTTTGTCGTATTGTCCATTTGTGCAATATCACTAACTAAAGAGCGTGCATTATCATATCACCTGAAATTCTATTAATATAACTTTTCTGAGGAGTACAGCGAAGTGGAACAATAATGTAAGATTAAAATAAACAATTTCTTAATTTTTTTCCTGACTGACTGTACTATTGAAAAAAGATGGTACTAAACAACCAATGATTTTAAAGTTGGAACCCAGTATAACAGTACGCCATCTTGTGGATTTACATTTCCCCGGAACCACAGAATACCACCGACTATGCTATTTGGTAGCATGCATAAGATTTATTACTATGTAGTTACAAGTCCTTTCTGTGTAAGATCATTTGCTCTAAATATAACCCCCTTTCCCCCCAATTGGCCCTCCGGCTCCCTCACTCACTCTACAAAACATAGCGCAGGCTCTGCTTCACGCCGATTTTCTGTGAGGCCGTGGTCGTGGCTAGGACTCCGGTCGAGCCAGCCCATTCATGCCGAAGCGTGGCTCTCCCAAAGTAAAAACTATTTTTCTTCTTCTTCTCATTATCTAATACAAATCTAACGTCACTCTCAAGCTTTTTGCTCGCAACCAAACTACTGCGCTAAAAAGGTCTCGGGGGCGAAAATCATTAATAACCTGGTAACTGTCAGTCTGGGTCTCTCACCCCGCTGCAACATGCACCGCACAGACTAATTAGTATCGTTGTAATTGCAACTGCAGTACGGTGACACGATATCTCGTACTATGACAAAGTTGGTGATTTCCCTGGAGAACATGCAGACGGCTGCAAATATACCTGTCTCGTAGATTTTAATTTTAAATATTAGTTTATGCAACGAGATGAAACTACGTCCTTCTCATTACGAAACGTGTGATTTAGAATAGATGCTGTCACTTTTATTTGTTACTTTTAGAAAAGGGACAGCACCATTTTCAAACCATAAGTAGGTCCTGTTCGCCCCTCAGCTGACAGGTCTACTTATTTGCTCCGATGGCTCAACGATCCAAAATGAGTCTTGGCCTTCGATACGAGATGTCGCCATTTGTCTCGGTCTTGTGCAGCTTGTCGCCAATCTCCTGCTTGCAATTCCTGCAGCTCCGCGTCCACTACATCCCGCCATCGGTAGCGTGGGCGCCCCACTGGCCGACGACCAGTAGGTTGCCCAAGATATGCCCTCTTGGCGCCCCGATCTGATACCATTCTTTCAACGTGACCGAGCCATCGGAGTCTATGTACCTTCTCTCCCATTATGTTAGGGCCCGCCATCAGCTCTTCAACCTCGACATTTTTAGGGCCCTCCAACTGCCATCTGCTTCCTGTTTAGGACCGAACATTTTCCGGAGGATTTTCGGAACGGGTATGCGTAACGCATTTCTCGGATATGTCGGGTTATGCCGGACTACCCCCGCATGACAGCGGGGGTCTACCGACTAAACTCCTGCCGGGCTAACATGCGCACCACGAGATAATTTGTCGACACTCGTATTTTGTCGGCGCATGTTGCGTCACGCTCACCTGACTGAGCGATGAGCGGGATAGAAGGATGCGCTCTCGCGAACGAGAGTCGACCAAATTTTGTCGCAATATGCATGTTAGGCCTACAGGGCCCCTCTCATCGTCCGTGGTGGGGGATCGTGTTGACGGGCACGCAGCCGGGTGCACGATCTGGATCTACCTGCACTAATGCAACTGCATCTTTAACAGCTTGCTCACAGTAATGCATTGCATTAGCGTTAGCTGACGTGTGCTGTCCCCGGGGAAATTACCGGTCGCGTATTATGTCGCGTCAATGTTGCATATGCATGTTGCGAACCAATGTTGCATATTGCATGTTGCATTGTGCACTTTTGGCCCGATGATAAATCTATATATCTATCTATCTAATAAATCGATCGGGAGCAAAGCGTTCAATCCCGGAACACGGAAATAAACCGATTAAGATATAATATTCGAAAGTATAAGAAGAACTCTACACACATTTCCATAATGAAAGCTTTGAAAATGTCATGAGTTGTTTTTCAGCCAAATACCAGCCTTTAAATGAGATCCCACCATATTTTTCAATCATAAGTTTTGTAGTTCAAAAAGTAGTTAAGATATGTATGTTGAAGGTCCTACTATGAATAAATTTTAGAAAAGTTTGTCGAATGTTATACGTTGTTTAAAAGGAAAAAATTGAATCTGCTCATTAATTCAGTTGAATACCCCATTTACTGGTGTTTCATCCTATGTCCGTATTAATTCCGAGAACCCTGAAAACTGTCTACATAACTCGGAGCGCGCTCCTTCAGAATGGCGTCTCATTTAAATGATAATTTTGCATTATTCATCTTTTTGTGGATGAGAGCTCTGAGGGTGATGTATGGGAGACATGGCTCAGAATAAGGGGAAATTAAGGTGCGGGATAAAAATAGGAGCTCTTTGTACATACTATACATAATTTGGGTACGTTGTTATCTAATATTTTTGCTTGGAAAAAAAAGCTTCTTAGAAATTCTTGATCCTTAAAGTGTTTTTAGTAACATTTTATGTAACGTTTTTGTAATTAGGCTAGTGGCCCGCCCTTTCAGGACAGTAGTTCCTCCGCCTACCAATAGATGGCGCTAGTTGTCGATTGCAACGCGCTAGTGTTTTGTTTTTCCGGTTCGGGTGTGTCGATGTTTATGGATTTATCTCTTTATAAATAGTATTGAAGACTAGTGACCCGCCGTCACTTCGTTTCGGGACAGCCAGAGTCTACACACTGTTTTGAGTTAGTAAGACAGTCATCACGCCCGTTTATGAGAATCCTGAGTAGCCCTGGTAGCACTTTGGTTGAGCCGGCCCATTCATGCCAAAGGATGGCTCTATCATGGTTATCTATTATCCGGAATCTTATTACTATTTAGGATTCGAGTCTCTTTCATCATCACTATCAGATCAAGACAGAGCAGATACTAAGGGGGGCTAAAAGATAATCAGCGCACTTGTGACACCACTGGTGTTTCAGATGTCCATGGGCGACGGTAATCGGTGAAATTACCATATATCATTAAAAAAAACTCTTTAACCACGTCTCTACCAACCATTCTGAACAACATTTGTTCTAAGACTTTTGGAAATTCGAAAATATCGATTCTTCAATATCAGAACATTTAAATTGTGATCTTAGATTATAGTTAACATCAAAGAAGTGTCATCAATGTCAGAGATCATGTATATAATAGATAAATAAAAATAAATAAATAAAACAGTATAAAGAATCTACCTACAACTTTAAAACTCAGAAAATCTATGCACTACGTTTAAATTTACACTTAGTTTACACTTAGTAGTTAGTTGTTTACACTTAGTTGCAAATAAATACTTGAATATTTGTTATTGCGAGAGTAAAACATACTGGATATAAAATTGGCTTCATTTCCTAAGAATAAACACCATCCAATGAAAACCACAAACAATAAATAAAGCTTTCGAAATTAACGTCAACTTGTATTGTACTTCAGACCGCCAGGAAAACAAATACTAGAACTCTGTGTCCGATTCAAAACCTCAAAACAATAGGAACAGGGTTCAAATTAAAACAGTCAATGTTTGTTGGAAAATAAGTACCTATCAGGGTTGGCAACACTGTTGGCACAGTTGGAGAAATTCGTGCCTCATCAAATTAAAAAAATAAGTAACTGGGTGTTATCGTTTAATTTAAAACTGTAATGATTTTTAAAGTAGGTAAGAAATAGGACCAGAGAATAATATGATATCTTGGGAATCCGATTTGAAACCATAATTTTTGAATGTGAATCTTTAGGTTAAGGTCCGAAGATATTCAAGATTGCTTGTTTGACAAATAGGACCTGATGCTATATTTTAGGTACATGTGCATATGTGTAGCCGTTCACTACACATCAACGTGCCAATCTGTCAATGTGGGTGTGTTTTGGTACAAATTCATAGTTTATTTAACTGTCGTGACCTGCTGTTATCTAAACTAGGTATGGCATTCATTACCCCTTTAGGGTCAGAAAGTACTATTTCTAAAAATTATAAGACATTGTTTGGTGTATTGTCCATTCTTATGTGAAACATTATCTCAGTAAGAAATAACAGTTGAAAGTAATTATTTTGTAACCTAAACTTATTATGGGCCTTCAATTATTAGACAACCCTGCATATTTGATGTGTGCGTGCTATTTCGATTCTTAAAATTGAATACTAGAGTGTATATTACACTGCAGCCGTCAAGTGTTCAGTACAGCCTGCAACCAAATATAGCGCTGACCTTTGCAAGACCGTAGGTACAGTTCGCATGGAAATGTCAAAGTAGGAAATGATTTTCTGTCGCTGAAACGATTTTGTATTTTAACGTAAATGAAATTAAAATATACGAAATATTTCTCTGAATAGATAAAATGAAATAAAATAACTAATGAAAGGAACTAATCGTCCTAAGACTCATTCAGAAAGACAGGATCAACGAATAGGTAACACGTTCCGAATCATTATCCCGTCCTTTTCTATACCCTGAATGTTGTCTGGAAGCGATCTCTATTAGCAACAAGATCGCCAGTATTGTAAATTCATACAACATCTCATACGTTGACCTGACTCCGTACTAAGTAGCTTTAAGCACTTGTGTTACACGCATGTTTGTCCAGAATGGGGATCGAACCCACACCTTTGGTGTATGAGGCAGGGTCACTACCAATGCGCCATCTGGCCAGTCCGGCCAGTGTAACATAACTAGAGTTTCAAATATTATATACAGTCGAGTTTAAAAATATGTATACACTTTAGGACCTTGTCACAGTACATATGTATAAGAAAACAACTTCCACTTTCTTATAAATATGTATTGTGACAAGGTCCTAAAGTGTATACATATTTTTGAAATTGACTGTACATAACCTTTGCGCAATAAAGAGTATATAGATAGATACCTACTTACCTTAACAATTTTATTCTCGCTTTGATATTTGCCGACCCTACCTCACTAAAGCGTAACACATCTTTATGCAGACCATGCTTCTTAATGAACCCGTGTGTCTACGAGCTGTACAATGTAGACACAAGCTTTAGTCTATTTTAACAGAGATTGTAGCAGAGAGGGACTTAGCATCATGGACTCAGTGGTACCTCGGTCAATGATGACAACGAAATTAGATCACATGTTAGGTACTTATTGCGAGGGTTTGGCAACACTAAGACGGTTTGAGAAATTCGTGGTCGGAAAGCACTCCTGCAGTTAAACTGTAACTGTTCAAAACTGAGGTTCGTGGAAGAAAATTTTTCTCGTGATGAAAAGTCGGATGTTAATGGGCTATTGCGTGAAAAATCCGCTAGATGGCGTACTTGTCATTCATTCTCTTTCATTTATAAACGTCACTCAAGGTCCAAACTGAAAACCAGCGCTGCAGTGGCTTCAATGAAGCAGCTGCAGCATATGCTAAGTTTCGACCTTATTGACCACCTATGTATGTAAGCACTTAATGTTCCTTTTCGTTTATCTACCTACTTCTTATTATGTATTCTGTGTCTTACTACTGTTGTACTGTATCTCTTTTTGGTTGGTCAATAAATGTTTACTTACTTAGATACTTGAGAACTGAGGTCCAACTTCGACGACATTGGTTGTTTAGTGACATACTTGACATTTTACATCAAAAATAACCGATTACCGTGTAGATGGATATCAGTTCTTAAGTACGCCATCTAGCGATATTATCACACGCGATAACCTTCATTTGCAAACTGGTTGACAGATGTTTGGCGCTCTTTGAACTACTACGTTCACCAATGGATGGCGATTAACTGATTTATTGGAAAAGCAAACGCTGAACACAAGTTATGGGCTAGTCACCCCTCGTACCCTGTCGCCCCTAGCTATTTTAGCCCCAGGATTAATCCCAATACGGCCCTGATATGTAGGTTAATTCAATGAGGAAAGGAGGAGGGGATCTCTGGGCCCAAAGTTATCAAGATGAAAAGCATCCTCAAAAATCGGTTATATTTTTGTAAAGAAACTCACAAAATACTAGACCATTTTACAATCCAGAATATTAGAAAACTTAAAAACATCGTATAAAACTAACTATCGATATAAAGTGAATTTGATGACAACACAATAATCGTTAAAATGTATGAAAATCGCAAGAAAATCGTGTAAGAAATTGATAATCGATATTGTAAAATTTTTCGACGGTGGTTTTAAGAAAGAAAAGTCGTGTTACTTGGTGCTCTTCAAATTTTAATTGATAGAAGCGGTTCTAAGTGTTTGTTTTTGATTCAAAAATATACTAAAACATTCCTTACAAAGTGAACTTTTAAGTGGTATAAGTTAACATATTAATCAGTGACGTTTTAACGGCCTAATTGCACAAAACACTGTGTATTTAATGGGGTAATCCTATTATCCTAACAATATTGGCAATTAGTAGAACAATAAAACTGGACTTTGGACTTCTATTCATCGGCGGTGAATGCCTATTGTGCCTATTCATCGTTGGCGAGCACCTACTGCAGGAGATAACTATACGTCAATTTCGTCGCCTTGTCACTACGGTCAAACAGCCGAACGGAGACTTCGTATCGCTCAGAAACGAACCATTAGATGGCGCTGTGTCCAAACTCCAATTACATCGCGCAAGCGTTTCGTGTTTTCGGTTTACCTATAAGCCTTGTCGTTGTCTATAGATGTTATCTCTATAAATAGTATACTTAGATTACTTGCTGCAAATAAATATTTTTCTATTATATCAAATTTTAAATATATCTATTATCTACGTTGAATTCAACAATATTTTAGCCCTAACTCTTCAGGGAATTGTTGTGCGTACAACACATCAAAGTATACCTACAAAACTGTAAAATTTCTTCAATCGACTCTCTCTCATCTTACTGTCGAACGAGGTTGAATATCAATTTGAGGAAATTTGACAGGTTGTGGTAACCTGTAGCCTTACCATGAGTTTGAAATACTATCCTCGCTATCGAAAATTATCGCTATGCCTCTTTCATTGTGATGCATTTGAAAGAGACAGAGCAATAGTTTACGTTATGTCAGTTTTGGATGTCAACTCATGGTAGCGCTACTGATGTGTGGTGTAACTGACTGTACGGAACTTTTCGGGAGTCCCTCTAGCACAGTTTTTCTTCCTATACTGTTGCCTACAACTTTTAATGTAAAAAAATCACTAACCTTCATACAACCAATCCGGCACCCCATTGTGTATGGTACCAGGTACCCCGGTGTCAGTCACTCTGTATCCAGTGGAAGACCTCGGAGCAGGCCTGTAGTAGATGTCGTAGTCCTTCACAGTGATGAGCCCGTGGCCTTTAGGGGTCCACGTGGCGAGGAGCAGGTGAGGGCCTTCGGTGACCACCCCTCCAACCTCGTCGGGCAACGGGGTGAGGGGATATGATTCTCTGGAAAGAATTAATAAGGTTAGTGAGAGGAAAGTCAGCAGGCACGCCTAGTAACGAATTGGGAGAGTTACGTATGGGCCGACTGAAAAAAGGGATAAAAGGTTGGCAGCGCACTTGTAACTCCACTGGTGTTGCAGGTGTCCATGAGCGGCGGCAATTGCTTACCATCAGGTGATCCGCCTGCTCACCTGCTACCTATCACATAAAAAAATATATGATATGTACTGTACGAAATTCTCAAACAGCTACGGCACTTGATGTCGCGTCTTGTCAGGCTAATATTAATTTACTCTAGAGGATATATCTTCATAAATATCCCAGCTGCAGACATATTTTATCAGGCACAGCCAAGCTATTTGCTTGGGAAGATCCTGATATGCGGTATAGAACGGAATATTCAATGAGAGCAATTTTTCAGCTACACTGTATGTTCTCCGGTCCCATGTGGCAAGTGAAGGATATTCGATGTACTGAAGTTTAAGTGCTCTTTGTCACTCGGGTACTTCCTACTACTATTATAAAGGCGACAGTTTGTTTGGATGTATGGATGTTTGTTACTCTTTTACGTAAAAACTACTGAATGGATTTGAATGAAACTTTACCACAATATAGCTTATACATCAGAATAACACATAGGCTACAATTTATAAAAATATATTGTGTGGATTATCCAAAATATAACGGTAAGTGTCAATAATTAACTCCACGCGTACGAAGTCGCGGGCGGCCGCTAGTATCTAATAATACTAGGTTTTTGTAAAGAAAAATATTTTCTCCTTAATATTGGTCCTCGAGTCTATGGAGGTGGCCAAGCCAGCAAAGACGACGTCTCGTGAAGATGGGCCGCCGCCCTGTTGGCCGACCTAGGTCAATTTTGGTGGGGCTAAGTCTAAACACTGACCAGCTTAAAAATCTCGACCGACATTCCTGCCCGAGTTGCCCCCTAAGTGGATGGAAAAACCTCTTCGAAAATGATCTGCGAGAACTTCAGGCTGATGAGTGGCATCAAGTAGAGCAGGATCGACCAAAGTGGCGTTCTCTTGTTTCGGAGGCCAAGACTTGTTTTGGGTCGCTGAGCCAGAGGAGTAGTTAAAGTAGAGTATCAGCCTATATACTGTCCTACTGCAGGACAAAGGCTTCCATCATAGAAATCAAGTCATCACTACTGTGATGGAATTAGTCCAAATTAGTCTTAGTAGAGGAGTAGTAGTCTATACTATTTATAAAGATATAACTTCTATAGACAACGACAAGGCGTATAGGTAAACCGAAAACACGAAACGCTTGCGCGATGTAATTGGACACAGCGCCATCTATTGGTTCGTTTCTGAATTACGGTCTTGAGGCGAAGTGAGGGCGGGCCACTAGAAGTAAATATTGGTAGTTCATGCACCACCCGTAAAATTCGATCTTCTTAGTCCTGGTGTCACCTTTGTTTGGATGCGACAGGTCTGTCGTCTGTCAAAATATACCTGCATATTCTCATTCGTTATAAGCCACCACGAACTCGGTTTCACAAAAGAAGTCCTGATTCCAAGTGAGTAAACTAGTCATCAATAAACACCTATCTTCAAGTACTTACTATTCAATCCTTGGATACCCTTGGATAGGGCACTCCGAATAAATTATCAAGTCTTCGTCACTCAGGCTTGTCACTGAAAGCTCTTGCCTGGCATCACTTCATTTTGTTGAGGGAGATTGATTGGACACGTCAACAGGTCACCTAGTTTTATCATTTGATATTGAACTTTAGATGTTGGAAGTAAAGTCCAAAATTGTTAGAGATTGATAGGATACACCTGTGGTTTTGAGGGATATCGAAGGCATTTTTTTGACCGAATGATCTTTTCATTTACGCCAAGGTATTTAATTACTAGCTTTTTTCTGCCTAAAATCTTTCTTACCCTTATCATGATAAATATCACGAATAATCGAATCGGGATAGATGTCTCAGGGTTTCAGTGTAACAAAGACCTACCGAACAAATAAAGTGAAGTCTTAAAATTAAATACCGATTTCACGGGCTTTTTCTTTCGGCAGCCATTTTGACGAGCCACAGCTGGGAATTTGGACAAAGAATGAGCTCTTTGAAGGTTTTATTTGCACGATTGCTTTGACGATAGACTGTAGAATATAATGTGGTGTTTTTACTAAATCTCAAAGAGATTGGGCGCAAACCACAATTCAATTTATTTCAACTCAACTGTTACGTGTCTCTTTAATCACTTGATATTAGCAGAATAACCCTGTGAAGAATTTTTGGTGTCCCTGATTTTTAAAGTCGTTAAAATATAACATTTACGGTTCACCTTCATACCATTTGGGGAGTCAGGTAATTACAATAAAGTGACTGACGTCTGACCTTCGCAATCCTTCAACAGAGGAACCAGACCAACAAAATCAAGGTTACACATTTCAGAAACTTTTCTAAACGTGAGGAAACTTCAAGATAATGGTGCACATTATGCACTTACGAGTACATTCGAAAACTAGTTTTGTATGTATGTATTTCTATATACCACAAACAGATCTTAATATTATGTTAGTAGTAGTGAGCGTTGCCGTTTGAGCTGCTCAAAGCGCATTATGTTGAATACATGTCTAAGAAACTTCGCTTCTGTAAATTGTATCTAAGAAACTGCTGTGCACTACTGTAACAGTGCACTAATTGTTAAATTCGTATAGACTTACTTCGCCCTGACCTCAAAGTAAACAATTTACCTAAATCACTGGAGTATCAGAATAAACAAAGATAACATAAAAATGTAAGTATTTCATTTGATTTGTAACATTTAATCATTGAACGATGTCATTCGTGTTAGGATTGAACTCGTGGCAGGATCATTACCTACCAAATGTAATGTTATACTTAAATGTTATCCTAAAGAAAAAAATAACAATTATTAGAAGCTACAACATATTGTGTAAATATTGGTGTTAATTCCCCTATTTACACGTGGCATTATATCAATCATCCAGAGCGGTTGCAAGAATTTTCTCTTCCATCTAACTATCCTTAAAAAACCGAATATGCAATCAGTGCTTTATAATATACGCGTCTGTACTTACGTCCCTGTGTAAAAATGAAATCGATGCCTTAGCTATTGAATTCAAAATTGTTTAACTCACCTTGACCTTGTTTCCCTTACCTTTAAAAGCCTCAATTCCCTTGTTAAGAATTTCGCAAACCTAACCTCAAAATGCTAAAGCGCCGGCCATTTTGTAAACATTAAACATGGCGGACAAGAAAAAGCGGCAACAATAGGTATTGTTAGCGCGCTTTGTGTTCCCGAGTAGATGTTTACTGGCCTACGTTATTATACATACTAACTAGGACTACAGAGAAGACTTGCTTAAAATTCATCGACATGCAAAACAATCTACCAAAAAAGCAGAACTGGACTAAAAATAGATTCATAAAGCGATCTACTTAGCGCAATAATGGGTAGACGTCTAGTTTCAATTCATTTATGTTGTCCTGGTACTTTTAAATGCGCAAAATGAAGTTCGTTGAATTAAATGATATGTATTAGGAATAATTTATACGTGAATTCTGTTTGAGAGTCATAGAGTTTAAAGGGTTGTATTTCTTCTCACGGAATCCAGCTTCTTCTTCTCTTCTTCAGCAGTATATATTTGCCTACAGCAGAGCATATAGCTCTCCAATTTCTTTCCTTTTATCCTGGGTCTTTCTGGACCAAGCTACTTTCAGCATATGAACTTTTTAATCCTTTGACTTCCTGTATGTGTATGGGCCAGGAAATAGTAAACTGGTTTGTGAACCGGTGGATTTCAAATCTTTTTTAGGGCCTCGCAGTACCTACAAAGTCTCAGTCGAGCCAGAACCGTAGTCGAGTTCGGACGTCGAACTAGTGATGTGAAAAGAGCATTATTGGTAGGTACAACCGTACAAGGTCAGGGGTCAAAGTCCAGTTTGGGCCTTGCTTAATTAGTAAATTCTATTAAACAGCCCCGAAACACCTGTAATAAAGCTTCACTGCGAAAAGTTACCCCATTACCTGCGCTTTACGGTTTTTATTTCAATAAACATTTCAACTTAACTCGACGGAGACCTGTCCGCGCTCGCCGCAATCAAAGAGAAAGTTTTAATTACATACGAGTAATTATCATACCCTCGTTCAACTCGCAGATTAGGGGATGTGGGATAAGGGTAGAAGGCAACGTTTATATTTGTATTAAACTTGTCGTTTAGAATTTAAAACAGTTTAATTTTAGGTCCTAAATGTCCTAGCTTTAAGTATAACTTGCAGACTATCTATACCATCCATACTAATATCATAAATGGGAAAGTGTGTCTGTCTGTATGTTTGTCTTTTGACGTGATCTTTAAGTGGAGATAGTTGAAGAGATGGAAAGTAACAGAGGCTACTTTTTGCCCCTGGAACCGTGCTACCTCGAATTTAACGCGAAAAATGTGCTGTGCTCCAAGTAAGTACTTTCAACGAAAACTATAGCGGACTCTGTATGACACTCTAGTTATTTTTAAATACAACTCGACCAACTTATGACGTGCAGTTGCCCTAACTAACTAAATGGTAATGTATGGAGATAACTACCTACATTATTTTTTTGTGTCAAGCGGTCGGCCCATCTATGCATCTTATGGCTACGCAACCCTTTCATGTGCGTGTCCGATACGCTCTCGGCCGGTTTTTTAAATATATGAGCTGTTGTACGAATTTATTTATTGTCAACTAGTGGCCCGCCCTCACTGCGCTTCGGGACTGTAATTCAGAAATGAACCAATTGATGGCGCTGTGACCAATTACATCGCGCAAGCGTTTCGTGTTTTCAGTTTACCTATAAGCCTTGTAGTTGTCTATACAAGTTATCTCTTTATAAATAGTATAGATATTATAGATAGTAGACAGGGATTTTATCTTTTATACGATGCGACAATGTACCTAAAACCTACAAAACTTATAAAAAACTTAATCGAACCAAAGTACTCCCAAGAAAGTTCTTTAAGAAAAGATATTTTCATAAGTCTTTAAACAAGTTTAAATTTTAATTATACATAGAGGGAACGCGTTGTTGTGGCAGTCGAGATTAGAAAAGTTTTGATTAATCTGCAACTGAAATTAGAGGTTCTTTTAAATAATAAATTGGGGTATGATGAAGTACCTAAGTGGATAATAGTAGTAAAAAATAACATAAACAGCTAACATCCAACACAAACTAATAACAAATAACATCCGACTGAAAAAAAAAATTTGAACTGTTATGCAAAGAACTGACAACCGTTGGGGTAAACGAGTTCTGGAATGTTGACCGCGTCTTGGTAATCGTAGTGTAGGACGACCTCAGGCCAGATGGACTGACTATCTGCGCAAGAGGGCTAGCTGGAGCTGGATGCGAGTAGCCGAAGATCGATCAAAGTGGCGAGCATTTGGAGAGGCCTATGTCCAGCAATGGACTGCAATAGGCTGATGATGATGATATGCAAAGCGCGAAAGGTCCCGTGCTCAATTCAATTAGAAAACTACATTTTCTAAGTTTTCTTGGGTCTGGATGTTCTGGGTTGACGCCCCCAGTTAATTATCGTCACCTGGTGCTCATAGTACAGGGGTTGCCCTAGTTAGAGACCAGGTTGATTGGTGTGATTGCCTGGCGCATTTATTATTATTTTTTTTATTTACTGGGAACTGCACAGAGGATAATGGGCAAATGCGCGTGGCGAAAAACAGTTTTATTGTAAAAGTCGATCTATGCATTTGTTTAGTACTAATGCGGGATATAACGGGACTAAACGTAAAAATATCCAGCGTTTATATCAAGAACCTTATTTAGGTCTAGATCCACCCATTCCTTTCAAAGCTAAGTTCTCCACGGCTAATCCTGTGGGGGACTAACCACTCTATGTTGTACGCAGCAACTACACAGCTCGTTTAAGCAGTGCAACTTGCAAGTATTATAATGACTGCGAGCGAGCTAGCGCCGGCTGTGTGTACTCGCCTTATCTTCTGTGTTAGGGTTGTCATGCAAGTTATTGTAAGTAGGTTTTCCTACTTTTATGTGATGTTCTTTGGCAGATGACCATGGAAGAGCTGATGTTAATCGATTGCCGATGCATATTGACACTCGCAACACCGTTTCCCATGATTCACTCGGCGTAACAAACAAAGTTCTGTGAAGCCGAACCATTCATTCTCAAGCGTGACTCTCTCTCGTAAAAAAGATAAGCCGACAATCCTTCGGCACAGGATGAGATTTAAAAAAAGGGATGAGTGTTGCTTAGCACATGAGCACTCCTTCTCGCCCCCCGGCCCCACACACACGGTAACCTTGCAATACCTTAATCAGATAAAGTAATTAATAATTTTTAATCCGTTTAAGTCCATACAAAACATTTATGAATGGCACGCAAGTACAAACCGTCTACCTCGACGACCATATTTTGTAAGTCACCTTTTTTTTTTAGGTGTGCCTTTGAAGAGACTGTAAGCGCAGGCCAGGTCTTGACAGAAGGCTCCCAGAGCAAACGGACCTTTTGCCTGGGGAAAGACATATCCCCTCTCCTCTCTGATGATGAGGGGGCGTCTTTGGAGCTTTAACCATATGGCTCTGGCCACCATCGATAGACTGTCCTTAGCAGGAGAATATGCGTAAGGAGGCATTCAGATTAAAAATAAAGTATCTTTCGAACTATAAAAAAATGCCATATCGACAACCCTACTGGAGACACCACTGAACAAACTCCGTCTCGTTTTACATAATATGTGGAGAGAATGGCAAACGAACGCGGTGTTATTTCTTTTAGCTTTTAACGTGTCTCGGCATGTTCTAAGGGACATTATCTGCTGAGAACAGTCTTACTCAGTAAGCACTCAGTCTTACTAAGTAAGCTAAGTAGAGCCTACTCTTATAGCTTTTTGTTTGCTTTCGAGAAACTGCAATGCATGTACCTACACTTGCTTATATTTAACACCCTTAACTTAACAACCTTAACTTATTTTTCACATTTTTAACCGTAGGAAGCTACCATGCTACCGTGAACCATTATATCGATATAGATATCAGCAAAACCAATCCCAAGTGCTGCCAACCTTTTCACTCTATTGGGCCTCCAAATGGAGATTTTTCGCTCACATCCGCAATCCCAGTTTTGGTGGTATTTCTCACCTGGTCCGAGACTTTTATATCCTGTGTGCTCCGCTCCTTAGCTTTTATTTAAGGCGCATTTGTTTATTTAATTTATTTACTTACGTCGTGAGTGTGTCGTAGACGGTGTACCGCGCCAGGTAGGAGTGGCGGTGGATCTTGCGCACGCCCTGCGCCAGCAGCAGGAAGCGCCGGTCCGCCGACACCGAGAACGACGCCGGCTCCAGCACCCTCTGTGGACGTGGAGGATAACTTAGTTAAGAAGTAAAGTGAAGTGATGTGAAGTGATGTGAAGTGATGTGAAGTGATGTGAAGTGATGTGAAGTGATGTGAAGTGATGTGAAGTGATGTGAAGCGATATAAAGTGATGTGAAGTGATGTGAAGTGATGCGAAGTGGTGTGAAGTGATATGAAGTGAAGTGATGCTAAGTGATGAGAATTGAAGTGAAGTGATGTGAATTGAAGTGAAGTGATGTGAAGTAAAGTGATGTGAAGTGATGTGAAGGTCCTAGTGGTGTAACTAACGGCGGTGATGTCACGGCTCATAGAGTTTTATTATGAAGCGTTTTTGATCAAGTTAAAAACTGTGATTTTCCAATCGTGATATCTCGGAAAGTTTTTAAGATATATACGTTTATGTGATTGAGGAATCTTACGATGGCTTAACAAATTAAAAATCATTCGACATGCCTATTCCCAATATTAATACATTATCCGAACGATTGTGTAATGTCGTCTTTGCGTGCCGCCTAGCTCGCTGCGCCTGGCGCACGACCACGGATGTTTGCTAATAAGCTATTGCCGATTATGCCGAACTGTGCCTATTGACTCAGGTTATTGGAGAAAGTCACGATGACTAAAGATAAATGATAGAGACATGAGGTCGACATAGCTCACCGGATTAGTAAGCTGAAGTGGCAGTGGGCTGGCCATATCTGCCGCAGAACTTACAACTGTTGGGGTAAACGAGTTCTGGAGTGGAGACCGCGTCTTGGTAAATATAGTGTAGGACGGCCTAAAGCCAGATGGAGTGACAATCTGCGCAAGAGGCCTGGCCGGAGGTGGATGCGAGTAGCCGAAGATCGATCAAAGTAGCGAACATTTGGAGATGCCTCTATCCAGCAGTGGACTGCAACAGGCTGATAATGATGATGAAATGATAGAAACAAAGATGTTAAGTATAGGTAGATATTACGCAGTATTGAGTAAATCTATACAGGGTGTATCTGTGAACATTTACATCCCGTTTACCATGTGTTCTACTAACCATTCTGAACAACGTTTGTTCAACGATTTCTCGAAATTCATCGAAAAATTTTTCGAGTCCCCTGTGCAAAATATTTACCACAGAAATACATAATTTACTATTACCACAGCAGTTACTTTATTGTTGTTTAATATTAAAGCTAAATCCATAGATATTATTCATCACTAAAACACTAATAGTTCCACGTACTTACTATCCATTAAGAACTCTATTTCAAAAGTAATAACGGCTAATTTAAGTACTCCACATTTACAAGACTGAATTTTGTTGAGCAATTAAGAAGGGCCAGAGAAAACAAATTTCCTTACTTCATTAATCATTCAAAATACAAACTAAATAATTAGAAACTTTAGTTCGGGTGCCACAGTGTAAAGGATAACAGTGGGCCCGCCCTACGTGTATTTTTCAATTAGGGCTATCACGTATGAATAATCCGCACTGTTAGACTGTGGTCCAACTTCAACGTCATTAGTTGTTTAGAAATATTTTGACATCTCACATCAATAGCCAATCAGTTCTACAGCACGCCACCTAGCGTATTTTTCACATGCAATAGCCATTACAGTATAACACTGACTTTCACTCACAATCTCTAGACAGAAAAAGAAATAGACTAAGTAGGTAATCTAAGTGAAAAGTTCAGAATCAAATTGTGTGTTTCCAAGAACGTTAACGGCATTTTTAGGTCCAACGTCTAACGCTTTTTTAAATAATCATTTCATAAGTATTCACTTCATTAACAGAAACAATTTTTCAATGTTTGCTAGTGAAAGGGGAGCAAGGAAGGTTGTTTTTGCCTTTTAAATGCTTTAAGAAGATCCTCTTACGAATACTTACTTAGAAGATATCACCGTAAAATATCCGAATCATAAGTCATCAAGAAACTTCCTAGGAAGAAATTTCCTAAAACAGCAGGCTACATAAAAACGTTTTTCAGCCTATCTCTGTACCTATTTAGTCCACTGCGTCGGCAAGGCAAGGCAAGGCAAGGCAAGGCGAGGCAAGCAAGCTCCCCCCGACAAGCCAATATTGTGGCCGCCTCTGACAGGAGCGAGACACAAATTGATGTCCACCCAACAAGTGGGCGAGAAAAACCGATATCAAGTGACTGGTATCAGAAACTAAGCGTCCGGCATCTGATATCAAGTGACTCTAAAATGTCACTTGATATCAGACACTTAGTTTCTTAATTAAGTGACAGTCATAAATGAATAAATAAAACTTTTGCAGCATCATTATTTTAAGTTTACTGCAAGAACTATCCAGAAAAGGTCATAATAATTAATAAATTAATTTAAAAAACATGCGATATCAAGTGACTTGTCTAGATATTAAATTAAGTCACTGTTTTACAATGTGAAATTACTGGTATATTAGATTGGTTTCTTATAATATAAAAAAACAATATCATTAATGTCGAGTCGAATATCGGTTGGACGATTTATACAGAGTTGGCAAAAAATAAAAATTAAACGTTTTGCACTTAAATTAAATGCGCTCTACATTGCATACCAATCACCAGTTTTTAAATTAGGTCGACGCGACTCTTAAACTTTGCTGGCAGAGTTCAACCTATTCGTATGCAGCGGAAGTAGTATTTTTTTAATGCTGTTTGGATTAAAAAAGTTAAAGAACTTTTGGTTCTCGAGTTTATTAAATTGCTAAAAAAAATACGTGTAGTCATAATTGCGGTGCCGACCTTTAACATCCTCCCCACAATTGGGCTTCCGGTACCCTCACTCACTCTACGAAACACAGCGGAGGCGCTGCTTCACGCTGGTCTTCTGTGAGGCAGTGGTATCTGTTCGAGCCGGTCCATTTATGAAAAAGCGTGGCTTTCCCACGAATAAAGATCTATACTATTTATAAAGAGATAACTTTAATAGACAACGACAAGGCTTATAGGTAAACCGAAAACACGAAACGCTTGCGCGATGTAATTATACACAGCGCCATCTATTGGTTCATATCGGAATTCCGGTCCCGAAGCGAAGTGAGGGCGGGCCACTAGTCTATACTAATATAATAAAGCTGAAGAGTTTGTTTGTTTGTTTGAACGCGCTAATCTCCGAAACTACTGGTGCGATTTGAATAATTCTTTTTTTGTTGGATAGTCCATTTATCGAGGAAGGCTATAGGCTATCAACATAATAATATTAAGGGGGTTGTAAGGGGTTAAAAGGGGGGTAAAAAGTTACTTTTCCACGCGGACGAAGTCGCGGGCGGCCGCTATGTTTAATAAAGTACGTTATGTGCGACTCTGGTTTTCCCACGAAAATAGGTCTCATGAAAATAGGTGGGGTATATACGAAACTAAATGTTTGGTGATAGAAAGACACCAACCAATAAATTACACCCGATTACATCACAAAGCCGCCAACAAAAGTAGCATTATCATAATAATATCACGTAACATCCTATGTCACAGTTACAAAAATAGAATGACTAAGTGACCCCTGCCTAGCTCGCTTCATTGGCTTATTTATTGAATGACCGGCTATTTTTCTTCTTCATAAATATACCCCCCATTTTCATGTAAATAACTTGTACTGTTTCGTCGGAAACATTTTAGGTACTCGGCAAGCAGTGGAGTAATTGATGTAAGTGGCCACGCGATATTTTCACCCCTATTATAAATAGATTAGGGGTGAACGCGTGAAAAGGCTATGCCTGCATTTACATAGTAATGGTAGTGTTGTGATGGATGTCGATGGAAGTGATAAAGTGATGGTAGCTCAGTGGTTAACAGCGCTTACCGAACAAGAGGTCATTATATAGTTCGATTCTTACTTAAAAAAACTACTTACTTGAATACATAATATTTTCATATTTTGAATAACAAATACAAATTTTGTTAAATTTGATTACAATGTAAGTAATCTATCTTTTCAATATGACAATTGTGTCATATAAATAGGTACATCATATTTGCGCGCCTGCTGGCAGGCTGGATACCGTGTCCATGATACTTACCATAACATCTATGTATGTATCAAATGTGTATTAAGCAAATAAATTATATTTCTGTTTCTGTTTTGTTTCTTGGCTCGCAAAAAATGACACATTGTTAGCAACTGACCATATTTTTTTGGCTCAAAACGGGACCTAGGCTCGTCGTATGGGGTTCTCTATACGTGCTTTAAGGAATGGAACACCTTTCCTGCGTCTGTTTTTTTATGAGTTAGGGGGCAGACCAACAGACGGATTACCTGATGGTAAGTGACAAACACCAGAGGAGTCGCAAGTGAAGGGCGGAGTTTTCCCCAATGAGTACAGCATCAGTCTCAGCCTGAAAATCAGCGCTGCAGTGGTTACTGACTGCTGCAGCAAATGCTGAGGCTGCGCCTTGTTGGCCACTGACCACAATGTTTTTGTTGTTATTTTTGTTGTCTTGTTAGTTCGTCCACTTACCTTGCTGTATACTGCTGTATGTACTGTGCTCTTTATGGCCAATAAAAGTTATCTTATCTTATCTTATCATCAAAATGTTTAAAGCTTGAGTCAATAGGCTAGGGCTACTATGGGTAAGCCCGTTCCATCGTTGACTTCTTCTGAACTCTAAGGTTCAGTATGAAGCCAAAGGCAAGTCCATTTAAAAAAAAAGAGAATTTACTTACAAATGTGGTGTTGGGCATAAGCGTCTTCGAAGTCTGGTTGGCAGCGAACATGAGGCTGATGCCGCCCCAAGGGTCGTGGTACACGAACTCGTCTCCTGCGGACAAGACACGAAAATAATCAATCTACACTGGTAATAAAGACGTAGTTTCTATAGACATCACACGAACAAATCGAAATGGCGAAACGCTTATGTGAAGTAATCGACAAAAACTCAAAAAAAAAATTTCTATTGGTAGCGGTATTGGACGAAGTCGCCAAGGACCTTAAAGAACTAAACTTGATGATTGGTTCGAATTGGCACAGGACCGAACAAAATGGCGAACTTTGATGTCGGAGGCCAAAAGTCAAGACCCACCTAGGATCGCCAAGCTAAACTGAGCCAGCGTAATAAGTTGACTTTTCGAGTTAGGTAGTATTCTACCCTGGGGTGGCTCGAAAATAAAATGTCAGCTTTAATTCTACAGTCTTTTTTTGTTTCTATTTGCTGAAATAGGTTTCATGTCAATGATTGGCCAGATGACTGATACATAAGTATACAGTACGTCAGAGTACCTAGAAGTATGAACGACAAAGAATTGCCTACATATCGTATTCTTAGGCCAGATTCAACCAATATTATCTAATACCGCGATAGTAAATAAGTATATGGTACAATGCTACGAGTCGTATTGACAACTATAATAATTATATCATCATATTCTCGGATAAAGATTGGTCGAATAGATCTGGCCAAAATTCCAAGTTAAGTCATAATTTTATTAAGAGTGCGTTAAATAAAGTTTCGTTCCCGTAGAGGCCATTTAAAGTTTAGTACCCGTAGAGGCAGAAATTTCCGTACGAATAACCACACACGAAGAACGAATTTTGTTTTGAATTCCTAAAACTTTTAAAAGCATACGAAAGCTCAACAACTTGTTTGTGTGCGAAATCTCTTTTTAAGTCTGAACTGGACCAATCAGTGATGTGGGAAATGAAATGCAAAGTTGGGAAAAAAACTCTGGGTCTGTTGTGTATTGGAAAAGTTTGGAGAGAAATTCGAGAGTATGGTAAAGAACCGCGGGGAAGCATATGGATGGGTTCGTAGGATTTCACTCTATGAATTAAATTGGTAATATATCACATGGAAATAAATACTTTGATAACGCCGCCGATATTGAATTTGTAAATTACCATTAGCATTAAGTTCTTTAGTACGTTGTGCAATAATGAGTATTTATCTATCTACTAGCGGAGGCCCGCAACTCCGTACGCGTGGCAAAAATAACTTTTTACCCCCCTTTAAACCCCTTACAACCCCCTTTTCGAAATAAAAAGTAGCCTATGTCCTTTCTCAGGGTCTAGATTATCTGTATACCAAATTTCATTTAAATCCGTTGAGTAGTTTTGGCGTGAAAGAGTAGCAGACAGACAGACAGACAGACAGAGTTACTTTCGCATTTATAATATTAGTATGGAAGTATGGATTTGACTTTGACACAAATTCTGTTAGTACCACGACAAGACCTAGCCTAATTGGTTAATTTCGGTCCTAGTCTTAGATTAATCAAGCGTTTTACTTCTTGTTTCAAGTCAAGCACGACTTCATTAGGCACCTAAGGGTAGTTTGGCTTCCAGAAGTCCGAAGTTGGGAAATTAATCGTCTGTATTTTTTTCTGGATGTAAGCGACCGAGAAAGTATAAAATCGAGACCGAAGAGGGATCAGGCGACGGCTCGTATGTTGGATTACTTCTAGTGTATTCACATATGAAGGTTTTTTTGTGATAGGTGGCATAGTCCTTGTCAAGGATTAATGTAAGCCGAAAACACGAAACGCTAGATTTAATCGACTCCCACCGCCATTTATGGGCATTGCCCAAAGTTTGTACCGAAACGAAAAAGGTCGGGCGACTAGTAAACCTACTATAAATTGAAAACTCAATAGTGACGTCACAAGATGATTCATCACTACCTGAATCTCACAAATGCGGTAAATTAAATATCAGCGTGACCTGACCCACATCGCATCGATTCCGACTCGGCATAATATCCGATTGACGCTACGCAACTAAGGCTGTATCGATAAATGATTTTATATCGATAAATGAAAATTACCAAACGTTATCGCGAGGAGGTCGAGTTATTAGAGAAAATACATAGTGTATTAAAACATTAAATGAATAATAATGAATATTCACATTTTCAGAAGTAAAATTATTAACTTTCATTGATGTTTCCCGCAGTAAAATGTAACCTAAATGTTAATCCAGAGTGTCTGCTAACATCATACCAAATTTTATTAAAATAGCTTGTAATTATTTCATGTCATTGATTTTCCACGGTAAGGCGGGTAGCACACTGCTAGATTCGAGGCGAAGTCATGGCACAGTCGAGGCGGTGGTGTGATATAAGAGTCGAGGCGGAGGTGCAGAGCATCGTTTACTGGGTGTAAATTCAAAATGTCGTCGTCAGAAGATGATGACAAAATGGCGGCGGGGTCGGGGCGGCAGCGTGCCGTGCGCCCGCGCCGCGTCGCCGACTCGACCCTGCACCTCCGCGCCGCCTCGACTGCGACTCGACTGCGCCGCGACTCTGGCAGTATTCGTTGACATATTTGATTGTATAGAAAAGTCAGAGGCGGTGCGCCTCTTGAACGCTTCCGCCTCGACTCTTGAGTGTGTGTGCGACACGCCTAAGTAACAAGATATTTTCCCGCAGAAAAATTTTGCTATAAGTAAATGCGCCAGAAAATCACACCCCTGTACTATGAATACCAGATTACGATAATTAACTGAGGGCGTCAACCCAGAACACCCAGACCCAAGACAACTTAACAAATGCAGTTTTCTACATTTACTTGACCGGGAATCAACCGGGACCTTTCGCGCTTCTGATGAACACCTTAGCTGCCCCATCGAGGTCGTCAAAAAAAAGTAGTGGGTACCAAAAATTTAAATATAAATTTTATCAAAATGTGATGAAGTAGAAAACATAATTATACACACACTCACAACTTACGCATATATTAATGATTAATTATATTGTAAAACAAAAATGCGACGTCGATGTTTTTATCGATATTTCCATCCCTAATGGCAACTCTGCAAATGTGTCGTGAGCGATTCGGATGGAAAACCAATAATTATAATTACTGCATCTGTAAAATAATAACGCGATTGCCAAATGCGCTGACGTTCACACCGAATTGTTGACACAGAAAACTCAATTAGAGGAAAGGGGATTAAATGTTGGCAGCGCATTTGTGACTCTACTAGTGTTGCAGGTGCCTATGGGTGACGGCAATCGCTTACCATCAGGTGCTCCGTCTGCTCGTCTGCTAAATATAAAAAAAAAGTTTCCCCAAGATGTTTGGCTTCACCGTTTTTCTAGGCACATTCTAAAATTTCGGAAATATGACTTAGGGACCTTCAAGAGAAGAGCGTATTCCTTCTTACAAGGCTGGCGACGCATCAGCGACCTCTCTGATCTCGCAAGTGTTCATGGGCGGTGGTAATTACTTACTAGCAGATGACCCGCTTGCTCGTTTGTCGCCTCTAGTATAAAAAAAGTTCATGCCCGGATTCGAAACTCTACTCCGACCCGGTTGGTTCAGTGGTAGTGAATGCTGCGTCTGGGCCAAGGGTTACGCGTTCGATCCCCGCACAGTACAAACATTTGTGTGCATGAACATGTTTGTTTGTATTGATATGGGTGTTTTCTATGTATTATAAGTATGTATTTACAAAAGAAAAGTATTATACGTATATATATGTAATTCCACTGTTGGTTCTGATATCTGTAACACAGGTGCTTGAGCTACCTATCTCCGAGTCAGATCATTGTATGTGATGTAGTGAAAATATTTATTTACTCCGTACGAAAGGCGCGTTCTTAACCACTGGTCTACCATAACTCCTATCTTATCTTCCGCGTCAATCCATCAAAAATGTACACACGACGCCATTAGCTACGGTCTTATGTCACACATCACATCTAAGAGCCCTTGAAATACGCAATATGAGAAGTCATCACGGGGCGGAACAGCTAATCGGAAGCCATCAGTCACACGGCGCCGACCGTGACCGGCCGCTTAAATACAGAAATACAGACATCAACTTTTAAATCTTTCGCGATGCATTATAAGAATCACACTACTATTATAAACGAACGCTCCGTTGGTCTAGTGGTTTAAGTACCTGGCCGTGATCTCGGGGTCCCGGGTTCGATTCCCAGGTCGAGCAAAAAGTATGTTTCGAATTTTTCGAACACAGCTCGGGTTTGTGATCACCAATCCGCATTAGGCACGCGTGGTGATTAAGCCTAATACCATCATAGTAGTGATAACTTGATTTCTATGATGGAGGCCTTTGCCCTGCAGTGGGACAGTATATAGGCTGATACTTTACTACTATTATAAAGGTGAAAAATTGTGATTTGTTTATTACTTCTTCAATTAAATACTAAACGGCTAGAGCGACTTAACTACATAACTGAAATAAATTTTAACTGTAGAAGAGCTTTGGCGTAAATGGGCCGAGGGGTAATATAACGGCCTCACACAAGACCGGCGTGAAGCAGCGCCTGCGCTGTATTTTGTCGAGTGAGTGAGAGTACCGGGAGTCCAATCAGGGGTAAAGGGGCTTACCCTTCCATATTGATTGGACTTCCGGCTAAAGTTAGCTGTGCACTTGTTACGCCAGTGGTGTTGCGCCGAAAGCTATTGCTGCCGACAATAGACGTCAGTCTATAGGCGGCGGCAATCGCTCACCATCAGGTCACCCGTTTGCTCATCTGGCACCTATCACATAAAAATTACCAGTAAATTATTACACTCTTCCGTGTTCTGTTAAACACCGGTGTGACAGCGGACGAAATTCAAAATGCAGTATAATTATACCAAACAGGCGGCCGACATATTCGCCTGCTACATTTAAACGGATAGTTTGCTAAATGAAGCGAGTTTTGTGGTATAATTAAGGCATTGTTAACGCTAATACAATATCCATGAATTAATGAATGTTTTGTGCATTTGTAGAATGTTAACTTTGTTCGAGAAAGTGTGGCTAAGTGTTCGCCCGAAGCGCGAAAGGTAGGTACCGGGTCCGATTCCCGCTTAGAGCAGACAGCCACTGGAGATGCCATACCGGGCGTTTCCCCTCCGGCAAAGTACATTGGTCAACTTTCGGAACTGGTCAACTAAGTTAAACAAAACTACTTGGATGTCGCTACATCGCCATTTTGCATCGCTCCGTGTCGCGTGACGTTTCTCTTAAAAATGGTGAATTGTGCAGTATTTTCATGTAAAAGGCGATCTGACAGCTAAAATTAGCAACAAGATCGCGTTTCCTATCATAAGTAATGACTTTTATTAATTATTAAATGTGTATTAAACTAGAAAATCTATTTTAATAAAAAACCGTTACGATACGTAAACGACAGAAAATTTAATAATGATATCGTGGTATCGGTCCTAGTGATGGGAGCAATTAAAATCAACTCGACATTTGAATGAATCATTCACTCACTGCAGTTAGTTTCAAAATCCGTTCTTTTCATTATATTTTGAATAAAATAGTATAGACGTATATTATAATATTAAAACATTGTAAAGTGAATTAGAGAAATTACTGTCCTTTCTTCTGGTCATACGATGTTGGAATTTATTCTAAAAATAAAAAGAATTGGTGGCTATAAAATATTTCGAGGTAAAAGGAATAAAATATGTGGTCCGGGAGTATCATGCATGATAACGGAGTAGATAGTAAACCATAATTGGAGCTCGCTAATTTTAATATAGAAAAGTATACGAATGTTCGTTTATCCAATATTTCAAAAAAATTAGACCCCCAGAAATATATTCGACACGTGTACAATAAACTTATTCATTTTGAAAATCAATATAAATGCGTAATAAGGAATTTTTGTAATATTTAAATAAATCATTCTAATTAAAAATATATTGTTTCATTTACTCTCCCTTTGTTTGTCCAAATGTTTAACCCCAAACTAGCGCACATTTGTAATTTTTTACGTTTTAGTATGTATTGCACAACTTCACCATTTTTTAGGGTTCCGTAGTCTACTCGTCATGTCTGTCCGTCTGTCTGTCTGTCTGTCCTGGCTCGTTCTCCGCCGTTTCTGCACCGATTGCCACTGAAAATTGGTAAAGAGATGTATACTGATAATCCAAAAATTGGTTTTTAACATTATTGAAAAATAATTATTTTTCACCTCCCTTTCCATACAGCGAAAAGTTAATTCGAAAAATAAATTCGACTTACCCCATCGTCTGGTCGGTATCGTTAAAAAGGTATCTTTAAATACAACAAAAATTGCCTTGACATAATGTGGATCAAACCCCCCAGTTTCGAGATATATTAATACAAAGTTAAAATTAGAGCTTCCTCATTATATTTCTAATATAAGTTCATTCACCAAACTGATTTGACTCATTCTTTGTGTCCCATCACTGTCTTTTTCGTATGTATGCTGCATAGTTACGTGAAATCTTTATTTGTGAGCGTGTATTTTTTGATGTGTTAAATTTTTCTGTAGTGTGCGTTTATCGTGACAGCAAAATTTGTGACTGTTGAGTATTAAAATTTTTGGTGGTGTGCTGTACGTGTTTACCTCGTCCCCCGCAAAAAATGGTGAAAAAAATTGTTAGAAGCGCGGACGTTAAGGCATCTCCAGTGGCTGTCTGCTCTAAGGATTCCCGGTCAATTCAATTTAATTTAGGAAACTACATTTTCTAAGTTTCTGGGTGTTCTGGGTTGACGCTCCCAGTTAATTATCGTCATCTGGTACTCATAGTACAGGGGTTGCTCTAGCTCGAGACCAGGTTGATTAGTGTGATTGTCAGGCGAATTTAAAAAGAAAAATGAAGACTGGCCGGATAACGCAAAAATAAAAAAAAATCGGGTAAAGAATGATTCCGTAAAGGTTTATAACTCTCTCTACGACATATTGCTTTATATTGCAATTTAAATGTCAGGGTCAGTTCTTCTTCGGCAACTGGTTGTCAAACTTGGTTGCCAATGCGGCCGAAAGGGGATGTGAATCAACCGGTGGTATGTAATCACCCCTACCCTTGAATATCTGCGGGATCGGGAAGTCGCTGATGCGTTGCCGGCTTTTTTTTATGGCCACATACTGTTTTTCACGAGCCGATTCTTAAGGAATGTAACCAATTTCCAAAAGCTTTACTTGTCTATGTCGTAACTAAATTCCGAAGCCATATTAAATGTGTCTCGAAAACTGTCTCCTATTCGAGGCCTGTCACTGTGTCAACCTTCTTCAAATAGGTTCTCCTTTAGGTTTAATACCCACACTCAATGTAGTTTGTTCAAAGAAAATCGAGTAGAATACATGAGGTTTATTTGCAACTTGTTCTACAACGAGATATCAGAGAGCCTAGGGCGAACTTTAAAAAAAATCGTAGTGTATACGTATCGTAAGCATTCGTAAAAATAATTTGACAGCACAAGCATCCAAAAGGCAAACGTCAAAAAGGATAGTATCGTACATAACGTAAGCGCCCGTCGACTTAAGGGGCTATACCCGTGGTCGTCAAACTCCGGCCCGCGGGCCGCATGCGGCCCGCAGTCGTTATTTGTGCGGCCCGCGATATAGTAGATTTATTTAATTACTAGTCAACTACATATTCGTACTTATCGGAATTCAGTTTAGTGGTTTTTGAGTAGAGAAGTAATATACATTTTCGCATTTGAATGAATAGTGTGGATTACTATGGATAAGTGCCTATGCAAAAGCTCTTGAAACGCAAATACTGTGGCCCGGGCCTGATGTTCATATTGATATGTGGCCCTTGAAGAGTAAAGTGTGACGACCGCTGGGTTATACGAATGAAACTAGCGGCGCCAACCTATTTACACTGATTGTGGCGAAAATATGATATTTTAAAAAAAAATAAAACATTACAGACTTAGATCCAAGTAAATTGGATTTTTCAAGATGCAATACAATATTTCTAACACGCGACAAGTAACAATAATGTTAATTATTGCTAAAAACGGACACTTTCAGCATTAATTGGCATTATTGTTACTTATCGCGTGTTTTATATGTATATTTTATGTACGACGTTAAACAAACTAGGTATATTAAAAATCGTTAGAGCATGAAAGACTTAATCTACCTATACAAATTGAATAATTATAAGCTTCCTGCAATGCAAGTATAATAGGTAGATACCTAATGAAAATCGATATAATTGCTTCACCATAAAAAGCATTAGAATCACAACCCCATACAAGCTTTGTCATGCTAAAATCAGTAGCTCGTTAGAGCGGTTTGTGCCGCATATTTCCATGAACTCTTCGCGAAGGTGAAATAGCAGGGAAAAATTGCGAGCCAGCCCATTCAGCCGGCTATTACGCAGGCCTGTAACTGGCATGCGTTAAATAGTTCACTCGAGTGAAAATATATAAATCGATAATTTTAAACAGCATAGACAGACATGCAATTGTACAAAAAAAGTATACTTTTTTAACGTATACGTTTCTAAACGTGTTTGAGAGCACATGCAACACACACACATTTGGAATAGGTACATAAATGTTGCTTACATCAAAGAAGAGATGAGATTAAAGGAGCTGGATGAGAGTAGCCGAAGATCGATCAAAGTGGCGAGCATTTGGAGAGGCCTATGTCCAGCAGTGGACTGCAACAGGCTGATGATGGTGTAAGAAGAGATACCACTGGAGTAGTTTAGGAGAGATCTTTGCCCAGCTGTGGGACAATTTGGGCAAAAAAAAGAGGCCAACCGATGTGGTATCGCTCACCCACACCCTTACAGCGCTGTATGCAGTGTGTAGCAGCATCTGCGCTGTGTTTCGTCGAGTGAGTGAGGGTACCGGAGGCCCAATTGGGGAGAAGGGTTTATCCTGCAGTTTCCTCTCATCTGCTACAATGATATTGAACTAAGACAAAGATGAGTGAACTATATCAGCTGGCTACGTGAACTAGATCAACTCACTCAGGGGCATCACTTACCATCAGGTGAACCGTCTGTTCGTCTGCCCCCTATCTCATAAAAAAAAAAAAAAAATCACTGGTCTTCCCCGTAAATATCGCGGGAACGCAGATTGCGAAGTCGTAATGAAATAACAGCGCAGTATGTTGTGCGTGATCAAAGCGTGATTTATTATGCAATCAGCTGTTTTGCGTGTTTCAAAGAAAAAAGTGCTTTGGTGAAAATAAGAAAAGTTACAAAACATCGACAAAGATATCGTTGTAGGATTGAAGCCAAAAAAGTTCAAAGTTAGCTCCCAATAAAGTTTGATCTTTCATGTACATATATTTGTGCCTATGTTAATGTGTTGCGAAGATCAGATGGCAATTGCAATTGCCAGACTCCCAGCAACCAGGAATTAAACGCTAAGATGAGAGAGTTCCAATCAGTCACTTTTGGCAGATGTACCACCTTCATCTAATTATAAGACTAGACCGTAAATAAATTCTGGGACCTAAATTGTTCCCTTAAAATTTAAGAGATAAAAACCAAAACCTATTTCTTTCATTCGCAAAGAACAAAGTTAACTTTCGACTTCTTATTTACGTTCAGCATTGAAATGCTAAAACGTATACAAGGTCTAACAAAGCATGAATGTTATTGAAGGAAAACGTTGTAAGGAAGGAGATTTATTGTATTTTTCGTTTCATTTACTAAGATATTTATCGAGACTTCGTTCGGTAAATTTCATTAGTTTGTTTTTGTTATTTTTGCAGTCGGTACTATACGATCATAAATGTAATCAAATTATGTATTAATCAAGGGTAAGTACAAATGGCAATTATAATACGTTGTTTTTAATAAAGGTTTTGTAATTGTACTTCTACCTCTATATCCGAGTCATAAAGTATTTAATCGTTTTACTGTAGGTCATACTAACCATACAAATAAAAATCAGCGCCATGTTGCGGTCGCCATTGTTTTATCGATCATATAAAATCCATCTACGTGCTACCTTACGACGGTTTTATAATATTCTTGTCTAGATTAAAAAGCTACTTAGAAAAATGTTTCGTCATGATCCTAACTTAATATTATAAATGCGAAAGTAACTCTGTCTGTCTGTCTGTCTGTCTGTCTGTTACTCTTTCACGCCAAAACTACTGAACGGATTTAAATGAAATTTGGTATACAGACGATCTAGACCGTGAGAAAGAACATAGGCTACTTTTTATTGCGAAAAGGGGGTTGTAAGGGGTTAAAAGGGGGGTGAAAAGCTACTTTTCCACGCGGACGAAGTCGCGGGCGGCCGCTAGTTACCTATAAAAATCTCTTAGTTCAAAGTTTTCTCTTTGTTTAATGTGATACCTACTTAGGTAGTAGATGAATACAAATCACTTGATGGTAAGCAATTGCAGCTGCCTATGGTCATCAGTGGTGTCGTAAGTAGGTACCTACGTTGCTTTAGTATATTTGATGTTATGAGTGATATTTGTCTTTGGTTCCTTTGTTGATTCCATAGCACAAGGGAAAACGATAGTTTGGGACCTGGATTATGTTTTATTTTTTTATATACTAGAGGCGGCAAACGAGCAACCGGGTCACTCCCGCTAAGTAATTACCCCTGTCCAAAAACAACTGCGAGATCAGAGAGGTCGGTGATGCGTTACGCTCTTTTCTTCATTGTATGTGTTGTTGTTCATTTATTTTAATTAATTTATTTATTATTAGAAGGAAGAAACCTTTGTTATTGAAGTAATCTTACATTTAAGGTCACACGTCTTTGACGAGTAATAAGCAACAGCACTGGCGCTAGAACTCCGCCTTGAGCGAGCCCAATTACCTAAAGAAGTTGGAAAGCGTCACTCCAATTAAGCTGGTGTTGCTGAGTGAAATTAATTATTTCTTCGCTCATTCACGGTAATTAAATCAAAATTGTATTTGTTATCACCTCTTTGTTCTATAATTTTGAACTAAAGAGACAAAGTTACATAATCAAACGCCTAAGTAACATCAAAAAGTTAAGAAGACATCATGCGAAACTGTAATTTACTTAGGTACACATCTGGTTGTGGAATACTTTTCATAGTGTTTATAGGTTTCTTTATTTTGTATGTTGCTTTAGTTAATTATAGCAAAACTGATTGTAGAACACTCCTAAAGAAATGTAATGTCTACCTATTTATATTATTTCTTTCAACAATTCCTTCTCCAAACTACAAAAACCAAAAATTAATGATTTTAATCATGAGGACCTATTGAAAGAAGGATTGTTTAATATTTTTTATTTTAATACTTTCAGTAAAAATATCTTTGATGTTCTCACTGTGCACCGTAATACGGATAATATTTTTATAACTTCTCTTCAATTCATCAACTTTTGTTCAAGTAGCCTCCATTTTGACATGACCTCATTATAAAAACGAAAACCTCATTTTAAAAAAGGCAGTTATAGCCACCTTGCTCGACTCCAATTTATAATAAGAAGTTATTAACGTGGGTGTCGCTGAGTGAAATTAATTGCTTTCAAGCAGCGTTTCTGTCGCTCATTCATGGTAATTAAACTCGGTCTGTATGGCTGTGATGCTGAAGACTTGCTTTTAAAGATAATGATAAACATTCCTTGAAAATACTGGTAGTTTTTCTTTGAGGTTATTTTGTTCAGACTTTGCAACTTTATCAAATACTAGCGGCCGCCCGCGACTTCGTCCGCGTGGAAAAGTAACTTTTTACCCCCCTTTTAACCCCTTACAACCCCCTTAATATTATTATGTTGATAGCCTATAGCCTTCCTCGATAAATGGACTATCCAACAAAAAAAGAATTATTCAAATCGCACCAGTAGTTTCGGAGATTAGCGCGTTCAAACAAACAAACAAACAAACAAAACTCTTCAGCTTTATTATATTAGTATAGAAAAGGTGTCGTTCCAAGTTTTTTAGGTAAAGAAAAGCGAAGCAAACGAGCGAGCTGGTAGCAGCTTAGTAGGTACACCACCAAATGGATTGCAGATGCTGGTTTTAGAAATATGTAGGCTGGTTTCTGAAAATTTCACAGGTTTGGCCCGGTACGATCCGACAATACTACGTGCTGCGTGTATTATTGTTTGTAGTTTTCTTAATTAGCTTACCTACCAAAACTGTTTGTTGATGAAATAGATATTTCTTTTTTGTTTCTGGTTTTCATATTAAACAGGAAAATCTTAGTTTGGGATCAGCGAACTTACTCTGGTATACAATATTCACCTTCCTTTTAACAGAAAAGAGCGCATATAAAAGAAACGGGTATAAACGTCGTGATTTCGTTTTCGGGTAGGCTCCCAAGGTAAGTACATTTAGGTAAACCTGTCTCAATTTATTCTTTAACTTGGGTGTCTAATTATTTTCTACCTTCAATAATCGACAAGGCGACTAATTCGAAAGTTATAAATAAATTCATGATTGTACGTAAAGTTATGCGACATAAAGAAGAAAGTTTGTTTGCATTAAATGAAAGCGTAGTCATTACAAAGGGACTGTTGCTAATACTAATTTCCATATTATTGTATGGGGGAAGTTTTCCGTGTTGCTGTCGGAAATTTTGATTAGTTATTTATACATAGTTTAGTAGTAAAGTTGAATAACACAATTATTCTTTTAAGTTGAGAATAACGTGCTTTTTTGATTTCCAACCTTACGCCCATGTGAATGTAGTAATTTCGCTATTTGGCTAAGCCACATACTTTGTCTAACATGTACAGTTTGTAAAGTTAGGTCTTGGAAAGTTAGGGCGTGTGTAGAAGCTTAGCTCTACATGAGATTTGATAACTTTTTGACAGTGCTAGTTAAATGGTCTACCATAGGTCACCATGTTTATTTATGTGACAGGACTGAAGCAGACGCTGATCTGTCAGTATCTGCCCTAAGGTTTTATAAAATTTCAGGAAACGTAAAAATTTGACTCACAATTTTTCCTCCCTACTTTACTTCGTATAAACATTTTTATTTACGTACTCATATTAACCTAACGGTTGATCGCCACAATCTCGATTGGGCATTGGCACATAAACGTTTACGAGGGATGGCGATGACGTCATAAGTCACAATCCCCGTAGAATGCCCTATAAAATATATGACGGGAGTAAAATTATTTGGCAGAATTCAAACGAAGGCCGGGTTGAATTTAGATTTTAATTGGCTCGACTCAATTCATCACGTCACGTTACTTGTTTATTATGATATCTTCGCGGACCACTTGGAATGCCTCCAGGGACCACCGGTTAAGAACCACTGGTCTAAACAATATACCTCTACAGATTCGGCCATTAAATCTTCTTCATTGAGTGCCCCTTCAATCTTGAAGGTTGGTAAATAGGGAACACATTCGTGCTGCCTTATCGGCCTTGTTTATTAATACTAGTAGATGGCGCCACTGTGCTGACCAATTAGTGGCGCGTACTGTTTTATCTTACGCTCTCTTCTCCTGTTGCGTGCGTGCTGTAATGTACCTATTGTTTTTATTGTAAATATATGTTTTATATTGCGAGTTTATATTTCTATGGACCCTCAGAACCGCCTTTATCAAAGGTTGACTGCTGTATCTTGAACTTCTCTCTATCTTTTGCGAGATTGAATAGTTGTTCCACGTTAATTCCGGTCCACTCCCTTATATTACGCCATTAAATAAAGCCATGTTATTCATAACACTCTTTTACTATTCCGTTTAGACTTTAGCTCGCTCTGGCATAATCTTGCGGGTAGGACCGGGGTGTGCTGAAATATTCACGTGCCCTTTATTGTTGCAGCGGTAAGGTCGAAAGTCAAATATGTTATTGTACTTGGAATGTGGTAGCCATGTTTTCTGATTTCGTGTTAAAAATAGTTTATAGAAGAGAAGAGAAAAAAGTAGTCGTAAAAAGTAATCCCATCAAAAAAAATACTTGTCAAAAAAACCAAGTCTCGCAATTACCGTAAAAAGTGGTGGGTGAGATCCATGTTTTGCCAAGTCGGTTATTCATTTATTGACTTGGCAATCACACAGAAGTATCAGCCTATATACAGTCCCACTGCAGAGCTAAGGCTGCATCGTAGAAATCAGTCATCGCTACTATGATGGGCATATGCTTAATCACCACGCTTGCATAATGCGGATTGGTGATCACAAACCAGAGGTATGTTCGAAAAATGTCGTGGCAACATCGGCAAACAAAGTGCTGGAGAGCTACCTACGCTGGTCCTCAATTTATTAATTTATTCATGCTCTACGGAATAATAAGAACTTGAAACTGCAAGATATGTTTATATAAATAGATACAGGATATATCAGTGAACATTTACGTCCCTTTAGCCACGACTTTTGCTAACCATTCTATTCTACTCGTATTCTAAAATATCCGTTCTATGACTTTTGAAAATTTGCATTAATAAATTTCAACTTTACAAAGTCGGTCACGGACTTGTTCATTAGGTGTGTATTGAATTTTTTTTCGACGAATTTTCTAATGTCCTATAACTAATCTTGTTCAGAAGGCTTAGTACAAGGTGTGGTTACAGGTGTGTTTTCGCAGTATATAGGTACCTATGTATATTCTGCTTTGGGTAACAGACCAACCACAGACAACATCTGAGAAAGCCAGAATAAGTTTTAAAACTTACCCAGTTCCAGAGTTTTTGAAAGTCTTTATTTCTTCCAAGTTTTTCATAGCCTATCCACCCTATTAAAAAGTCTAAAACTCAACCTGGCTCTAACCCGTATGTTTTATTTAACGGGCCGGTTTAACGACGCGTGGCTCTAACCGGGCTTAATTATTCACCCGGCCCGGTTAAACAGCTTAAACATGCGCTATTTTTGTACAATACGGATTTAGGGTTGCTACTTTTGTTAAAAAACTATTTGCGAGATTTGAAAACTAATAAAATACCCCCTTGGTAAAAATGGGCAACTGTTGATACTAACCATAATGCTTTTAACAACAATTGTAACACAGTTTGACAATAAATGATTATCTTATCTTATCTCTCTTATCTTATCTTATCCTTATGAAACCTAGTTCTGGCTTAAATTCTAGGATGGACACCTGCATCACCAGTGGTGTCACAAGTGCGCTGCTTACCATTTCCCCCCTTCCCCTGGATTGGGCCTCAAGTACCCTCACTCACGCAGGGAAACACAGCGAATGCACTGCTTAACGCCGGTTTTTTGTGAGGCCGGTCGAGCCGGCCCATTCATGCCGAAGCGTGGCTCTCCCACTGTTACTTATAGTTACTATACGTGTCTAAACGATCTTACGTGTATTTCACATGCCTAAAAATAGACCTCCATATTGAACATCGAAATAATATTTTATTTACTCCTAACGTAAAGTGATAGCCCTATGAGAGGTTACATAACATGTAGCCTATTTTGAACCTTACTGCTCGGACTTAGGGACGGCGTATTCTTGGTACTCTTGTGACGAACTCTTTTGGGACGTAAAGGACTCTTAGTGAAGTATTTGGGGGGTTCTGGGGGGAACAATTTGTATGGAATAATTGATGTGGGATCATGCGCGTTTGGGAACAGAAATAATAATAATGTTCCACTAACCGACATTAAGACTATGGCGGCCAATCTCAACGATCAGTAGCGCTACCATGAGTTGGCATCGAAAAGTAACGTAACGTTACTACAGTCGATAGCGAGTAAACGGGCGTCGAATAGATTTCGATTGAACACGTAAACCTCGCTAGCGTTAGCTCGATAGCGAGTGCGTTATTGTTTACGCAGAAAGTGACGTGCTTGTCTTCACGCTCTATGTAGCTGTTTCTTTCTAACTGTACTCAATTGTGATGCATTTGAAAGAGACAGAGCAATAGTTTACGTTATATCAGTTTTCAATGTCAACTCGTAGCGCTACGTAAACGCTACTTGCTAGCGACTACGTTTCAATTTGACAACTCGATACTACAGATTTTAGTTTCTCAAGTGACCGCTAGAGGCGCTGTACACTTTTTCATATATTTTTTTACGCAGACGTTAGCGACTTCTGTCACTGTAAACTCATGGTAGCGCTACTGGAGGCCAATTTTCGTTAGCCTTCTATGTCTAGTCGACTTCATGGAACGCACAACCAATAGGAGAACACAGATTACAGTCGACATTCCGTATCAGTAGCGAGGTCTATGCGTTCCATGAAGTCGACTCGACATAGAAGGCGAAAAACTGAGAATAATAATTGGCCTCCAGCTACTGACGGAGGACATTTATAGTGAATAAGTGTGTGCGCAAACACATGTGCACTTTCTATTTCCTTACCCTTGTATTTCGATAGGACACCAGTGTGACACTACCGAAGAAGGATCAGTAGCTCTACCATGAGTTTACAGAGACCAAACTCGCTAGCGTCGGCGTAAAACAAATCTATGAAAAAATGTACAGCGCCTCTAGCGGTCACTTTAGAAACTAAAATCGGTAGTATGAGTTCAGGTGCAGGACCAATGGCTTAACGTGTTTTCAGAGGCACAGGGGTACAATACCGCCAACTTCCATACTTCAGTTAATTATCGTCACCTGGTACTCATAGTACAGGGGTTGCCCTAGTTTGAGACTAGGTTGATTGGTGTGATTGTCTGACGCATTTAGAAGAAAATAGAATAGAAGATTGGAAATATTAGCAAAATTAGTTTCCTCTCTCCCAGATATTACGTATAAAATTTTTGTGAAAAGCTGGAAAACTCATAAAAGTTAGAAGTATATCCTAATACCTACCTCAAAAGTTCCTACTTTAAATGTTATTTACGGAAATTATGGTAGTAAGGATAAAATATTATCAGTTCGAACCCCAATAATTTTATTGTAATAAGAACAAACGCAATCAAACGATTGAAGTTGCCCAGTAAAACTGGATTTATGAGCGAACTACTACAGTCTGGTGGACACTCCTCTGCATTCCGAGTTGCCACTTAGGCCAGGGGCTAACAATCTATCGTGATCAGGCTCCAAGCCAATTCTCGTGACTCTTTTCCACTTTAAGCCATGGGAGAGCTACACTCGTTGGGAGTGATTACCGAAAAATTAAATTAAATAAAAATAAATGAAGTACAGCAGCACCTGCCCTATAATTCGTCGAGTGTGTGATAGTTCTGGAAACCTAATCCAATAGGAAGGCGAGTTATAGGTAGACTGCACCCTTCAACTTCTCTGGTTTTCTGTCTGGTAGACACCCATGGGCGGCAGGAATCGCTTAACGTCAGATAATTCATCTGCTTGTCTGCCACCTATAGCGTTAACAAAATCCCGAATGAAAATTACTAGCAATTCTGGAAGGAAGTGGACTAGGCTAGTGGCTAGGTGCACTTGGCCTCATATTTTGATGGGACATCATGTGACATGTTCAAAAGGGGATCAGGCGCAGGAATTACATCAGTACAAAACTGCCTTCTTACAGATTTCAGGTGAACTCAGAGAATTTCCCAACAGAAATACTCAGGTACAAACTTTTGGCCCTACCCGGGGATGAAACCTGGGACCTCAAGAGCAACCGACACTTTAAAGTGCGACTCACTACCCGCTGTGCAACCGAGCCAGTCATCAGGTACACTAAGCCTAATCTAAGGTTTTTCTAAACATACAACCAGGCCTCCAATCTCAAACAACATAGTTTTGATGCATAATTTTCGTGAGTTATCCAATTATCCATGCCATGATTTTTCAAATCGAAAGTCACGAGAATTGGGGCCCTGATTGATGACTATCCCCTGGCCTAGCAGCAGAATGGCATCGCAGATGCGTGCAATGGACGCGACCGCGGTCTGCGGCGTATGGGCCCCGAGAGTTATGGCCGCAATATCAATAACGATTGGGACCCTGGCCTTTGTGCTATGCGGGGCTTTACTTGGTAGTGTAGGCATAAATAAATATACCTCAAGTGATACATATACCTTTACCGAGGGAGAACTACGCTTCAGCATGATTGGGCCGGCGCGACCGGAGTGATACCACGGCCTCGGTATTGTTAAATGGCTAAATATTAAGAGTATTAAGGACTTGAAAATAATTTATCACTTACAAAAGTACATACCTATAATTTATTAAATCAAAAAGTATTATACCACTGCCATTATGTTATATGTTGAGCAATAAAGAGTATCTATCTATCTATAAACTCTACTGATGCTTTAAACATTGTGGTTCCAATCCGGTTAGTTCTACCACGTTCTACGACCCATTCGTAGCGCGCTACGAAATGCTACGCCGCTAAATGTTCCGTAGCATCTGCTACGAGATCTTGTGGTCAAACTTCGCGCATTCTCGAAGCACGTACGTACGTGCTACACTGCGCATACCCATCCCTTGTCCTGTGAATTTCATATTTCTTTGACGTGTAAGAGTACTTTAATAAACTTGTATAAGCTCGACGCCCATCAGAAAGTGACTCTCGTTGATATACAAAACGTCGTCAAAACAACTTACCTAGATTAAGAGACCAGCAAAAAATGGTTTTGAGTCAGGGCTTAAAAACGGTTCCATAGCACACCTACTTTGTTTATTCATTTAGACTTTAATTCCTAATGTATCTAATGTGTGGATACGAGTTTTAATTGAGTTTCTGTTCATTCTCTGAGTGGACTCCAAATGTTCGGTAATGAGCAAGCATGAGCGATGTTCATTGTTCTTGTTTAGTTTGCGAGTATTTAGAGGTAGTTAAGCTGCTTTATATTAAATTAAGCAATGTTTTTAATAAAATGGCTGGGTTATGTGCGTTGGATTTAATATAGTGGTAATTTGCGAATTGGTTAGCGGAATATCTCCGATTCACTAGGTGCTATGATGATAAAATTATTGTTATATTTTGGATACAATACAAAATATCTTTATGAGTTATTTTTATATTATAACCTACTAGCGGCCGCCCGCGACTTCGTCGGCGTGGTAAAGTAACTTTTTACCCCCCTTTCGAGCCCTTACAACCCCCTTTTCGCAATAAAAAGTAGCCTATGTTCTTTCTCAGGGTCTAGATTATCTGTATACCAAATTTCATTTAAATCCGTTGAGTAGTTTTGGCGTGAAAGAGTAACAGACAGACAGACAGAGTTACTTTCGCATTTATAATATTAGTATGGATGCATTATTTTGATATGTAAGCTATATATTATTTTAAAGTTTCATTAAGTAGCTTATGCGTGAAAGAGCAACAAACATGCTTACACACACATTCAGCGAATTAACCTTTTTCAGATATTTGATGAAAAACATCTCAACAAAATGGCTTTTTAAAGAGGCTATTTTTAAAATCAATACGTATTAGTATAAAGTAAAATAAAAAAAACTACAAATGTAATAACCAAAAATCATTTAATGCTGAATAAATTGTAAATGAAACAAATAATGTCACATTCGAAAAGTCGTTAAACGATTAATGTTGTTCAAAATGGTTGGTAAAATACGTGGTTAAAGGGATGTAAATGTTCACAGATACCTGTACAAAACATTTATTAATATCAAGTTTGTCTCCCAATTTCCTCCCACATGGACTATACACAGATACACTGGCAAAAGGTATTTCCTTCACCCAACATCGGAAAAAGAGTTCCGTTCCCAAACTTATACACTTCCCTAACACTTTCCTTTGCCATTTTCCACACTACAGTAACCCGGCAAACTTACCGGGTGAACCGGGCGATCACAAAGAGTTGCCAATTTAACAGCCAGATTTCATGCACAACCGGGTTTGGTATCAAAAGGATTCTTGCTTCAATACGTTTTGATGGGTATCGGAAAATTTAGCAGCATGATGTGCAGTCGAGTTTAAAAATTTGTATACACTTTAGGACCTTGTCACAGTACTATGTATAAGAAAACGACTTCCACTTCCTTATAAATATGTATTGTGACAAGGTCCTAAAGTGTATACATATTTTTGAACTCGACTGTACGAGTACGCTGTCACTTTGTAGTCGTTTAAGAAGACGGGCCACAGCGACGGCAATGAGTTACAAAATCGAACCTATTTTTAACGGCTTTTAGTTACACCTTCTCGGTGACAATTTGGAGAATCTTGTTGTCACAGGCTAGGTCGAAGGGAAAATGCCTAGAGGAAGAAGTACCTTTATTCGCATCGAGTCAAAGTCAAAAGTCAAATATTCTTTATTTGCATAGGCTTGTACACAGCACTTACAAATCGTCATACATAAAGAAAGTATTAAAACTGTTTAAAGATAATGTATATGATTTAAATGAAATTATATATTTATCTTGATACATAAGATATACTTAAAAATAAATAGATATATGTAAGTAATGCGATTCTACCACCGGAATCAGAAAGTTGATTCTGACGAGAAGATCCGGCAAGAAACTCGCCAGTTACTCTTTTTAATCGCCAAAATTTTTTTTACAATGTTTTCCTCATACCATTTCCTAAGACAACGGGACCCCTAGTTAGTTACAAAATCGAGACCCTTTTTAACGATTTTGAGCTACAGCTTCTTGGTGATCATTTGGAGAAATTTATGGTCACTGGCAAGGTCGGAGGGAAAAGGCCTAGAGGAAGAACTCCTACACGATGGACGGACCAGATCTGCGCCACGCAACATCGCGGTTAATATTTAAGCACTAAGTTCTACAGGAGACAGATCAAAACACACAAGCACGGTATCGACGCAACAAGATATAGTGATGACGTATGCATATTGCATATCTACATAGTAAAGTAAAGTATCAGCCTATATACTGTCCCACTGCAGGGCAAAGGCCTGCATCCTCCTCCAGCCTAATCCCATCATAGTAGTGATAACTTGATTTCTATGATTTCTATCTACATAATACTTAAGGTATATTTTATAGGGTATAACACATACCCTGTAAAATATACCTTAAGTATTATATTAACGCAGAAGACGAACTCTCTCTAATCACCACGAGGGAGGTATACAGGGTGTTTAATTAACGGCGTATCAAACTAATTAATCATTCCACTAGCGCAAGATGGAGCTTAAGCTGATGCAAGAATTAATTATACACTGCGATAATTAAATACAATGTAAGATCAGAGGATCAAACGACAGCCGTGTTTCATGTTCTTGTCGTCATTATGTGAGAGATAAATAGATAGGTAATTAGTTTTAAGTTTTATACCTCTGTTTTGTGTGCAATAAAAAGCACATTCATTCATTCATTCATAGGTGAATAGAAAAAGCAAATAAATGAATGCCCTGTCTAGACATTCACGCCTCTACAGATGTTCACTATTATGGTAAATAGTGCATCTGTATTCTAATTCAATTCAGTAAAGAGAGAAAGAGAGAACTACAATTTGGGTGTCTTCAAGTCGAGAGTGAATATTCTTCTTCTGGGAAAGCACGCTACATTTTAGACCTCATTGTCACTCTCCATCAAGTGAGATGAGGTCAAGTGGTTATCACTATTTAACATAAAAAAAAAGTTAAAAAATATGAATATCTTTTTTGAACAACCTCATTGTTTTTTCTTTGTATAAATAACCTAAACCTAAGGCGTGTCGCACACACACTCAAGAGTCGAGGCGGAAGCGTTCAAGAGGCGCACCGCCTCTGACTTTTCTAAACAATCAAATATGTCAACGCATACTACCAGAGTCGCGGCGCCAGTCGAGGCGGCGGAGGTGCAGGGGTCGAGTCGGGCGACGCGGCGCGGGGCGCACGGCACGCCGCCGCCCCGAGCCCGCCGCCATTTTTTCATCCATTCCATCCATTTCCATATTGAATGGGTGTAAACGATGCTCTACACCTCCGCCTCGACTCTTATATCACACCACCGCCTCGACTGTGCCTTGACTCCGCCTCGACTGTGCCTTGACTCCGCCTCGACTCTGGCAGTGTGCTACCCGCCTAACACTAAATATGTTAGTGTAGGTGTGTGTGTGGACGATACACAAAGACATAAATATACCATGAAATCGCTGGCCATTCCAAATTTCTAACTTAGAATAACTACGCATATAAACTGTGTAGTAAACATAGCTGTAAATACAAAACACTAATCCCATTAACAAATGCAGGATCAATAGCGACCCACTCGTAAAACCGTGAAGGTCCGGAGCATAAAACCACAGTATAAGAGACTCAATCTATACTATTTATAAAGAGATAACTTCAATAGACAACGACAAGGCTTATAGGTAAACCGAAAACATGAAACGCTTGCGCGACGTAATTTAGCACAGCGCCATCTATTGGTTCATTTCTGAATTACGGTCCCGAAGCGAAGTGAGGGCGGGCCACTAGTATGATTCTAAAGATCTACGTTGAAGCGAAAGGACGTTGCATCTAAAGTCATGAATATTTCGATCAGGTTTTTTTTTATTTTGTGCCCCAGCTGTTCTCCAAACGCCACAATCAGATTATCAAGTACATGGTAAATCGCACGCAAGTCGAGCAGTAAAAGGCCCCGAGCATAAAATGTTATTAGCTCTCAGACGTTGCGAGTGATTTAGAGTTGCAAGGAATGCGGTGTTTTTGGGCGAACCTACTGTTTTATTGTTCCTTCGGCTTGCTTTGTAAAAAGGTTTTATTGCGGAATGAGGAAACGCCTGTTTTTGGCACTTGATGGCTAGTGACGATACGACGAAAGCTGTAAACGCACGGGTAAATTTAAATATAGATTCGATTTTGTTATAACTAGACCCGACAGTTCCGTAGGTCGCAAAAACAGGGCTGTCCAGACTAGATGGGACCCGGCGCCATTAGAAATGGGAAAATACATCAGTGAGGGCCGCAAAACAAACAATATTAATTGGTATAATTTAATTTTAAAATATTTGCTATTAAATTATTTTAACAAAGAATATAAAATGATTCTGGACGACTATGTTAGCAAAAATTATGCTACAATTTCTACTAACATTATGAGGATGGCCTTTTATTTTATACAGGTTTTTTTAGGCAAGTGGCGACAAACAAGCAATCGGGTTATCTGATGGCAAGCAAGACATCTGCGGGATAGACGAGAGCCCATGCATCGTTGGTCTATTAGAACGGAGTAAGCTCTCTCTTTACTTTTAATGAAGACAAAGCGTTTACTATGGACTACTGTTAGCCATTGGGTCGGTTGAAGTTTAGGACGTTACCTACGCTTCTTGAAGGACGCCAACCCGGCCCATTCATGCCGTAGCGGGGAGACACGCCTCGGCATGAATGGGCCGGGTTGGCACGACGACGCACAGTCATCAATAAATATAGGGATAAGTCAATATAAATAGTGAAACTCTCCACCAATCTTACTGACTGTAGCATCTGGAGAAGTAACTGTGGGAGAGCCACGCTACGGCATGAATGGGCCGGCTCGACCGGAATGATACCACTGCCTCACAGAAAACCGGCGTGAAGCAGCTCCTGTGCTGTGTTTCGCCGAGTGAGTGAGGGTACCGGAGGCCCATCGGGGGGGAAGGGTATAAAAGGTTAGCAGCGCACTTGTGACTCCATTGGTGTTGCATGTGTCCATGGGCGGCGGCAATCTTACCATCAGGTGATCCGCCTGCTCGTCTGCTACCTATCACATAAAAAAAAGAAAAATATTTTGCGCCTGAACAGCCTCCGTGAAAGTCGAAGGCTTCGTGCTGAAACGTAAAATGAATATATAAAAGGTTATGAGCTGTTCGGGAGAGCCGGCGAGATTTCAGCTTACAGCCGCGCAGCCTTCTGGAAATTAGTGATGCACCTATTGCTATGTTGAATCGATTTCGGTAAATCGATTGTTTATTTTGCGATAACTGATCATTTTTTTTTTGTAACACAATAGTTTTATTTTCCAAAAAGCATGTAGTTTATTGAGCATTAATGTAGGTCCCACACTAAGAAAAGCCTGAAATGCGAAAAACTGTATTTGCAATCAGTCGACAAAATTTTACCAGATTTTTTAGCATCAGATTAACTAATGACAAGCAACTCAGGAATGCCTCTTGTTTTGCTTATCGTATATTGAGGCGTTTCACCAGTGCACCACGTTCAAAAATAAAACGAATAAATTAATCGTTCCATTAGGTTTCAAAATTTTAAAATTTTTGATACCGGCGTCAATTAATACCTATCGACGTTTTCTTCAATAATCGATAAGTTGTTCACATCTCTAATGGAAACTGCGAATATTACAGTAGGGCAATATCTATGAGTAGTAGGTTCCTGGAAACGTGTAGATTTTCTATAAATATGTACCTAGATAAGTGAAAAATGTGTAGAAATAAATATTGCCACAACGTAGAGAAAACGCTGAGATAAACGTTCTACAATTCTCTTTTAATATTAAAATAGATGCGTTCTTTTTAAAATTTGGAGGAAAATGGATACGTAATATATACTGCGAAAAAGGACTTACGCAGTATTCGATCATGAGTAGTTGCAATACCTATATTATTCCGTTTTAGCACTTTTGACATTTTATGCTATTAGACTATTAAGTATTCTGTGCTATTAGGTAGAGTAATAGTATCAGAATCTAGACCTATACGACCAATAAAATCCCTTACATTTCCGGAAAAGTACAGGTCAGAAGTCATCAAATGACCTATGCCATTAAAGTCACCTACTTTACGCACACATGGTCATTCCGATTTTGGAAGCACCTACCAAATAACATTGTTCTTCTTGTTTATTCTAATTCTATGGTATTACCACTTCCAGTACAGTACTTTTAATAGACTTAGAACAATCATTAGAACAGGCCTTTGCCTGTACTGTTCTTATGATTGTTCTACGTCTACAGGATGTAAAAATTTTACGAGTGTGTAACTGGTACCAGTGGGCCGGAATGGTAACATTTACTACGTCAGAAATAACTTACCAGTTAGTATAATTACATAGGGCAAGAGAAAAACTCTCTTCTTAATGCCTCTCTGGTTTTGTTGCAAAGGGGAATTCCTTTGTCTATAATTTTATTTATGTCATAGCAATTCTTTCATTGCATTTATTCTTAAGTAAATAATGTAGATATGTGAAGTAAGTGAGTTTGAGTCTCACCTGAACCTTCGATGAATTTTTAAGTGCATTTTTTATGAGAAAGGTAGCAGACGAGCAGGATCACCGGATCACCTGATGGTAAGCAATTGCCGCCGCTGATGGACACATGCAACACCAGTGGAGTCACAAGTGCGCTGCTAACCTTTTATCCTCCCCCCCGATGGGCCTCCGGTACCCTCACTCACTCGGCGAAACACAGTAGGGCAATATCTATGAGTAGTAGGTTCCTGGAAACGTGTAGATTTCCTATAAATACGTAGATAAAGTGAAAAATGTGTAGAAATAAATAGGTACTCTCACTACGCAGAGAAACTTTAACTGTGGGAGAGCCACGCTACGGCATGAATGGGCCGGCTCGACCGGAATGATACCACTGCCTTACAGAAAACCGGCGTGAAGCAGCTCCTGTGCTGTGTTTCGCCGAGTGAGTGAGGGTACCGGAGGCCCACTCGTGGGGGAAGGGGATAAAAGGTGGGGAAAAAGCGCACTTTAACTCCACTGGTGTTGCAAGTGTCCATGGCTGGTAAGCTAACCCATCAGGTGATCTATCTGCTCGTGTGCCCCATATTTGATGAAAAAAAAAACTGGTTGTCCTGCAACGCAAGATATAAATTAAAAGTCAACAAAGTAAATCTATTTTGTGTAGCTTATGGTTTTTTTTTTTCAAGTAAACTATATCTGCACTCAGTCGACTAACTTTTACCAGATTTGTTGGCATCAGATTAACTAATGACTTACGACAAGCAACGCAAGAATGCAGGGTCCTGCTTTGCTCTTCGGCTCTTTTGAGGCGTTTCACCACGTTTAAAAATAAAAAGAATAAAATAAACGTTCCATTACGTTTCTAAATTTTTACATTTTTGAAACCGGCGCCGTCGATTAATACCTATCGACGTTTTCTTCAATAATCGATAAGTTATGCACATCTCTAATAGAAACTGCGAATATTACAGTAGGGTAATATCTATGAGTAGTAGGTTCCTGGAGACGTGTAGATTTCCTATAAATACGTAGATAAAGTGAAAAATGTGTAGAAATAAATAGGTACTCTCACTACGCAGAGAAACTTTTAACTGTGGGAGAGCCACGCTTCGGCATGAATGGGCCCGGCTCGACCGGAGTGATACCACTGCCTTACAGAAAACCGGCGTGAAGCAGCCCCTGTGCTGTGTTTCGCCGAGTGAGTGAGGGTACCGGAGGCCCACTCGTGGGGAGAAGGGGATAAAAGGTTGGGGAAAAAGCGCACTTTAACTCCACTGGTGTTGCAAGTGTCCATGGGCGGCGGCAATTGCTTACCATCAGGTGATCCGCCTGCTCGCCTGCTACCTATAACATAAAAAAAAACGTTGCGCTTGAGATAAATGTTCCCCAACTCTCTTTTAATATTAAAATAGATGCGATATTTTTAAAATGTGAAGGAAAATTAAAACAAATAATGGTGGCATAAACTTTCAAATAGCATTTAAGTACGCGGTATTAGAACTTAAGTAGTAGGTACATCATACCAATACCGCGACATATCAGTTTTTCGCTATTCGCTAGTGTCGAAATGATACGAGAGATACGAGAGTAAAAACCTTTAAAATTACGGTTAAGTAACAGGTGAGAAGTCATCAAATGACCAATGCTATAAAAGTCACCATGAAAGACGTACTCAGTGAAGTAGAAATGCACCAACACAAATGTTTGTTGATGAAACAGATATTTGTGTTGGGTCTGGGTGTTTGTAGTTCCTTCGTTGTTTCTGGTTTCCATAGTACAAGAAAACCTTAGTTTGGGACCAGGACAATGTATGTGATGTTGTCTCAATTTATTTATTTATTTAAATAATAGAAAATTCTTTTACAATTTGTATTTACTTTTGGTAGAGACATTCGTAGATACACTATATACGCACGCATACATGAGCATTTCGTTATTGGAAGCGCCTACTAAATAACAATGTTATTCTTGTAGGTCTAATTCTATAGTATTACCACTTCCAGTACAGTAAGTTTAATAGACGTAGAACAGTACAGGCACAGCCTACAGAATGTAAAAAATTACGAGTACCTACTTTGTACCAGCGGGACGGAATGGAAACATTTTGCTACGTACGAAATAACTTACCAGTAAGTATAATTACATAGGGCAAGAGAGACTCTCTTTCGTAGGTAGGTACATTTTGTTGGTCGGCATCTTTAGTCTACTTAGAATAATTTTATTTTGGTTATAGCTATTCTAGTTTTTAAGTTGTATACCTCTGTTTTATGTGCAATAAAAAGTATTTTCATTCATTCTTCGCAATTTATTCTTAAGTAAATAATGTAGATATGTGAAGTAAGTGAGTTTGAGTCTCACCTGAACCTTTCGATGAATTTTTAAGTGCATTTTTTTATGAGAAAGGTAGCAGACGAGCAGGATCACCGGATCACCTGATGGTAAGCAATTGCCGCCGCTGATGGACACATGCAACACCAGTGGAGTCACAAGTGCGCTGCTAACCTTTTATCCCCTCCCCCCCGATGGGCCTCCGGTACCCTCACTCACTCGGCGAAACACAGTACAGGACCTGCTTCACGCCGGTTTTCTGTGAGGCAGTGGTATCACTCCGGTCGAGCCGGCCCATTCATTCAGCATGGCTCTCCCACAATTAAGCATTATTTACTTAATCCGAAAGTACCGAAGTCTGGAAGTTGGCGGTCTTGTACCCCCGTGCCTCGGAAAGCACGTTAAGTCGTTGGTCCTGCCCAATCTCTCTTCGGTCGTGTCACACTGGTGTCCCATAGAATTACGAGGGTAAGGAAATCGAGAATGCATCTGTGTTTGCGCACAGACTTGAGCACTATAATTATATCCTGCGTACGAGGCCTATCGTTAAGATTGGCCGCCGTAGCCGAATATCGGTTAGAGGATTTTATATTATACTAGCGGCCGCCCGCGACTCCGTCCGCGTGGAAAAGTAACTTTTTACCCCCCCTTTCAACCCCTTACAACCCCCTTTTCGCAATAAAAAGTAGCCTATGTCCTTTCTCAAGGTCTAGATTATCTGTATACCAAATTTCATTTAAATCCGTTGAGTAGTTTTGGCGTGAAAGAGTAGCAGACAAACAGACAGAGTTACTTTCGCATTTATAATATTAGTATGGATTATGTCCTGCGTGCTGATAGTTAAGATTGGCCGCCGTAGCCAAATATCGGTTGGTAGATTTTTTTTTATATATTTACTTATCTTAGTCACTACAGTTTTTAAAGCTACCTTTAATGCATATTAATTACACTAAGTGGAATCTCCCAGGTTCTAATGCTCTGCAATTTTTCAGCGCCGCCATTTTGCGACTTTTCGGGTCAATGTGGCCTGAAAATTGCTAACATTTACACGGGGTTTAAATAACGTGACGAGAGAGTCGGTGCTTTAATGTACACACGGAGTCACGTAGTTACCCTTTTCGGATATGGACCTTATGTCTTGGGCACAAATGCTATTTTTGTACTGCGGGGTGTAACTTAAGCTGACACCGTGTGACATTTCAGATTATTTTATTATTAACTAGTGGCCTGCTCTCACTTCGTTTTGGGACAGTAGTAACACTGCCTACCAATAGATGGCGCTGGGCGTTGATTGCATCACGCTAGTGTTTCGCCTTTTCATTTGGTATATAAGGCTTGTTGATGTCTATTGAATTTATCTCTTTCTTTATGAATAGTATAGATAGATGATAAATAAATTCACACAACATCTCTCACATTAACCTGACTCTGTATAAGGTTGCTTGAGCACTTATGTTACTGATATCAAGACAACAGAGGTATTTCAAATAATATTTACGAGTAAATACATACTATTACACCCAGACACTAGACAAACACAAGTGTTCATCGCACGAATGTTTGTCCAGGGTGGGGATCCAACCCACCTATGAGGCAGGGTCGCTACCAAATGCGCCATCGGGAGTATCGATATACCCTATCAAAATGTCCTTGAAGTCTATGATAGTCAATTTTGAAAAAAACATATCATACCATTTTGAATAACCTAAAAAAAAGAAAATCCCTATTTTTAAATGTTTTCTCTGAGATTAGGTATCTCTAGTAAACAAAGTAGTCAAGCCTATCAATATTTGAGGAATCGCATCCACTTTGTATTTCTCTCACATCGTACGAACCCAATAAATTCGAAATTGCCCCGGAAAAATATTCATGTACCCGCAAAAAATACTTACGTTTTCCCTTACCCCTTCATTGTAACGAGATTTCTCTCAGTACATTATCTAACACAACTTTGAAGTAATTGGATTTTGGTTAGGAAAAAGATGCATGGATTTTCTTAAATCCATGAAAAAGTTTACTAAATTATTGGCGGAACCATCAGCTCAACATATTTATATTTTAACTAGAGGCCCGCCCTCACTTCGCTTCGGGACCGTAATTCCGAAATGAACCAATAGATGGCGCTGTGTTTAATTACATCGCGGAAGCGTTTCGTGTTTTCGGTTTACCTATAAGCCTTGTCGTTGTTTATTGAAGTTATCTCTTTATAAATAGTATAGAAGATATAGAAGATGAGATCGGTGCAGTCAACAGCACAAGTAGATAATCAAAAACTCTATACTCAATAGAGCGGAGTTCGCGTCAGAACTGTATGGTGTCAAATTCATACAGTTCTGACGCAAACTCCGTATAGCCTCAAAGTGATTCATACAGTTCTGAACGAACTCCGTTCAACAGTGAGTATAGTTTTTGATTTTTATTATTTACGCTTGCTGTTGACTGAATTGGGTGGGTTATGTTGGACTCTCCTCTGGGAAAGTAGCTCATAGGCATACCAACTAAAACTATCTCTCTTCAAATAATAAATCAAAAAATTTTAATGTGTCACCCTATATACTGTCCCACTGAAGGGACAAGGCCTCCATAATAGAAATCAAGTCAGCGCTACTATGATGGGAATAATCACCGCGCTTGCGATAAAATAACTCTTTTTTTTTCCAGTAGCCTTACCATGAGTTTGAAATATTATCCTCGCTATCGAAAACTATCGCTTTGTCTCTTTCATTGTAATGCAGTTGAAAGAGACAGAGCAATAGTTTACGTTATGTCAGTTTTAGCTGTCAACTCATGGTAGCGCTACAGAAGTAATTTTTTAACAAATAGTACGATACGAGTTTAGTCACATATCCCGTAAACAACCATAATACCTACAATGAAATTGACACGCAATCATACGATCGATAGATTCCGTTAATCCGGCCAACTTAACCATCGCACGTGGGCTGCGAAATGATTGAGGAAAAATAATGTTGGTTAGTAGGTATTTGACATTTGAATACTGAATAAAAAAATCGGATAAGTGTGAGTCGGTCTCGCCCATGAAGGGTTCCGTGTAACAATTATTTTCATATTTGAGTTCATTGAATGAGAATTCTGGTTAACGATTTATGACGTATTAAAACTACTAACTAGATTTTATTCAAACAAATTCTCGTTGTTAGATACATATTTTTAGAGGTTTACACACACACACATTTTTCCACTGTAGGCATTAAAAGACATCCTGCCGCATTCAGAGACGACATTTAACCTAAATTTAATAAATTTACTGTAAAAATGATCAATATTTTTACTTAAGTGACAATCAAAGTTTAATTAACGTTTCTGAGTGCGGCAGATAGTCTCTTTCATTACTAGTTCCTATACTTATTGTGTCGTAAATATTCGCCCTTTTCACCCGTTTAACGAACTTACTAAATCAAAAGCTGTATTCTGTTATTTGATCCGGCAACATGAATGAGCCATCACCCACAGTTACATTCATAAATCCACTGAAAGGCCCAATTTGGCGAGAATAGGCGAAAATTGCGAAAATGGGCGAAAATGGGCGAAAACCCGCCACTCGCAAACAACGCCGAATAGACCCATTAGTGTTTGTAAATAAGCGGAGGTACTTTTAAAGGCCTTTTACTGGGTTGTAACATTGTGTTTTGACAGTTGAGTTAACCCCGCTCAGTTTTGGTTGGTCAATACATTTGTACCCGTTGGCAAAAAGGGTTGTTAAAAATTGGATCGGATTAGGACCAAAGAGATGTCGAGATGAGAGAAGCATATACACTATACTAAAAATGGAAATTTTAAAACAAACATACATTGCACATTTTTATTATTTATGGTAGTTTATGTGGCTCTCACAAAATAAGGGTTAAGATTTTAAAAACTAGACTTGGCGATTTTTATAGCATTTACAAGTATTTACTTATTATGTTGTCTGTCTCATATATGCCTAACTTTTTCTACATTCATGTTTTAAATGTTTAAAGATTAATCAAATATTTATATCTTAATCTCTGTAATTTACATCTTTATAAAGTAGTATACATACTTAGATCTTCAGCATAATCAAGTATTGATGTGTGAATAAAACGGTCCCCAAATGATTTCATGTATACCCTATCAAAATGACCTTGAAGTCTATGATAGTCAATTTTGGAAAAAACATCATACTATTTTGAATAACCTTAAAAAAAAGAAAATCCCTATTTTTAAATGTTTTCTCTGAGATAAGTTATCTCTAGTAAACAAAGTAGTCAAGCCTATCAATATTTGAGGAATCGCATCCACTTTGTCATGGCCATTTGGCCAGCTTACAAAAACGTTGCAAGTTAAATAATACTTACTATTTATTTTCTCAGCAGCTCTTAATGTTTGGATGCCGGCGGCAAATGCCGGCGGGTGCAGTTCGACAGCCGCAATTGCGATCTCGTATTAATTCCACAATGTCCGCTGCTGTTTACAAAGGTGCAGGGCAAGGACTAGGCACGCATAAGTGAAATTGTGGCCGAAAGTTCGGCTCATCCTCCCTTCCTTCTGGTGTAGCTGACGTCCATGGGCGGCGGTGTTTACTTACCATCAGTTAACCCGCTTGCTTATTCGCCTTTCTATATTATAAAAAATTATGAGTACCTATATTTATTTTGTATGTGGCCGAAAAGTTCGGCACATAATATATTTTTTAATGGATATGTAATGAATGTCGGAATCCTCCATCGGTTTCATATCTGTTAGTGAGGAGGAAAAGAAGGTGTGGAGGCATCAAGATGAAATTGATATCTTATTATACTTAGAACTGCCATTTGAACCCGTAAACCTACCTACTAAAACTTAACTACAACATTTTTGCAAACAATAGAAAGTTTCGGCCTGCCTCTGTTTAAAAGATTGCAGCAGTTATTGCTATTGCAACTTACTGTAGCATTAGCAAGCAAACGCAATGACAAACATTTAAGTTTCGGCTCCGGCCCTTGCCGAAAGGGGCGCATCTTTCGGCCCCAACCGTCACGTCCGCTCGGCTGGACTAATATTTGGCAATCAAACGCAAAGACAAAAATAAATGTTTCGGCCCCAGCCCTGGCCGAAAGTGACGCAGCTTTCGGCCCCTACCGTCACGTCCGCTCGGCTGGACTAGTTATTGTTTAATCTGCGCCGCAGCCGGTAACAAGATTTGCTGACCAGAACCTACGTGTGGACAAACTGCATATTCAATGCAAGTGGTTTGGGCCAATTTCGACTCTATGCAGTATTTCGGGCAATACTGGTCTTTGTAAAGGTCTAACTTTTGTTTTATTCCAATCCAGAAAACGTTCAAAAATTCAAAAGTTTATTCATAACTTAAAAAGCGTGAAGCAGCGCTTGCGTTAAGTTTCGTCGTATGAGTGAGGGCACCGGAAGCCCAATTAGGGGGAAAATGAGAAGGTTGGCAGCGCACGTGTGACTCTGCTGATGTTGCAGGTATCTATGGACGGTGGCCATAGCTTACCATCAGGTGATCCGTCTGCTCGTCTGCCACCTATCACATAAAAAAACCAGTTTTGTATCTCTACTTACTAGAACTTTATCCTGTTTTATTATTATGACAAGCTGTGCCCCGCTAGCTGTTAATTTAGGAAAAAAATAAATACCCAGTGTGTTAACAGTGAAATTAAATGACTAATCAGATTTTCCAAAGGATAAACATATGTACATGAATGTGTTGCCATAAGAGTTTCAGGGTGTTCTCGTCCAAGGTCCCATGTTTTCTTTCCATCCGGATTTTTTTTTCAATAAGTAGGTATAACGACAAGTTCACAACGGCATAATACCTATCTAAGACAAAAACATACTAAATCATTCAACAGTGTTTTGCGAAGGGCGTTACATCATAGTAGATAGTACTGTCCAAACACAGCGAAAGCAATTCAGTCCAATTAAAGTTGACTCGCGTAGAACAGGTGAGTCAATTGAACGCAAATTTACTTCAATGTTTGTGCACAAGGTACCAGGGCTGCATAGCTTTTGAGAGCTGGCACGTTCGCACCGGCTGAGCTGCTGCTCGTAACTAGATTGAGAACTAAACCGGGCTCGCACTCGGCTAGGAGGCTGCATTCAAACCTCTATGTAACTTCTACTTGCCTGATTAGGTCATTTCAAACTTTTGCAATAGGACTTCACACTTATTAAGTATGTAAAGGGTCAACTTTTAAAAGTGTGGTTTGAAAAATATGTGGTGTAACAACAGCAACACATCAATGTATTTATGCAAAAATGTTTTACTAAATTCACACCTGAATATCATACACGTTTTAGAATTAATTTTAATCAAGGAATAACTCGATGTGTGACTGTCTGTACAAATCTATGTTTATGCCCTGTGGCTGTGATGGGCAAAGGTACCAGGATAGCATAAGTCTTTGTGAGTTATCACGCTCTGCACTCGCATATCTCGGGACCCAAACCGAGTTTGCTCTGGATTTAATATTATGAGTTGTGAAGCATATGAAAATTACCTCTGTAGAATCATCGTAAAATAATGAGTAAGTACTACGCTACTACGCAACTAGATTGATTTTACTAGATATACTTTAAAGAATATTTATCTAAATGACAACTTATACTCAAGTTTGTCATTCAGGTACCTATTATTTCTTTTCAAAATGAATGTTTGCAGAGATCCCTAATAATGGAAAATACATTAAAAGCGATGTTCTTCCTAATGGCGTAATTGCTGAAAGGACAGACAAATTACATTATGCAAAAGAAAAGTCACTTTTTGTGTTGTCCGCCAAAACCTACTCAGGACGTTTCAATTTTGAAACGAAATAAATTAGCTTTGAATTTATGTCACTCTAATAAGATATCCTTAATATAACACCCCGTTAGTCTAGTGGTTTAAGTACCTACTGAGATAGAGAGAGAAAGAAAAAGAGACAGAGAGAGAAAAACATAGAGCAAGGGAGAGAAAGAGATAGATAAAAATATAATTATATTCCCAATGTGATTAAGTTCATTTGTTTATTTTGTTCAATGTTTAAAGGTTTAAACTTAACCTACCTTTAAACTTTCAACACGAATTGAATATAAACTTATGTTTCTGTTTTTATGAATATAACCCTAATGAAAAATTCAGTCTGAATATAAAATTGTTGCGACAAAATATTTCCCCAACAAGCCGGGCCTGAAAGAAATTTAATGTCCCCACGGGGCGCGAAATTAGCCCACTTCGGTGACAGTTGCCGCCATCTTGCAGGCGCCATCTTGTTTATGAAAATTCTTCCGTTAACTTGCGTGTAGGCTTTATTCGTTATCTTAAATCGTGTTATTAAAAGAGGGCCAATGACAAATTGCTTTAACACAAAATTGTTTCTGATTTATTGCCGTCTCGTCTTCGCAACATTTGACAGCGAACCAGTGAAACAAGCCACGCTTCGGCATGAATGGGTCGGTTCGACCAGAGTGATACCAAGGCAGTAAAAACAGTGTAGAACAACGCCTGCGCTGTGTACTTGTGATACAAAATGGCCAAGTCACGTGATTGACTTTTTTGCACAACTGGTTTTTTTTATGAGAACTTCTAAAAGTCAATAGAACAAATGTTGTTCAGAATGATAGATAGAAGACGTGGTTCAAGGGATGTAAAGTGGAAATAGTAAAGTATTAGCCTATAATATTGTCCCACGGCAGGGCAAAGGCCTTTATCATAGAAATCAAGTCATCGCTATGATGGGATTAGGCCTAATCACCACGCTTGGCTAATGCGGATGCGGTCACAAACCCGAGCTATGTCTTAAAAATTCTAAACGTACTTTTTGCTTTTTTAAAGGGATGTAAATGTTCTCAGATACACCTGCATAAACAATGTGTCTTATATGTATGAGGAAGACCGGGCATAGACATGATTTACTCTTAGTCGCAAGACAAACTGAATACTCGGCTGCATTGCATTCCCTGCACCCGGCACACTGCAGTCCACTTTAAAATTCCGCGAACGACTTCAGTGATGTCACCATTGGCGACGAAAAACCGATTGCAGCCGAAAAATTTTTTTTTTGTTGTAATATGTACCTACCTCAATTTACCTACACCCCGTTGGTCTAGTGGTTTAAGTACAGGACCGTGATCTCGGGTCGTGGGTTGAGCAAAAAGTATGTTACTGTTAGCATCTCTAAACCAAGTGTAGCTTAAACGTGTCTATAAGCACTAGTAGACTGCAACAGGCTGATGATGAGCACTAGGCTAGACTTCTTTTTTATTAGCTTTGCAGCAGCCAGGGATTACTAATCCGCATTAGGCAAGCGTGATTTTCCTGGTACCGGCAAAAGTGCCCGTGCATCTCTTGATCAGACCAGCTGGAGATAAAATTAGGTGCTTCTATTGCGACTAGACTTCCTTTTTGGCTTTGCAGAAATCGGATGAAAACCGTCAGTTACAACCGGTACATACCTGAAGGGATTTAACTGGTATCGGCAAAAGTCACCGTGCATCTCTAGACCGAGTGGAGGTAAAACTGGGTGCTTTCAGTAGGACTAGATTTCCTGTTTGGCTATGCAGTAGTCAGGTAAAATCAGCTAGAACCAGTACCTGACGGTTTTTAACTGGTATGGGAAAAGGTTACTCTCACCATCTCTTTACCCGATGAGGGTAAAACTAGGTGCTTCCGTTAGGAGTACACTTTCTGTTTGTTTTGCGGACGTCGGGTGAAAACCGTCATTTACAACCGGTACCTGACGGTATTTACCTATTACCGGCTAAAGTCAGCGTGCATCTCTAGACCAGGTGGAGGTAAAACTAGGCTTCTAGGAGCACTAGACATAAATGGCGTTTCTGTGTCGAGGTCCAAGCTTTGTTCTGGCGCTTTGATGAATTATTCAACTGTGAAAGGGTCGTATCGCGACTAAAAAGGGTTTGTTGACAAGTCGCTAGCCCTAACCGTCCAGTTATAAATATGACGGGTCCGAAGTTTTACTTTTAGCTTGTTCAGGAAAAAACGGGGCCCATACGATTAATATGAAGCCGTTTATTGTAGTGTTTTTAGTGTATGTTGAGACCCTTGGGTCGCAGTTTTGATTTTTGCGCGAATACAAATGTTTGTTGGTGAAACAGATATTTGTTTGAGTCTGGGTTTTTGTGGTTCCTTCTTGTGCCTGGTTTTCATAGTAACAAGTGAAAACAATAGTTTGAGGCCAGGTGGGCTAGGCTAACATGCGCACCGCGACATAATTGTGTCGACCCGTTATCTCGTGTTTTATTCGTTTATGTCTATATGTCTACAGACGCTAACATGGCTGTACTTAAGGTTAAGTTAAAGAAATAAAATTATTTTTTATTGCTCTAAAAACTGATTCCCGCACTAGGATTCCGTGTCGATGGATCAGTTCTTACGTCCAAAATACAAAATTCAGGTTAGGGATGATTTTAAGTTTATCGCCAAGTTTTTACTATTGACCCTAGCGATAGATATGATCGCCATTTTCGAATGAAAGCTATCCTATAGTACAACAACACTGGCCTACGCCATCTCCGCAACTAAGTATAAGTAAAGCAAGTACAATAAATCTTTGTTCTTGGAAATTCAATTAATTATTCCCCGAAGCCCTCCGGTCTGAGGGTCTTTGTTGACAAGAGCCAACCCTTTGGGACTGACCAGCGCTATATACTTTGTGTCCTGAAACAATAGCTAATTGTAGCCTACTGACAAGATATTAAGACTACATAATGGCAAGAGCATAGTAGTTATCTACCTACGGAATTAGGTAATGTACAAAGTAAAATAATAGCTGTTTTAATAAATAAATTCATATAACATCTCATACATTGACCCTACAATAGACATTAAGTCGAGAGTGAATAGGCTTCTTCTGGGAAAGCACGCTACATCTTAGACCTCATTGTCACTCTCCATCAGGTGAGATGAGGTCAAGTCAAGTGCAAACCCATCTTATATAAAAAAAAAAATCAAATTAGTACCTACCATCAAGTGATCCGTCTGTTCCTCTGCCACCTATCACATAGAAAACTAACTAACTAACTAAGCTGGCGCAGCGACCCAAAATGAGCCGGGGCCTCAAATTACGTAGAACTTCCATCTACCGGTCACCAGTCTGGAGTCCGCGCAATTCTTTATCAACATCATCCCAACAGCGGAAGCTTGGACGGCCAACTGGCGTTTACCATTTGACCGTCTCCCGGTAGGCTCTTTTCGCTGGACTGGAGAGAATGGGAGAAGATCCATTCTCTCTAGGTAGCCGAGCTAGCGAAATCGATGCGTATTACTTTCGCCTATGAGATTTTTTTTTTAGTATCAGCCTATATACTGTCCCACTGCAGGGCAAAGGCCTCCATCATAGAAATCATGTTATCACTACCATGATGGGATTAGGCTTAATCACCACGCTTGCCTAATGCGGATTGGTGATCACAAACCCGAGCTATGTTCGAAAAATTCGAAACATACTTTGCTCGACCCGGGACCCCGAGATCACGGCCCGGTACTTAAACCACTAGACCAACGGGGCGTTAGGGTGAGATTAGGGTCGGATAAAAACATCTTTAAAAGACTCACCAGAAATCCATGTCCCATTCCACCGGACCGGCAGCAGGTCATCAGTCAAGATGTCCTGTATCCTCAGCCGGCGGCCCTTGACCCTCGGCCCCTCGTCCGGCGGGGTCAGCAGCACCACCGACGTCACGATCAGCGCCAGCACCGCCACGATCACCAGCAGCGCGATGAGGATCCCGCGCCAGTTCCTCTGGTTAGGGCTCCCCACTACCAGCTTCTGGAACGAAGGGCGACGGTTAGACTTCTTTAAGGCTTTGACTGCCCACATTTCTAGACACTTTTTTTTATGTTAGCCTATATTGTCCCACTGCTGGGCAAAGGCCTCCCCTGAGTCCCTCCATCGATCTCTATCCATCGCCATCAGTGCCAATCGATTGCAAAGGTGTTAAGATCGTCACTCCATCGCTTTTTAGGTCTGCCCCGTTGTCGGCGTCCATCAGGTAACCATTGGGTTACAATGTCAGTCCATCTTTCGGGGTCCATTCGACAGACATGGCCCATTGATGAGACACATTAGAAAAAAATATTGTTTGCCGATCACCGGTGACCCCCATGGCGTTCAAAGAGTTAACATACCATGGATTTGTTTTGCATTAGTACAAATACTTCATATATTATTATTTATAAACGGGACTAAACGCGGACGAGATTTAATAAGTACATTCTAGCACTTACTACTTGACGTTTCGACTGCGTTACAACAGCCGTTATTATTGCGTTATTTAGTGGCAGTGCAAAGATCGAAAATGAGGAGGTATCCGCAGATGCACAAGCCGTCGCCGGAGAGCCAAGCTTCAGCATGAATACTATATCATTTTAGCAAGATTTTTAGCATTGCGGAACGTCGGGGTGAAGCAGTGTAAACTAAGTGTACCGGAAACCCAATCAAGAAGAAGCGCTTTTGTAACCAAGGGTATCCATGGGCTGTAACAATCGCTTACTATCAGGAGATCCTCAGCTTATTAGCCAGCTATCACATTAAAAAATGCTTGGAAGTTTCAGCAATTTGCCTTATTTCTTCAAATAACATTTCTGCAAAACTCCGCTAAAGGTACCACTGGGTCACATAAAGGGAATGATAACAAAAAGGGTAGGTAGGGTGAATTTTGCCAGTTCATAAATTGTGTATAGATAGTAGATACGATACTTCATTCCATTTATTCTAAAATGTTTGAAAAATCGCCTTTAAAATACGCCAGAATAAATGTCAAGTCCAAATCGGCCTTGCGCTCGGTGGGTTCCGTGACTGTAAAACCAGGCATTTACAGGGTCACTTCCTAGTCTATGAGGTGATTGGCCTCAAGTATGTTTATGAATAAAATCAGCTGTTTTAGGTTTGCGTACAAGACATTTCATTAAAAACACTAAGGTACTCGCAAAATTTTCAGAAAGTATTAAAGATTTTATTTTGCTATTTTTTCCAAGGGAAGTCTTATTCACCATTTTCACGTACACGTATGTACACGTACTCAATGATCAGTCAGACCATACAACCAAACCAGCGTTAAAATATGCGCCTAAACGTGATGTAGGTATGTGTTGCGTTGACTTATTATTGTTTATTCACGACTCTAAGTGATTGTCGACCTGCGATGCGATATTAATATCACCTCGGGGTTCTCAAACTAAGGGCACCTAAGGCACAAAATACATATTGACACAGAAGGCTGTCTGCCCACTAAGAGCTAAAAATATGTCATGTACTGACGCAATGCGCACTAAATGGGGCAAAAAACGCCTTTGCGGGGGACCACATTAATCCTAACTTATGACTAAAGAGTGTCAAACCCTGTGCGAGGTCTGGGTAGAAGCCGCGCGCGTTATGTCAGGTACTCATGCCGGGCAACAACCTAGCATAGGTCAACAAACTCTTCTAAATTCAAATCAGGTTCAAAGTCTAAATTCTGTGGGGTAATTATTTGTACCTAGGGGCTATCCGACAAACTGACGACATTAACCACAGAGCAGCGAAGAATGAAGCGAGCAGGCTGAACAACATAGTTTGGTAACTTGTTAACAACTGTACCTATGTAAACTATGTTTCTGGCCAGTAAAAAGTTTATTTACTTATTAAAATACAGATGGACCACAAAGTGATCCTGGAAGCCGTTTTTGTTTTTATTTTTAGGTTACCCTAAAAACCTCCCACAGAATTCCCCCACACATTGAAAAACAAAAAAAAACTGTGTTATTCATCGATACCCTTTTTCCTGCCATCAATTAAGTATATTAACCGCCATGATGAATCGTTTATGCCTGCAGTAGGCGGAAAAGCCATTATTTTGGTCACACAAACCTAAACTGTCCTACTCGTATTGAAATTAGGCTTACTTCCGCTGTCCTCTTTTTGTACACCACGGATGGACATGACACAATGTTTAAAACATTTCCGTAGTCCACACCTTCTCAGTACCAAGAGGAGGACATCAGGAATGTTACTTTTTGTTGAGTGTTTAAAAGTATTATCAAAAAGTTGTTGCTTAGTCTCGTTTATTGGTTTAGTATTTGTATAATGCTGAGTATAAGAGAGGCGGTTACCAATTACCATCAGATAGGCCGCCTACTTCAGCTTCAACTGCTGAGAACCTTATTTGCCCAACACAATTTCTAAATTTGTAAATTTATAAAACGGGTTTTTTTTTTTGGTGTAAAAGAAACTGATTTTTAACAGACGTCAACTAACGTGTATGCCAGGGTAGGATACACGGATAGGTAGATGCAACTCAGTACAAGTAACGGAAACCTTCAGTGCCAGTCCCACTCGCACTTGAATGTTTTTTTTTTCACTTCACCCCGTCTATTGTTAGGCGTGATAAATCGCAGGCTTCCCGCGGGGCGGCGCTAGTGTAGTACTAAGTGAAATATGTGAGGCGTAGGGGCGTGAAAACGTTTGTAAGAGGTGCCAACCCTTATTTCGATTCGGGGTTTAAATATGCACATCAGGGTTTAGTATTTTTTTTTTCGAACAGGCAAACGCTGGCAAAGAATAAGAGCTGTGGAGGCTGTTAAGGGAGGCCTTTGCCCAGCTGTGGGACAATTTGAACCAACACAAAATTTACTGAAATTTTTTAATTATATATTTTTTTTTATAGTACTATATTTTCTGTGGTCAAATGTTTACCTACTTAGCTACTCACTTTATGTATTTATTTGTTTAGCGTCAAAAGACTCAAAAGCCTTTTAAAAGGCATAAAACAATTGATTTTCCATTGTGTCTGCTGTGGGCCTTACGACGTTATTTAGGACAACCAACAAGGGACACACTACAATAATCTCATTATAAAATCTAATCAAAAAATAAGAATCCTAATATTAAATATTCGTTATTTTAACTTAAGAAAATATGACAATATAAAACAATTTGAGAGTATCTCAACACTTTCTTGTACAAGTCGTGTTTTATTTTAATCCGAAACCGATATTCATAAACCTTATTAGATTAATACTCCCCCGGTTCCTATAGATTGAAATACGACGTCTGATACAGGCCGTTACACTAACACAACTAAGTTGGCCAAAGATTTCTGACCGCAACTTAGCGGACTTGCCAAACTTCGGCTCCAGACGCCGACACATACGTACTTAACTAAATATATTGCCTCGACCAATTCACAACCATTCCACTACCAGTTCTCGACCAATTCTCGACCAATCCTCGACCACTTCTCGACCCATTCTCGACTAATTCTTGACCAATCCTCTACCAATTCTCGACCAATCCTCGACCAGGGGGCAATTTGCGTGCACCTGCTATTGAAGTCGAATTTAGACATTAGTCAATAAAAATTTCAAATTCGACTTTAATCGAGTGCACGAGAATTGCTATCCAGTTCTCGACCAATTCTCGATTAATTCTCGACTATTCCTCTACCGATTCTCGTCCACATAATAATATATTCAGCATGTAGGTTAGGATTAGCTGGTTTTATTTACACTTTTGGGTAATAATCTGTTTAATGGAAATAGCTTACTTATTTTTATCCGTTAGTTTAGCCCAGTGGCCGGCTCGACCCGAGTGATACTTTGGCCTCACACAAGACCGGTAAAGCAGCGCCTGCGCTGTGTTTCGTCGAGTAAGTGAAGGTAACGGAGGCCCAATTTGGGGGAAAGCGGGTTAAAGCTTGACAGCGCACTTGTGACTCTACTGGTGTTGCCGATGGCGATGGGCGGCGGCAATAGCTTACCGAATCAGGTGATCCATCTGCTCGTCTGCCACCTGTCACAAAAGGCAAAGGTCTTCCCGCACTTTAGAAACTTAAAGGGATTCTGTGGGTAACTGTGAAACAAGCCGCATCGGCTGATGCAATCCAAAGATTTTAATTAGTATCTAGTGGTTTTTAGTGTACAAATTTGGTGTTACTTTGTGCAGTGAAGTGCCGCAGGTGATATTAATATAAGAATCAATTGTATTGTGTCCTTTTTAACACTGCTATTGGTGTGTCGAGTGAGTTGTCACGTGAACAATTTGCTTGACATAATAGAGTCTAAAACCTACGGCTTTGTTAAAATAGTCTCCAGAATCCTTAGGACATTAAAACGCTAAACACACAAAACACCGGCGTTTTATTGAGTGACTGTGACTTCGACTGACTTCGACTGTGACTACACTTTATCAAACTACACTTGACATGGCAAAATTAAATGTGTCATGACACAATACAGGCCATTTAAAAAAAAATAGAAACTTAAAAGTTTTTTTTTAAATATTTCACTACATCACATACATGATCTGACTCTGAGATAGGTAGCTCAAGCAACCTGTGTTACAGCTATCAGAACCAACAGTGGAATTACAAATATTTTCATATAATACTTTCTTTTGTAAATACATACTTATAATACATTAGAAAACACCCAGACCAATACAAACAAACATGTTTATGCACACAAATGTTTGTACTGGCGGGGATCGAACCTGAAACCCTTGGCCCAGACGCAGGCATTAACATGACAACAACAAAAAGTAGGCATATAAAAGTTATTTATTTAATTTACGAGGACACCAGAACACAGTTCAGGAAATAAGGGGTTTATCACTTTACCCTTGAAACTGCTCAACTAAATCTTAACCCTAAAATTTCGCATGCGGGTCACACAGTCCCGCTGGCACCCTTCGAGCTAGTGCAAATGAGGCGAGATGTGGAGGAATTTGTTTATGCCAGGTTCACCGGTGTTGGGGACATTTTTCCAAAATAATGCTTGTTCAAATAACTTGCTGTGACTTTGTCATACCATCTTCTAGGCAAACGCGTGTCATCCTAGACCTCATCGTCACTTTCCATCAGGTGCGATTGTGGTCAAGCGTTGGCCTATAGTCGAATAATAAAAAAAAACCTACCCTTGAAATGAATTGAACACTCTGTTTTCTCTCCTCTACCTAAAGGTTGTCTGGAAGAAATCGCTACAAGCGATAAGACCACCTTATTGTACTATTTATCGCTGTTGTTTGACTCATGTATTCTATTTCTGTGCAATAAATGATATCTATCTATCTATCTATCTTCTATAGACGACATTAATTATAGTCAATAAAAAATAGGTTTCTATAATTGTAAATGCTCAAAAAAAAATCAATTTAGAAATGGTAAAAACTTTTCGGTTTAAACGCACATCGAAATTCCTAACCCTGAAATTTCGCATGCGGGTCATTCCGGCCCGCGGCTGCCTCCCGTGATAAATGATGAGAAGTGCCGCTTTGTCTATGCGACGATAAGCTCGGACTGACGTGTGTCGCCGCTTTGATAATGCTCTTTGTTGCCACAGTACGACGATAGATGGCAGCACAAAGATGATAGACACATAAGGGTGCGTTTCCACAGAAGCGGAGCACGGAGGTGAGCGCTGTGAGCGGAGACTTGTAAAAATTCACCAATCGCGTTGCTCAATTTTTATAAGGCTCCGCTCAACTCAACGCGAGCTGCTTCTGTAGAAATGCACCCTAAGGCTGGGTGTCGACATCACCAGTTAAACTGGGGGTAATTCTCATTTTCCAAAAAGAAAAAGTCACTTCCATGGAGGGCAACTTTCTTTCAACCATTAGGCTGCATGTCCATTTAAGCGGAGCGATGCGGCGGAGCGGAGAAACGGACAAATATTAGCCAATAGTATTTATTTATTTTAGCCAGTAGAATTTTTGTGTAATATTATTGGCTAATATTGTCGTTTCTCCGCTCCGCAGCATCGCTCCGCTTAATGGACAGGCAGCCTTATAATTACGAAATTCAAAATATTGCTAGTTCGGCGAGTACTTTTCCCATGACCGCTGATACCAAATCTATTCAAATGCATCATCAATTAAGTACAGAAAAAATTGCCCTCCATGGAAGTGACTCTTTCACAAAAGTGAGAATTATCCGGTTACGCAGTTTGAACGCGTGACACGTCCGCGCGTACTTTGATCTCAGCGTGTTTCGGCGTGATCGACACATGTATGAGTAGGAGGACAGGTACAGACTTTAAGGAAAGTGTGTTCTTTGAAGAAATGTTGTTCGGAACGGTTGGTAGAACCCGTGGTTAAATGGATGTAAATGTTCACAGATACACCTTGTAGGTTTAAATAACGTGGAAGGTATCTAAACAGGAATAATCTACAATACTCGTTTAAGGCTCAAAAATCACAATGAGTTTTAAAGTATTTTAAGCTAAGAAGAGCAAAACTCAACTCAAGTGAGGGTACCGGAGGCCGGATCTAGGGGAAGCGCAATTGTGATACCACTGCTGTTGCAAGTGTCTATGGGCGACGGTAATCGCTTACTATCAGTCATAGATCATCAGTCGGGTCGTCTGCCACTCATATCATAAAAAAAAAGCTCTAACCAAGCTCTTATGGGTCTATATCGACGATACTAGCGCCGCCAAAAGTAAATTCAATTTACTTGCATCTAAGTCTGTAATGTTTTACTTTCTTAAAAAATATCATATTATCGCTACAATCAGTGGGAATAGGTTGGCGGCGCTAGTTTTTTCGATATAGCCCCTTAGTGGGAAGAGCAAATTTCAAGTAAGAATAAAATTTGCAAAAGCCATTTTAACAAAATCTATTATAATATCCACATTAGCCCAACTAATCTCGGCTAAGCCATGAAACTTGTCTTCTAACTTAATATTCCAGAAGTCCCAGATAATGCCCGGCTCTCCAAGCCTACGCCACAGTATGGGGACAACGAGAAATACTATGTCTACAATAATTACAGGGTGTATCTGTAAACGTTTACTTCAATGTTTTATGTTTTGAATGATCTATACCAGCGGTCGTCACACTTTACTGCTCAAGAGCCACACATAACAATGTGAGCACTAAGGTCCGGGCCGCATTATATGTGAAGTACGGTTGTGTAGTTGACTATTAATTAAAGGAATCTACTTTACCGCGGGCCGCATGACTAACGTCCGCGGGCCGCAGTTTGACGACCACGGATCTATACTAATATTATAAATGGGAAAGTGTGTCTGTCTGTATGTTTGTCTTTCTTTCACGGCAAAACGGAGCGACGAATTGACGTAATTTTTAAGGGGAGATAGTTGAAGTTATGGAGAATAAAATAGGCTACTTTTTGCCCCTTTCAAACCCCCCATTTTAGGGTAGCCGCGAGCAAAAGATAGTATATCAATATATCTTTATAAATTTTAGCCTATGCATTATTCTGATATAGCTTACCTATACCCTGATTCATAATCATGTAAAGTAAACTGACAGATGAAAATGACAAGTTTCTATGCATTTTGACATTTTGCATGTGTCAAATTGAGTCATAACGTATGGGGATGACACATTGACATCTGTCAGTTTACTTTACATGATTATGAATCAGAGTTTACATATCAGAATAAGTTACAATTTGCTGTACTTTCATTCTGCCCCAAGATTTTCTGTAAGTGATTTCCTTTAGTAGGATACGAACCGCAAAGAATATGATTAACTACTCTCGTTGAACTACGGCAGTTCATTACTGTACTAGTAGCTAGTGCTAGTACTTATACTTATATCACTGCGTGGGTTAGGACCTCGATTAGTTCGTAGTCCATCAAGCGAAATGACTTTTTAAAATTTGCTAGAGCTATTTTTGGGTTGACCTTGTAACATTTTAGGTACAATAAAATAGTGCGGTAAATAATTTGATTAAATGTATTAGAGTGTTATGTTTTATTTCTCTATAGGGTTTCCTAGCCAAATGGCAAAAATGGAACCCTTATAACTTCGTTATTATACCTATTATCTGTCTGTCCGTATATGTTATAGCCACTTTTTTCCGAAACTATTAGAACTATACATATGCCTGAAACTTAGTAAGTAGATGTTTTTTTTTAATAAACTGCATTAACATTTTCCATATCCATACTATTTATAAAGAGGTAAATTCTACAGACATCGACAGACCTTATATACTAACCGAAAAGGCGAAACACTAGCGCGGTGCAATCGACACCCAGCGCCACCTTTTGGAAGAAAGTGGAACTAATGTCCGAATACAATAAAGACAATTTGGGTCTCCCAATACCTCGAACTGAAACTAGTTTAAAATATTTTTTATTTCATTTTGTGTCAAATATTTCCATCAAATAATGGGGGTTATAATAACAAAATGATTCATATAAGATATCGTTGAAAAATTCAGTTAAGTAAATATTAAGTAGCGTTAATACCGTCTCATTGCCCAAAGGCCAGTAGCTCAGTAAGAACCTCACGGGGCCGATTATACTGATCCGTCTTAAGGCTGCTGCTTTAGTCCGCTAGCGCCGCCTTTTGATTTTTATCAAGTAACTGAGAATTTTAAGGTTAAGCTAAGCTGGGTAAGCTCGCTCTATCGTAGGCTTCTTTTTAAGTCTAGGGTTCAGTATGAAGCCAAGAGCAAAACCCATTTTCAATTAAAACAAAATAATGGAAAATTCTGTTCCTTTGCCAATAAATATGACGTATTCATAGTTTTTATTCAATGTTATATATTCAATATAGTTAGGTACCTACTAACAATACAAGTGCCCAATTCGCAATATACCGAATAAGTTTTTTTAATAGTTACTATAAGCTAACCCTTGAGCTCAATCGCACTGATGGAAAGTGACGGTGCGTATGATGTTACGTGTAGTCAAGTAATTGTTAAAGATAAACACTTAAAAATAAGTTATCGTTAATACACTTTAAGCCTATTGTCACATTTGACAATAATTACGATTACATGTTGGACTTCTGCGATGAGCGTCTATGAGTAACGTAGTAAGTGTCCAACATAAATCTCAAAAGTAACAAATAAGTATAATTTTTGAGTGCCTCCTGTTCATAAAAATTTAATGCCGGTGCTAGTAAACGGAAAAATTACCCTTAAGCGGCTTGCTATAAAATCTTTGTCATTGGTTAAATCTTAGCGTTATTTATGACACAGAAATGACGTTATATTTTCTAGAAAATGTATAGTGAAACTTATTTCCAGAAAAAAAAAAACCTGAAGTAGAAGGAGAAATAGATGATGGTTAAGAGAGGTCGATTCGAATCCCAAATCTATATCCCGCATTGAATACTTCTTATTCAGGGAACGGGGGCTATCCGACTGGCCGGATGGCTCATTTGGTAGTGACACAGCCTGATGCCAAAGGTCTCGGTCTCGGTTTGATCCCCGCCATGGACAAACAATCGTGTGATGAATACTTGTGTTTATTCAGTTTAATGTTGGAAGCGCACTTGTGACTCTACTGGTGTTGCGGCAATCGCTTACCATCAGGTGATCCGTCCGCTTGTTTGCCACCTATCACATAAAAAAACTTATTTTAAATACTTAATGTCATATTGAAAAACATTATAGTTACCTATTTGTATCACCAAGGGACAAGCAAAGGTGTACAAAGACTGAGGACGGTCAGCAAAAAAGGCCATGGCTAAGTGACGACGGGTTCGGTACCGTCACGTTGCGTAATAACGGTCTGGTGTCAAAGCCTAGTGATCAATTGTGCCCTGCGGCTGCGGTAACTTTGTAAGGTCGTTTAGGGATGAAATATGTACACTATAAGTAGCTAGGGTGACTAGCACCAAGGGAGTCATGGAAATGAAAATTATGATATTTTTTATCATAGTAGGAGAGCGCCTCGTTTCGGCATGAATGGGCCGGCTCAACCGGAGTGATCCCACGGCATCACAGAAGACCGGCGTGAAGCACCGCCTGCCCTGTGTTTCGTCGAGTGAGTGAGGGTACCGGACTTGTGACTCTACTGGTGTTGCTGGTGTCCATTATAGGCGGCGGCCATCGCTTACCATCAGGACGTGATCCGTCCGCTCGTCTGCCACCTATCACATGAAAAAAAACAATCTTGTTTTAAGTACTTAATGTTGTATTGAACCGTTAATATTTTTGTGTAAAAAAACACATACTAGTTACCTACCTTTTTTGTATCACCAAGGGAGAAGCAAAGGTGTACAAAGACTGAGGACGGTCAGCAAAAAGGCCATGGCTAAGTGACGACGGGTTCGGCACCGTCACGTTGCGTAATAACGGTCTGGTGTCAAAGCCTAGTGATCAATTGTGCCCTTCGGCTGCGGTAATTTTGTGCACGGTCGTTTAGGGTTGAATATGTAGTAGCTAGGGTGACTAGCACCAAGGGAGTCATGGAAATGAAAATTATGATATTTTTTTTACAGTAGGAGAGCGCCACGTTTCGGCATGAATGGGCCGGCTCAACCGAAGTGATCCCACGGCATCACAGAAGACCGGCGTGAAGCAGCGCCTGCCCTGTGTTTCGTCGAGTTGGTGAGGGTACCGGACTTGTGACTCTGAAGGTAGATATTTCAGTTGTTAATGGGCGGCGGCAATCGCTTACCATCAGGTGATCCGTTCGCTCGTCTGCCACCTATCACATGAAAAAAAAAACAATCTTGTTTTAAGTACTTAATGTTGTATTGAACCGTTAATATTTTTGTGTAAAAAAACACATTCTAGTTACCTTTTTGTATCACCAAGGGACAAGCAAAGGTGTACAAAGACTGAGGACGGTCAGCAAAAAGGCCATGGCTAAGTGACGACGGGTTCGGCACCGTCACGTTGCGTAATAACGGTCTGGTGTCAAAGCCTAGTGATCAATTGTGCCCTTCGGCTGCGGTAATTTTGTGCACGGTCGTTTAGGGTTGAAATACAGGGTGTATCTGTGAACATTTACATCCCTTTAACCACATGTTCTACCAACCATTCTAAACAACATTTGTTCTATGACTTTTCTAAGTTCGTATAAAAATTTTTCATCTTTCCATACAAAGTCGGTCACGTGACTTGGTCAATTTGTATGGGGAGTCGAAAATTTTTTCGAAGAATTTAGAAAAGTTGTTGAACAAATGTTGTTCAAAATGGTTGATAGAACACGTGGTTAAAGGGATGTAAAGGATCACAGATACACCCTGTATGTACGTACACATCAAAGTATACAAAACTGACAAATTTCTTTATCCGACTCTCATCTTACTGTCATACACGTTAGGTTGATTTTCAATTGAGGAAATTTGCTGTCTACAGAACGATGTCTACAGAATTTATCTCTTTATAAATTGTATAAAAGATAGATCCGCCTACGTTTAACTAAGTATGACTAACACAATAGACTAGCTAGACCAATTTTTTTTATTAAGTTACGCATAATCTTTTAAGAAAAATGTGCTTCTGCCAAACTGTGCAACAGTTTATCGGTTCAAATAAAACTAGCACTAATAGTTCAACAGTTTATAGACCAATCATATTGCCAAACAGTGTAAACCCGCGTTTGACCCGGGCCCGGGAGTCAAACTTTGTCAAGCGCCTCAACAGGAACATCTTGAGATACAGTGATTGCCACTCGGCGCCACTCACTTTTATCTCGACAACCTCTGAGTCGAGATGAATATTAATGAACGACCTGCTAAATAAAACTTTTTGACAATATTTAACTAGAATTAAAGGAGATTTAATTTAATTGGAGTGAAAATGGAGGGCGATGTCGTCCTTTAATTTCGAATAAAAACTATGGAAATGGATTTTTTTAATGGATTGAAACTTCCTGATAAACGATTAAAAAGTTGAAGATCATGAAAAGAAAGGAAAGCCTGATGATTTGGATGAAGCGACCTTCGCAACCCTTAGACTGCATTTCCACTAAAGCACAGCGGAGTGGAGCGGAATAATATCAATCAGAAGAATAAGCGTGACAACTGGTTCTAAAATTTTATGAATTTGTTTTAAGTTATGATAGATTCAAAATCGAAAATAACTCTGTGCAACCTAGTAAACATTTTAAAATATTTCGTGTATCTGTCAATATGATGTCAAAATGTGGACGTTGTATGTAAGTCGATTCCATATTGTTTAATTATCCAAAAATCATTGGATAGGCCATCAAATTTAAAGAAACCTTTATTAAAGTAGTTGTCTAAACGCAACATTACACATAGCAATCATACAAAGTTTATTCGCCCTGCGTAGAAAATACGAAGCGGTGACGTCACGGCTCATAGCGTTTTTATATAAAGCGTTTTTGATCAAGTTCAAAATTGTGATGTTCAATGCGTGTTATCTCGGGAAGTTTTTAAGATATATCAAAGTAAATATTTTACCGATGTTGTGGCGGTGGTGTATTTGCCAGTCGTTCGTAACCACCACAGTTTACACACTTATAATAAATACTCTCTCTACCCAATATTACCTATACAGATACTAGTTAGGCGATTATAACTTGACCTTACAACATGCCTTCACGGCTGTAAGATGTTAGGGTAGCCTAACCCTTTATAAGTTTAGCATAACATTAAGGGCCTAGGAACGATCCCTCGTGACCTTGCCCTACGTCGAATTACTGTCGCGTCAATGCCCTAAGGTTTCTAGGTACAATATTGTCCCTAAAATAACAGTTTGTGTTGTGAACAGCAGTTTCGGTTGTTACTAGCGAGATAATTGGTCTTTATGGACATAGATAGGTCTTTATGGATATAGATAAGTCTTTATGGACATACCTATTGAATATAAGTCTAGTAGGGCTATTTAAATATCTTCTATACGATTCCTAGACAAAGACTGTTGAATAAATGGTTGATTGATTTATTTAGGCCAAGAAAGATTATGACCAGAATAAGAAAGTATGACGTCATAATTAAGTCATCTAAGTTGTGGTTATGTATTTTTTTTCTATGAGATAGGGGGCAGACGAACAGACGGTTCACCTGATGGTAAGTGATTACCGCCGCCCATGGACACCCGCAACACCAGAGGAGTCGCAAATGCGCTGCCTTTTAAGAAGGAATACGCTCGCTTTTTGAAGGTTTGTAGGTCGTATCGGTTCGGAAATACCGCTATTATTAGTATTAGTATTCTGTGGTTGTGGGTATAAACATCTCATACATTGACCTGTCTCCATACTGAGTAGCTTAAGCACTTGTGTTACAGATATCAGACAACAGCAGATCACAAGTATACATGGGATATTACATACTCAAAGTGAATAACACAGCTGGGCTGGGAGTGGGAGAGCCACGCGTTGGCATGAATGGGCCGGCTCGATCGGAGTGATACCACGGCCTCACAAAAGACCGGCATGAATTAGCGTCTGCGCTGTGTTTCTCCGAGTGAGTGAGGGTACCGAAACTACTGGAGGAGGAAGGTTGGTAGAGCACGTCTGACTCTACTGGTGATGCAGGTGTCTATGGGCGGCGGTAATCGCTTAACATCAGGTGGTCTACTTGTCTGCCACCTATCACATTAAAACAAGTGTTCATTACACGAATGTTTGTCCAGGGCGGGGATCGAACCCAAGACCTGTGGACAAGTGGATCACAACTATGAAGGTCACCTAAACTTAATAATAATACCCATCATTACGCTACATATTCGGTCCCCTATCTTTGGGCCACTTGTCAGGATGGGCCATTAACCACAAGTGGCTATTAAGTCGATGGGGTCGCCTGCACCATGACACAGTATACACTACGACAGTTTCCTAACGTTTATTCTGCTATGACCAGGCAATTGTCACATCACGGTGCCTAAATCCATGATTATCTTTTTTTATATTGAGGATAATCATGATGACCTCACTCCGCCTGATGGCAAGCGGCCGTGAGATCCAATGAGGATGACAGGCACAAAAGAACCAACTAATTATTAACATAAAAAAAATATGGAACGAACTGCCACCTGCGGTATTTCCGGACCACTACGACCTACAAACCTTCAAGAAAAGGGCATATCTCGCTCTAAAAGGCCGGCAGCGCACCTGTGAAGCCCCTGGAGTTGCAGGTGTTCATGGGCGACGGTAATCGCTTAACATCAGGTGATCCGTATGCTCGTCTGCCCCCTATCCTATAAAAAAAAAAAAAAATTAACCTTTCCATTGAGTCTGTCATCCTCAGCCTGAAGGCCTGCTGAGATGCCGTTTCACGCCCTAAAAAACCCAAGATTGTGAGAAGGAGGAAACACATGGAAGGGCATGAAAAGACAATTGATTGATGATGAGATGACAAGTGTGACTCCACTGGTGTTGCAGGTGTCTATGGCAGCGGCAATCGCTTACCATCATGATCCGTCAGATCATCAGAAAATCACATAAAAAGAAGGTGATGCTACAATAAGTTCGTTTAACTGTGGGAGAGCCACGCTTCGGCATGAATGGGCCGGCTCGACCGGAGTGATATCACTGCCTCACAGAAAACCGGCGTGAAGCAGCCCCTGTGCTGTGTTTCGCCGAGTGAGTGAGGGTACCGGAGGCCAACCGGGGGGAAGGGGATAAAAGGTGGGCAGCGCAATTGTAACTCCACTGGTGTTGCAAGTGTCCATGAGCGGCGGCAATCGCTTACCATCATGATCCGTCAGATCATCTTAAAATCACATAAAAAGAAGGTGATGCTACAGTAAGTCGACCAATTGGAAATCTTTACACTGCGACCCGCGGTATCCTATTACTTATATCGTGAACAAACACCCCCTATGATGTGTGTCGTATAATATCATTATAGATATGGTTATGCCGCCCTCAAATGAGTTACAGTCTATTAATATTCCGACGAAACCTTCGATAGGCGCTGGAATTATCTTTACGATTCGATCCGAAAACCAATCAAGTGAAGTACCTGAACGTGATGATAAATATAAAATGTAAAAGTAATTTTATTTAATTACATGGCTACATAGTAAAAGCCACAGAGTGGGAGCCCAAAAATCGACAGCAGCCACGAGGTAGACCGAGGAGGCGATGGCGGGATGAGCTCGACACCTATAGCCCCAACACGGAACCCTAGCCGAGAATTCCAGCGACCTTCACTAGATCGTCGGTCCACCTTGTGGAGGGCCAGCCACAGCTGCGTTTTTAGGGTTCCGTAGCCAAAATGGCAAAAACGGAACCCTTATAGTTTCGTCATGTCCGTCTGTCCGTCTGTCCGTCTGTCACAGCCGATTTACTCGGAACTATAAGTACTACAGTGATGAAATTTGATGGGAATATGTGTTGTATGAACCGCTACAAAAATACACTAAATAGTAAAAAAAGAATTGGGGGTGGGGCCCCCCATACATGTAACTGAGGGATGAAAATTTTTTTTTCGATGTACATACCCGTGTGGGGTATCAACGGAAAGGTCTTTTAAAAATGATATAAAGTTTTCTAAAAAACATTTTTCTTAAAGTGAACGGTTTTTGAGATATCAGCTCTCAAAGTCGTAAAAAGTATGTCCCCCCCCCTCTATTTTTATAACTACGGGGTATAAAATTCTAAAAAAATAGAGGTGATGCATGCTAATTAACTCTTTCAACGATTTTTGGTTTGATCAAAGTATCTCTTATAGTTTTTGAGATAGGTTGATTTAACTGTAATTTTGGTTAAGTTATTGTGCTTACACTGAAAACGATGGCTGAACCTTTATTTGCTGCTACGGAACCCTTTGTGCGCGAGCCCGACTCGCACTTGGCCGGTTTTTTTGTAAGGCTTCCACTTAGGGACCTTTCCTTTTTACCTTAAAGGACTATTATTTTACCACCAAATTTTCTCGACTATCATTTTACTAACAAGAGTTTGTTCCTATCGCTCATATGAGGAGTCTCTGATGTCTGATGTGTGTTTTGCGAATAGCCTCCGGGGCCGGACAAGGATGGTGGCAAGACGGCGATTGCCTCAGGGCGAGACGAACAGTTTCAAATTACGCATAGGGGTGCCACTGGAACGAAGATGATAAGAAATAGTTGGGCTAATTTACTCTTTTTGCCAAATATAGGCAAACGTGTCGTAGCAACCTTCAAATAACTTGGCAAGTTCCATATTCCTTCGAAATTTAAATCGGGATCTTTAAAAATAATTACCTACATGTTACAATTTTTAACCACCGTTTCCGACGCTGCCCCTCACTTGGGCCTCTGGTACCCTCACTCACTCGACGAAACACAGCGTAGGCCCTGCTTCACGCCGGTGCCTGTACCTGAAACCTGTAGTTTCTGAAACGTATAACCAATAATTCAATTGATCTATTACTCTGTTAAAGAGTTGCGAAGGTCAGACGGCAGTCATTGTATCATTATCAGCTGACCAGCTCCACTAATCCTGAATCATGGTTAAAGCGTACAGCAGCAGTAGGTAAGTACAACAACTTTGTACGCAACCAAAAAAAATGATTATTTTCTTTGAACCAGGAATCACACGCTAAGATGAGTAGCAGCCCTACCAGTGTTGCCATGATAAGAATAACGCAAGGGCCTGAGCTCGTTTGATGTTGCTCTTAATGTCCTTTAATATCCGGAACCCTGCACAATTTACTTGGCAACATTTCACCTTTAAATCGAGAAACACGTCTATTTTACACTAGTGGCCTCCGGTGCACTCCCGCTTTATTTCTTCTTTTGTTTTTTTTTTTGTTTTAAAAAAGCTATTTAGGACTCTAGGATATTTCCTTTTTCCAAATATTGCACCACCTACCTTTTTTTATGTTTCTCAAATATCCTTTGCTCAAAGGTTGTCTGGGTTGTCGTTCATCGTTTTAAGCGATAAATTATATTTCAATCCCGTGACATACAACACCCGTGACATGTATCGGTGGTATCCTCTACCTACTTATTTCTAGCATTAGCAAAAAACAAGTGAAGGTCTTAAATCAAATAGAGAAGCCTTAAAAACATGTGAACATACAAATTATGTTCAATATCGTAAAAACAGATGAACATCGGGTAAACTAGTGGACAATGTGGCCACACAATATTCGAAAACAAAACACATTGACGTAACAAAAGAAGGACGACGAGCGAACAGGGGCTTCGGAGATAACCGCATGCAAATAAATCATAATATAAGCATTCAATAGAAGCTCCAACATTTGTATTCTCCACAAAGCCTGCTTTGTAACAAGGCAGAAACAATGCCGCAAACACCCAGAACCGAATAATTACGCCAATCCTACGTCGATATCCCCGCTCATCATAGCTCGGGGTGCGGCGGCACGGAACATTGGACTTTACCCCGCTGTGATTGAGTTCATATCAGCGGATAGTGTTGTGTATGAACGTACCGATTTTCATGTTGTCCCATTTATTTCAATATTATATTAGGTACAGGGTTTATCGGTGAACATTTACATCCCTTGAACTACGTCTTCTACCAACTATTCTAAAAAAATAAAAATGTTTTATGACTTTTAAAAATTCGTCGAAAAATTTTTGGACACCCCAAGCGAAATGAACAAATCATGTGACCGACTTTGTATGAAAATTGTTTTTTTTAATGCATCATCATCATCTTTCTGCCCTATTCCCAGGTTCAGTGGTTCGGCGCATATACTTGTGTGTTCTTCCATTCGTCCATGTCATTCCGAAAGGTTGATACAATGACGCAGTCGTCATTGATAATTTTATTAAAATTAAATAAATAATTAATTAATTAAATAAATGATTTCGGGACAATAATTCCAAACAATAACAACAAATGGCGCTAGGTGTCGATAACAACGCGCAAGTATTTTGCTATTTCAATTTACCTATAAGATTGGTGTTTATGTTGCTTGTGTGACTAACCATGCAAAAGGGACGTTATTCATATTTCCGATTATGATGGCTTCAAAATTAAACGATAAAAATATCGGTATATTTTGTCCCGCGCTGATTCCGTCAGACACATCACTACAGTTGGAGTGTATTGGCGGAGGATTGGCAGCTGTGAACTGTGAGATTGCATTTCAGTGTGTTCATACGTGAACTCTGCCATGCGTGGTGCACTTATTGTATGCCTAGCTATAACTACGGATTTGCTTGGAGTTTGTATGATTTGGCTTTTAATTAATAAAATTTAAATGAAATGATTTTTATTCTTCTAAAAAGGCACTGTTTCCCGCATTACTCGCACTAGAATTCTTTGTATTGCGAGATCGTCTATTAAGTCCAAAATACAAAATTCAAGATAGGAATGATTTGCTTACTTTAATCTTTATACATTACTACTGTAGTAGTAATGTATAAAGAAATAAAAGAGGCACCATTCTGGCCTATAAGGCCACATCTGATCTGGCATCTTGCTACCAGTAGCTACCAGTAGCTGGTTATTAGTATGGTAATCACCAGTGATTACCATACTAATAACCAGCTAGTTACCTATACTTTTTGATTTTATTTTATGTGATATGTGGCAAACGAGCAGACTGATCACCTGATGGTAAGCGATTGGCGCCGCCCATAAACACCTGTAACATAAGTAGAGCCACAAGTGCGCTACCAACCTTTAACCCCCTTTCCCCATTGTGCCTCCGGTACCCAAACTCACTCGACAAAATACAGCGCAGGCGCTTATTTACGCCAGTCTTCTGTGAGGCCATGGCATCACTCCGGTCGAGCCCTTCATGCTGCAGCGTGACTCTCCACGGTTTCGAAAAGGAATATTGAGTAAAGTGCATTACCTACAAAACTTCCGTAAATATCACGAGGTACAGGAAACATCGAGTCGTGCGCACGCGCAGAGAGGCCATAACGGCGTGTTGACTAAACATGCGCTGAAAACATCCTGATACGTAGAGCTACGAATGTTTTTAACTGTTAGATTTATTACTGAACCAAAATCACTAAAAGTGCTTTACAAAATTTCTTAGTTCATTAAAGACTTTAAAAAAGTGCCAAACCACCAATGTGGTACTTACTTACTAATAAAACCACAATATTTAATTCAGATTTTAACAACGTGTGTATTTATTGTATTGTTTTTGTTGTACATACAGACAGCCACACATCAAGTGAAGTCACACAACCTGTCAAATTTCCTCAATTGATATTCAACCTAAAGTGTTTGACAGTAAGATGAGAGTCGATTGAAGAAATTTAACAGTTTTGCATACTTTGATGTATGGCTGTACATAATATAGGTACCTGCATTAAATCCTTTAATATCTAGTTTTAAGCTTTATGTTTTTTTTTATACTAGAGGCGGCAAACGAGCAAGCCAGTTACCTGATAGTGAGCAAACATCGCGGCCCACAAACATATACTAGATCTGAGCTAATAATGATATGACATTTAAGTATATCGAAGCCCTCAGTAAAATTGTGTTACGCAATTTCAATTCAATTTCAATGAAAACGAAATAGGCAATACTTCCTAAACCACTTCCGTACTTTTGCTAACTTGAAATCTCTTACAATACAGGATGTACAATTCTCCAGACATTTCTTAAAACTCAACCCAAAGTATGATTAATAAGTGAGCCATTTACTTGAATGGGGTTGTTGACATAAATATGTAAATATCCTCCACTTGTCATGTAAATCTTGGTGGCGTGCTGGCGTTTTGCTATGAAATACTTCGTCGCCGGTATTATGACGGGTTGCAGTATTTATTTCATTTATAGAAATGTAAAGGTTCTTATTCTATACTAGTGGCCCGCCCTCCCTTCGTTTCAGGGCAGTAGTTCCACTGTCTACCAACAGATGGCGCTGGGCATTGATTCTATCGCACAAGTGTTTCGTGTTTCCAGTTAAGCTATAAGCCCTGGCGTGGAATATGAGATTTACCTCTTTATAAATAGTATCTATAGACTAGTGGCCCGCCCTCACTTCGCTACGGGACCGTAATTCAGAAATGAACCAATAGATGGCGCTGTGTCCGATTACATCGCGCAAACGTTTCGTGTTTTCGGTTTACCTATAAGCCTTGTCGTTGTCTATAGAAGTTATCTCTTTATAAATAGTATAGATTTATTTACGCCACGTCACGCTTTGGCATGAATGATACCACGACCGGAGTGATACCACGGCCTCACAGAAGACCGGCGTGAAGCAGCGCGTGTGTTTTGTCGAGTAAGTGAGGGCACCCGGAGGCCCAATTGGGGGGAAAGGGGGTTGGCTGGTAGCGCACTTGTGACTCTACTGGTGACGTCTGCTCGTCTGCCACCTATCTCATAAAAAAGAAACTCTCTTACTCTCTCCCTCTCTTACTCGAAAAAACACAGCCCAGGCGCTCTTTTGTGAGGCCGTGGTATCATTCATGCCACAATTTATTGGTCGAAGCATTCGTGTTCAACCAAATAATTATGAATAATGACTAGTGAATAAAATCACTACTCATTCTTTATAGCTATTTATAGGGAAAAAATCAATAACTGGCTAGCGTGATTCATCACGCAACTGAATATTTTTTTACTGGACAAAATAATATGAGCACACGAGAAAACAATAACTGACAACTAAACCTAAAAAAAACTACCATAAAAAAATTAAAACAGAGCAGGCCCCTGTGGCAATGTCCCCAAAATGCTGGCAGCATTACCTCGTTGGATAGCGATGGAAATTCGCTGGGGAAGCAGCGCCCAGCCTTTGGGTCTCCCGTGACTTCAACTAAGCGGTTAGCTATGTCCCGGAAGAAAGAGAGAGCATCGGGACCCCACGGGCCCGGTGTTTCGACACCGAAAGCTACGAAGTGGTAAGTACCGGATAGATGCCTATACTTCGCGGCTTTCAGTCTCTCTGAATATTTTGATATTATTATCTCTCCACAATATGACAGTCCCGATGGCGCATTTGGTAGTGACCCTGCCTGATACGTTAGAGGTCGTAGGTTCGATCTCCAACCTGGATAAACAATTGTGTGATGAACACTTGTGTTTGTTCAGTGTCTAGTTGTAAAAGTTAACTATTTAAGTATTATATTTGTGTCCTCTGTTGTCTGATATCTGTAACTCAAATATCTGTTTCATTAACAAACATTTGTGTTGGTGCGGGAAAAGCAAAGCAATTAAGTTTTTACTCATACCTCTGTTTTGAGTGCAATAAAAGTATATTCATCTTTCATTCATTCATTCAATTCGTTGAACATCATTTTCTCAACTCTATGAGTCACAACATTTCCTTCATTAAAATCTTGGACCTATTAGCAACGATTTAAATCTTTTCCTATTACCAACTTTTTGACAGTTTAACAATTCAACGACAGACTGATTTCAATGATTTGTTGGTTCAATAGATTGTAATCTAACAGAAACTATTACTAGTAAATTGTATACCGTAGCGTTTGGCTCGCAATTATATGATAGATTACAATCTGAGTACACAAAGGTTTTTATAATTTTACTATGATAATTATATCAATATTTGAGCGCTTATAGCTCAGTGGATAACAACGCGCTTCCAAGCGTGGGGTCGTGGTTCAAATCTGAGCATGTCCTATCTGGATTTTTCTAATCTATGTGCTTATTTCTACCATTAGCTCGGCAGTGGGGAAAACATCGTGACAAACCTGCACATTTCAGATAAGTTAGTAGTTTCCAAAACGGAAACCATGATTCAGTTGGTGTGGTTTCCCTATTCAGTTGCAACGGTCAGACGGGAGTCACTAGGTACTTCATTGTAATTACCAGACTCCACAAATCCTGAATCATAGTCTAAACGTACCTACCACGGTCTCCAACTCCACAACTGTGCCTTTAGACACAACTAACTTACACGCTAAGATAAAAAAGATATTCATATTTGAGCAAAACCTATAAAACTAAAGCATACCGAATTGACCGCTCTAATAATTCTTAGCTCTATACCAAACTAGAGTTAAAAACAATCGTTAAATTTGCCTTCATCGAAATCTTGATAACCGTGAACAAATCCCGCTAGTTTTCACCGACATTTTACACGATTCGACAATTTTCATTCATGTCTATTTGAATATACTTAAATATTTAAAATATCCGGAAAAACGCTTAAAGTTTAACTGAAGACATAGGACCTACCTAAACTACACCAAACATGAGAATTCAAATTTTATTTTAGTTGTCGTGTCTATAAAATCTAAACTCTTTAAATATAAAGTAACAAATTAGGATTTTATGTTGTTTAGAAATTAAATTGTTAGGAACAAAGTAAAAACATCATTATAGTCATCTGCTATTACGCCATTTTGCTTTTATTAGAGTATAAAGTTACTAAAATGTGGAAAAATGTGTTAATAGCCACATTTGCTGTCTCTTTCTGCCGTGTAGCGGGAAAACTTGGGAGTAACCAGGACACCAATGAATCAGGTAAAAAGGCTAACATTATATTTTTGTCCTGCTTTTTTCAAAGTGTTAATTGAAAGGTTGTCATATTGATTTTAACCCCCGCCGCAACAACGACGGGGTTTTATAAAAAGTTTGACGTGTCTGTCTGTTTGTTTGTCTGTAGCATCTTGCTCTCGAACGGATGAACCGATTTGAATATTTTCTTTCGTTTGATAGTTTATTTAATCGGGAGTGATCTTAGCTATGTTTTATGGCCGCCATTTTAAGATCGCCGTAGCCAAACACTACGGATTATTTTATTAAATTACTAGCTTTTGCCCGTGGTTTCGCTCACGCCCCCTACTTCCCTAATCTGTGGGGTTAGAAAGGGGCAAAAAGTAGCCTATGATAATCTTCATTCCTTTAACTATCTCCACTTAAAAAAACGTCAATACGTCGCTCCGTTTTGCCGTGAAAGAAAGACTAGCATACAGGCAGACACTTTCCCATTTATAATATTCTTCTTTTTTGTTGTCACACTCTTGGCAGAGTGGTCGTGGTCGTCACATCAGCGTTTATGGCCTGCTTCACAATCCTTCGATTCCTTCCACTTATAATATTAGTATGGATTTATTATTAAGCCTTTCTGATACCTAGGCAACGGGGACCTGGATGAGAGCGTCGAGCGAGTGGGTGCATCCGTCACGCAGATAGTGCAACACCCATACTCGGCGTCTCTGCTCAAGAACGGGTCGTATATATGCAGCGCCGTCATACTGAACACCTATTGGCTGCTGACGTCATCCAAGTGCTTCGACTCGTAAGTATACAAACAAAAAAAGATACTTTTATTTACCACTAGCGGCCGCCCGCGACTTCGTCCGCGTGGAAAAGTAACTTTTTACCCCACTTTAACCCTTACAACCCTTTTTTCGCAATAAAAAGTAGCCTATGTCCTTTCTCAGGGTCTAGACCATTTGTATACTAAATTTCATTTAAATCCGTTCAGTAGTTTTGGCGTGAAAGAGTAACAGACACACAGACAGACAGACAGAGTTACTTTCGCATTTATAATATTAGTATGGATTTTCATGCATATGTCTTTTTGAGATATCCTAGGACAGGGATCACCAATTCGCTTCGTTCGAGGTCCGATTCCAGAAGTGATATGGATGGCCATCGAATTAGCAAACTGATATGGCAGTGGGCGGTCACATTAGCCGCATTGACAACTGTTGGAGCCGTAAACTCCTTGAGTGGAGACTGCGACTCGGTAAGCGTAGTGCTGGACGCCCTGCGACAATATGGGATGATGACATTCGAAGGCTGGCTGGTGTGGGCTGGATGAGAGTGGCCGAAAATCGGGAGCAGTGGCGTGCATTAGGGGAGACCTATGTCCAGCAGTGGACGAGTGTGGGTAGCTGATGATGATGATGATTAAGGGGCTCGCGAGCCGCACAGTGTGGTTCGGCTGGCCGCATTTGGCCCGCGGTCCGCCATTTGGTGATCCCTATCCTAGAAAGTGATGATTAAAGGATGTAAACATCCCACTATAGGGCAAAGGAAAAAAATCCATTATAGAAATCAAGTCATCGCTACTATGAAGGGATTAGGCTTGATCACGCTTGCTTAATGCGGATTGGTGATCACAAATGTGTGTGTTTTTTTATACTTGTGAGTGTTGTGTATACGTGTTATTTGCGTGTGATGCGTGAAGAGGTCGTATTCAACACCTAAGTAGGGGCTGGTGACGTCATCTAAGTGCTTCGACTCGTAAGTAATTTGTTAAACTCTGTTTAACCTTTTGACCGCAATGCCGAGTAGGGCTTTTCACGCCATCCATCCATCGTCAAAAAAAATATCACTAATTTATAGAGATTAGTTCTATCAAAATCTTCAAATCTTTTATACTAATCGAAAAAGCGAAACACTAGCACGATGCAATGTGCTTCCAGCGGCATCTATTGGTGCAGAGTGGAAATAATGTCCCGAAATGGAGTGAGGGTTAAATGACGAATATGCCGTAGAGGAAAATGTAGTATTTATTTTCGACACTAATCCACAATACCTAATTGGTTCTAAATTCCGAAAATTCATCTTTTGCGAATGCAGGCACTATCTAGGGCACATGCTAGGGCTTCTATTGTCAAAGGTGTTATGTGTCATAGAGCCATCGTATTCGTTTTTTTTCGACATGAATCGACATCACTACGGAATCGTCTGCCATCCTGCCTGCATCGTTTTTGCCAATAACTACAAGTTATGTTTTTAAACTTTCGCGTTGCATTATACAAATACTTGGTAAAAGAGTTCTGAATAAACTCGATATTTTTTCGAAGCGTATGTACAGTCAACAGAAAAAGTAGATGATCAAAATCATAAACTCTGTACCTACTCACTATCAGGGCCGTCTCTAGCTCATGTGGCGCCCGTGTGCAAAACATTGGCCCTAGCACCCCCCCCCCCCCCCCCCCCCGGGCGCGCGCTGAGTGTGGCTCCGTAGCGAGCGGCGCCCGGCGCCCCTAGGACCGCGGCGCCCGGCGCCCCTAGGACCGCAGCGCCCGGCGCCCCTAGGACCGCGGCGCCCGTGTGCAACGCACACCCCTGCACCTAAGGGAAAGACGGCCCTGCTCACTATTGAGCGGAATCGCGTCAAAACTGTATGGTGTCAAATTCTACACTTCTGACGCAAACTCCGCACAGCCCCAAAGTGATTCATATATGTAGTTTTGACGCTAACTCCGCTCAATAGTGAGTATAGAGTTTTTTTTTATGTGATAGGTAGCAGACGAGCAGGCGGATCACCTGATGGTAAGCAATTGCCGCCGCCCAAGGACACATGCAACACCAGTGGAATCACAAGTGCGCTGCTAACCTTTTATCCCCTTCTCCCCCGATAGGCCTACGGTACCCTCACTCACTCGGCGAAACACAGCACAGGAGCTGCTTCACGCCGGTTTTCTGTGATTTTGATCATTTACTTACTTTTGCTGTTGTGAAAGTACCTACATTGATCTGTATTTGTGCAAGTACAGTGGCCAGCACATCAAGTTACTACAATCTGTCAAATTTCCTCAGTTGATATTGAACCAAACACGTTGAACATAAAAGTGAGGTTCGATTGAAGAAATTTGACAGATTGTAGTAACTTGATGTGCTGGCCACTGTACATGGATCTCTACAAGTTAATAAAGCCAAACGTTTACTTAAAACAGCAGGTTAATTGCTTAAAAACTTGCGAACGGGTGTCCATTTAAACAAAGGACTAAACTTTTCATTGCAAAGTCCCAGTGTGCTTTAACTTTTGAACAAATCTTCAAGGAAATGTCTCTCGAAGTCGAGGATTGGACCCGGCTCATTAATCCAGGCATTATCATTTTCTTGGCCATGGAGAATTAAAGGGATGATCAGAAATAATGATCTGAAGCCAAATTTGGTTATTACGGCCAATTTAAGAGGTCAAAGATTAGCTTAGTAAGCAAAACATTTTTTTTTTTTTTATGTGATAGGTAGCAGGCGAGCAGGCGGATCACCTGATGGTAAGCAATTGCCGCCGCCCATGGACACTTGCAACACCAGTGGAGTTACAAGTGCGCTACCAACCTTTTATCCCCTTCCCCCCCGAGTGGGCCTCCGGTACCCTCACTCACTCAGCGAAACACGTAGGGGCTGCTTCACGCCGGTTTTCTGTGAGGCAGTGGTATCACTCCGGTCGAGCCGGCCCATTCATGCCGAAGCGTGGCTCTCCCACAAGCTAACGCTCAAGTGCACATGGACATGTATTAACACTGTTCCTACGTACACTATCAGTATATTGCTTGCTCAGCTCAGCTCAGCCTTATGATAAGCAAAATTTTTCGGGTGAAGCCCTAACTAGCCCATCAACTAAAGCCGTAATGACTGGAGGCAAATACCGAAGACAAAATTTTTCGGGTGAAGCCCTAACTAGCCCATCAACTAAAGCCGTAATGACTGGAGGCAAATACCGAAGACAATTAAGCCATTTAACCCCAGTGTAAAGAAATAACCCAGTAGCCTGACATAACTATGACAAGCGCCGCTCCAATGATGATCCAATGACATTTCGTGCGCTCGGAGCACAGTGGACATAGTATAGATGAATTGACCATACGTCCCGATTTTCGGTCACCTGTCTCGCTTTGCACAACTGAATCATAGACACACGTTTCAGAAATGAGTGAAACGAGCCAGTTTCCTCACGACGTTTTCCCTCACCGCCGAGCTAATGGTAGAAATACGTACATAGATTTGTGCGGAAGGTGCGTTCTTATCCACTGCACTACCATCGCTCTTACCTACCTGGAATAGTATCTTCTATACTATTTATAAAGAGATAACTTCTATAGACAACGACAAGGCTTATAGGTAAACCGAAAACACGAAACGCTTGCGCGATGTAATTGAGCACAGCGCCATCTATTGGTTCATTTCTGAATTACGGTCCCGAAGCGAAGTGAGGGGGGGCCACTAGTGCTCATATACAGAACTTACAAATCAAATAGTCGTACATTAAGAGAATATTAAAACACTTTTTTGGATAATTATGTACTTAAACTACACGTGATTCAATATATATGTTGATGTCGTAAGAAATCAAAATACATAGATATTATGCGATTGAACCAAAGTTGATTCAGACGAGAAAATCCGGCAAAAACTCGACAATGTTTTTGTCCTAGCCACTGGTTAAATTAGCATTGTGGTTTGACTTACTATTTAAGATTCAAATTGCGCGTTTGGCGGAATTCAGCGGCCGGGAGCAAATAAAATAAATGTTTGACTAAGAAACTGGATCGCGGGTGAAAATTGTGTGGAGATTTTGTAGAACGGTGTGATTTCGGTTGTTTAACGTTTGCAGAGCGGCTGAGCTGCCTTTTAATGCCATCTCGAAAGTTTTATTAACATTGAGGGTGAGCAAAGAGCGTTATTTAAATGAATCCTCCATTATAATGATACTCATCTTGAAACGTGTAGCCATGATTCAGTTGGACTGGTTCCCCTGTTAAAGGGTTGCAAAGGTCAGCTCCAAACATCTTTTAGACGCTTTTTTTAGGAATTTCCGTAACACTTACCAGTCGATAGCTGTGACCCAGTACTGTCGTAGACATTACAGCCATAAGTATCACTGGAATGCCCAATTTCTTCATCGACTCCATACGTTAATGGCATCCTACTTGGTCCATCAATTGGGAAATGTGAAGGTAAGTAAACGTATGTGTGGGAAAGACTGTATTGGTACCTCTTCAACGTAAACATGTGTATCCTATTTGTAAGAGATAACTTCTACAACAACGACAAGGTTAATGCTAGGTTGCACCGAAAACATGAACGCTTGCGCTATGTAATGAGCACAGCGCCAATCTATGCGTTCTGCAAATCATGCCCGTAAGCAGATAGTGAGGGCGGGCACTTTCACTATATAATTATCTTCGTCCATATCTAAACATATCTTCATCCATAAATAAACTGCACTATAATACTCATAGTATATTCAAAATGGCTACAAATAATCTCAAAGCTATCCGCAAGGATCCCGAGCATATTGGCGGGAGAGGGTCCGACAATGAAATAGAAGGCCCTGGATGGCGGACATATTGCGGGCCTTACAAATCGACGCCGAAGTAGGTCACTGCCAGGCCCCAAGAAGTATAAATGTGGGGCATGAGCGGTAGCGGGGAGCGGTTTCATAAGGGAGCGATTTGACAAATTGACAGTGAGAGAGCCATGGGCCGGCCGGCTTATTGCTTTGCAGATTACAGTTAACCAGGAGGCAAATTCTCGGTTTTCGCCTCCTATGTCGAGTCGACTTCATGAAAAACACAAGACAACCAATAGGAGAACACAGACTACAGTCGACATTCCTTATCTTGTTCTCCTATTGGTCTATGCGTTCCATGAAGTCGACTCCACATAGAAGGCGAAAACCGAGAATTGGCCTCCTGGGCTACGAATAAGTGAGAGTAGCGAACGCCCAATTTAAGGAAAAGGGAATTTTAAGGTTGGCTTCTTCATTCAATATGCAGGAGTACCAACATGAACAGCGGCAAAGCTTACCATCAGGGAATTGGTCTGCTTGATCTACTTTTCATACAAGGCCCATTGGGGAAAATGGTGAGCGATTTTTGTGGCGGGAATTGACTTAAATTAATTTATTTAATTTCATGGTAGCTAAAAGGATAAGTACGTATGTCAATCAAGTGTAAGAATCCGAGGATGCACCTCTGGGTTTCTTCTGGAAGCCACCATCATAGAAATCAAGTCATCACTACTATAATGGGATTAGGCTTAATCACCACGCTTGCTTAATGCGGATTGGTGATCACAAACTTGAGCTACGTTCGGAAAATTCGGAACATACTTTTTGCTCGACCCGGGAATAAGGAGTGTAAGCAAGTAAAGTAAGTGTAGATAAAATGAAAACTTTAATCACGAATCCGCTACTTCTCGTGGCTTGTCTCATTTCCCACAATAAGATACATTGATTTCAGTCCTGAATGAGTGGAAAAAGGAATTTAATTAAACCCGATTCCCGGAGGAACTAGCTCGTTCGCTTTGCTCTTAATTCGCAGAAACTTGATGTGTAATGGAACGCAAACAAAGACTTTCCCTTTTAAAAATAATATCCTCCAAACGATATTCGGCGGCGGCCAATTATAACGATCAGCCATTTACGCAGGCTATTTATAGTGCTCAAGTGGGTCCGCAAACACATGTGCACTATTTCCTAAGCTACTTACTTTATATTTATTCGTCTTGTGCCTGAATAACAGAATATACAAAATGAAATGACATTTATTCCTTAAAATATGGTAGCGTTAAAATATAGCATAGTTTCTACATATTCTGCCAAAAGTGGCGTAGAGAATAGTTAAATACATTCCTTTAAAATATCGAACCACACAAAAAAAGATGAAGTATAGTGTAGTTGACCTTAGCTCAAGATCAAGCTGGCAAAAATAAATGTGGTAAATAATATTACATTAATACCCACTATTTATAATTATTTTGGATAAGGTTAGGTTCTATATGAACTTCTAGCATAATTAAATCGATCACTTTTTATTAGCTGACCACCCCAACCAGTTCAACGCCTTTTACTAACACCCTATTTATTAACTGGGGTATAAAAGCCCTATCGAAATGAACCAAATTACGTGACACAAAAGCAATCAGGCACGAAAGGGTTGCCTTACACTGACTTACACGAATTAACCCGAAAACGCTGCTGGAACAAAAACCGACCCAGCACCTTTTCTTTGTGCGCCCTTCCGCTTGAAGGTACGGAATTGATTAGCCCCTAGACTAAGGCGAGTGTATTAAGGCGACGGTTAAAGCGCAACGCCAATTAATTGGCTATCGCGTATGTAAAAACCGCTAGATGGCGTACTTAAGGGGCTATACGAATGAAACTAGCGCCGCCAACCTATTTACACTGATTGTGGCGAAAATATTATATTTTTTAAGAAAACAAAACATTACAGACTTAGAGTAAAAGTAAATTGAATTTTTCAAGATGCACTACAATATATAAACACGCGGACACGTAACAATAAAGTTCATTATTGCTAAAAGTGGCCGTTTTTAGCAATAAGAACTATACTGTTACTTGGCACGTGTAAAAAATATTGTTTTGCATCTCGAAAAAATTCGGTTTACTTGGATCTAAGTCTGTAATGTTTTTATTTTCTTCAAAAATATCATATTTTAGCCACAATCAGTGTAAATAGGTTGGCGGCGCTAGTTTCATTCGTGTAGCCCTTAGATCTGAGGTCCATCTACACGGTGATTGGTTATTTTTGATGTGAGATGTCAATATGTCACTAAACAACCAATGACGTCGAAGTTGGAACCCTCAGTTCTCAAGTAAGATTTTTCACACGCGATTGCCCCTATTATTAGCCACTAAGCGAAAATATTTTAACAATTTTGAAGCTACAGCCTTTGGAAAAAAACCATTTTGTATTTTAAGACAGACAAGCATTTGACCTTGATCAGATGAGCCAAGCTTGCCCGTGAAAAGCCTATTCAGCCTTGCCTTAAAGAGGTCCAGGTAATAACCATCATTTCAGCCAATAGACGTCCACAGCTGGACATAGGCCTCACCTAAGGTTCTCCACATAGATCGGTCCTGTGCCTGAATTTGAAGTTACCACTTTTCTTCCTCCTAGCATAAAATAAATAGATACAGGAGGTTGGCTCTAGCTGCCATAGATAAGTATCTAAGAATGACCTATGCGTTAGGCAACTCGTGGTATCATCTGCCACGTATATCTTTGTCTCACGCCGAACTACGTTGAGGCCCGTCTATGCGTCTGTGGCCTGCTTACCATGCGATATAGGCTCGGTTGCCTGTATTGCATGCTAATCAAGTCACGCATAGCAAAACAAATAGACCTAGAACTCAATTCCATTTCTATATGAATTCAAAACCCCTAAACTGAGATTAAACATTATGTTTAAGTAAGGGATGATACAGACGTAAGATTTCTGATAATATCATTCCCTTTAGTATATAAAGACGGTACAACTCGACCGGTGGATATTTTTAAAAAGGGACCGAATAACTAAACCAAAAATAGACTCCACTCACAAACTACGTACACAAGAGAGTTTCTTAGTATTTTATCCCAAATGTTGCTAGAGCAACGACACTTATGGCACTATTTCAAGAGGAACAGTGTTCGAGGCCAGAAATGGGTCTGACCATTAAGTACGCAATCACACAATAGTTTGTTCGGGCCCAGGGACGGAGTGGGGACAAATTTGACCCGCTCGAATGTAAGGGTTAAATTGTCTTGAATTGTTTAGTGGGTTAAAGTTTTGTTGCTAAACTATTTTGGGCCGTTTTGACTTTTGTTGGAGTTGGTGAATTAATTTAACCGCTTAACACTGTTTGTTGAGGACTTTTTGGCCACAGTCCGGGTTATAATAAATTGTAAAAAAAACGATTGAGTACCTATTTATAATAAAAATAAAACATATTCCCCCTTATTAAAAACGTGTTCTAAAGTTAGTCTTGAATGAAAACTGGTGCTGTTGCTTTTATAAAAGATACCAGTATTAAAGCACCATTTCGATCGAAACTAGGACTAACGTCCTCTCCGTTTTGTAACAACCAATATTTGTTGATGAAACAGATATTTGTGTTTTGTGGTTACCTTAGTTGTTTATGGTTTCCATAGTACAAAGGAAAACCTATGGAACCAGGACAATTGAAATGATGTTGTCTCAGTTCATTTATTTATTTGCCAAAGGCTTGATGCGGTTCCATCGATAATGAAATCGCTTTATCGATATCGCACGGACGTCGCATCACTAGCTAGGAATATTCCTCATCAATCATGGCTTTCACTGGTTCGATGATAAATGTTTTTCTTTCATAAGTTTCTGCTTTTGACGTGACTCATACATGGCAGCAATCGCCGGTTAAATTTGTACTCATTAATGGAAAGTTATTGGTTATTTATTGATTTCTGACTATCCCATCATAGTAGCGGTGACTTTAGTTCTACACCGTGAAATAATGGTTGTTTTCACGAAACCTTCTTTATAGGTATGTATTATGAATAAAGCAAGTTAGATCAATAAAAACACGAGTGCTTAAGCAATTTACTTCGGGTTCGGTCAATGGATAGATAGAGACTTTTCTTATTGAACAACAGACAAAACACAAAAACTAGGTATACAGAGATCGAATGAGGATCGATCGATGTATGTATTTGTAAGTGACGTTGTCAGAAATTATTATACAGGGTGGAAAAAAACATGAACCCTAGAGGGAAACTTCCTAAAATGAGTATGTAAGTTATATTCAATTCCAAGAAATATCCATTTATTAAAAGAAACAAAAACTGTATTTATATTTTTCTTGAGATTTTTTCTTATAACCATGTTTTCGCGATAATAATTAATATCATATTAACTATTTTTGTCCCTAAATACGGCCCTGTCTACTTAGTTAGTTTATCGGGCGTGAATCCCTTGTTTTTGTTCGCAGTGACGTCATATCCTCGTACGTGACGCACCGGAACCTCGGCAACTACACTATAAGGGCTGGGAGCTCATATAACAACAAGGGAGGATCCATTCACAAGGTACATTTCATTTTTTGTGGCAACTGGGTGAGGCAGTACTGGGCCCATAGTGTAAGCGGGCCTTTCGCCTGGGAAGGGACGTGAAGTAAAGTTCTTAACCGTACTCATGTCCTCTCCCCACTTTGGCGATGATGGAGCGTCGCTGGGGTTTAGTCGGTATGCCTCCGGACTCCACCGGAGGAGAGCCCTTTTTTTCTTGTTGACCCAGGGGAAATGCGTAACGCATACCCGTCCACCGGGGGGTGGACGGGTTATGCCGGCTTCCCCCTGCTGAAGGCGGGGGTTAACCGACTAAAACCCCTGGGACTCTCTTCGTCCATCTTGGAAGATGTCATGGGACCGCGACAGGGAGCCTAGCACCACGAGCCCGACATAACCCGCCTGAACTATGACTCATGTTACATTCTTCTTTCCAGCTGACCATGCTAATAAACAACTTCGACATGAAGGTGTCCGGGGTTAAGCTGCAGGACCCGCTCACGATAGGCTCGCGGATAGAAGCGGTCAGGCTGCCAGACCCAGACGACGAGGTCACGCTGGGCTACCTGGCTGCTGTTCTCGCTTGGACGCCATCTGGGGTAAGTGGTTCCGCTGGTTGACGGAAACTCGGAGGTCACAGGTCATAGGCTCGCGGATAGAGGCGGTCAGGCTGCCGGACCCAGACGACGAGGTCACGCTGGGCTACCTGGCTGCTGTCCTCGCTTGGACGCCATCTGGGGTAAGTGGTTCCGCTGGTTGACGGAAACTCGGAGGTCACAGGTCATAGGCTCGCGGATAGAGGCGGTCAGGCTGCCAGACCCAGACGACGAGGTCACGCTGGGCTACCTGGCTGCTGTACTCGCTTGGACGCCATCTGGGGTAAGTGGTTCCGCTGGTTGACGGAAACTCGGAGGTCACCGGTCATAGGCTCGCGGATAAAGCTGGTCAGGCTGCCAGACCCAGACGACGAGGTCACGCTAGGCTACCTGGCTGCTGTACTCGCTTGGACGCCATCTGGGGTAAGTGGTTCCGCTGGTTGACGGAAACTCGGAGGTCACAGGTCATAGGCTCGCGGATAGAAGCGGTCAGGACAAGAACAAGATAAACACTGTTAACATGCCCACCGAATCAGCAAACTGAAGTGGCAGTGGGCTGGTCACATTAGCCGCAGAACTGACAACCGTTGGAGCCGTAAAGTCCTTGAGTGGAGACCGCGACTCGGTAAGGTAGGTTGGACGCCCTGCGACAAGATGGGATGATGACATTCGAAGGCTTGGCTGGTGTGGGCTGGATGAGAGTGGCCGAAAATCGGGAGCGGTGGCGTGCATTAGAGGAGACATATGTCCAGCAGTGGACGAGTGTGGGTTGCTGATGAAAGTGCTATCTTTCTTATAGGCAGCCACGGCATGCAATATGGACTATATGCGATAAGTAGGTTATTCCGCTGGTTGACGGAAACTCCAGGCGTTTCTCTGGCGACTGCCTCGGTGGCGCAGTTGGTAGTGAGTCGCATTTAAAAGCGACGGCTGCGCTTGGGTCCGGGGCTCATCCCCGGGTCGGGTAAAATTTGAGCCGAGCCTCAGTTTTTCTGTTCAGAAATTCTCAGTGTTACCCCGAAGTCTGGAAGTTGGAAAAAACATTAAGCTGATGGCCCTCTCCCAATCTCTTTTCGGTCATGTCACACTGGTGCCCCATCGAATTAAGAGGGTAAGGGTAAGTGCACCTGTGTTTGCGCACACACTATAAATTTCATCTTCGTACGTGGCTGATCTTTTAGATTGGCCGCCGCAGCCGAATATCGGTTGGAGGATTTATTTAGGCGTTTCCCTAAGTAATCAAATCAAGTCTCATTCCTAATTTGTAGACAAAGTAAGGTCGACATAACCCTAGAATTAGTAATAAAGGTTCTGTAACGCAACATCCTCCGTCGTCACAGTTACGACGTCACATAGCCAGAGCCATGCCGCTACGAAGTCTTCTACCACTGCTACGACGGTCGTCGTAGCAGTGGTTAGCGTCGTAGCAGAGTGGGTAGCTTCGTAGCAGAGTGGGGAGCGTCGTAGCGGCCAGACAGCCTTTTAAAGCGTATACGATGTCGATCGGCGTAGTCGAAAGGGTAACTCTGCCCGCACAGTGTGCTTATTCTGTATTTTAGCTATTTACAACCCTGTATTAGAGACTGAATAGTGATTCTTGTTACAGCACATTCGAGTGGTGAACGCCCCCCTCATTGAGGCGAACCTATGTGAGCCATACACCAAGATGCTGCCAGGCCACTACATCTGCGTGGGGGGAGTACAAGACCCTAACAGACATTTTTGCAGGGTAAATACATCTTTATCCTTACTATTTATAAGTAGGTAAATTCTATAGCAAAATAGGGTATTTCACTGTCGTTGAAATATCGACTTTCAATATCTTGACTCGATAATCATCTCTTTCTTAAACAAAATGTTGTATGGCGCTTGTAAGAAGCACAAGCCTAGTACGGTCCAGTCCCAGCTGTGGAGTATCCGGATGCGATGGCGCTGAGATGGACACCCCAGGGGTTTTGGTTAGGGTTAGAGTCACATAGCTGTCACCTTGGCCCCGACATGTGACAAGGTGAGGGCCATCATGGTTTTCCCAGGGAAAAGAAAAAAGGCTACAAGAATATAAATAAATATCTGGCTTTAATATCGATAGTTTTAAACGTGAGAGCCACGGTTCGGCTTGAATGTTTATATCTTTCTATATGTAAGCTTACAAGCTGGACACGTGTATGAAAATCAGCTGGTGGGTGGCTCGGCTCATTTTTTGCCCAGTGTAGGTGATATTCTTACTCTATACTACATATTTATAAAAAGATTTGACGACCCGTTTAGCGCATGGTAAGACGGTCACCGCACCGCCGACACAAATTTTGTTGAAAACGTCAATGGGGTACTGTTGTTTTGATAGCCTCGGTTGTTTCCTAGACAGAGAAAACTAGTTTGGGACCAGGTGTTTGATGTGTGTCGAATTTATTATTTATTTAGATAAATTCTGTAGACACCGACAAGTAGTCATCTAATATAGTAGATATAGGAACTGATGTCCCGAACCAAAGTAAAGACGGGCTACGCTACTAGTTAGTAGTAATAAACCAGAAATGAAGGGGGGGGGGACTCACAGACGCAATGGCGTATGTGAGTCGTTCGTAACACATGCTCAACAGCCATTTTACTTTATTCCTAAGTAAAAATTAAGTACCTCCTCGAACACGGCTATAAACGGCTGTTGCGAAGACACAGCTCGTAAGTCACCGTTTATACCACACTTACAATGTTTACACTGTTTTTATAGGGCAAAAATGTGGCATACCTTCACGGCATACTATGGCATAAATAATAAAATGTTATAGGGATGGCAAAAAAAGTTGTAGAAGTAAAAAAATATATTAACCACTCCATTGTACCATGCTTTAGCATTAATGTGCCAGCTTTACCGGAGTGATACACGGTCTCACAGTTCACGCTAGTACAAATAAGCACGCTATTAAAGTAGATATTTTAGTTCTTCCGTTCTCCGCTAGATGGAGCTGTACTAATTTGCATCGCGCAAGCGTTTAGATTTTTTGATTATACTTAATGTCCCAAAGATTTTTCTTCAATAGACTACCATTACTAGAACTTTGAGTAGTTTCATTTTAGTACACCCAGTTCCAGATCAACCTAGGTCATATTCACACAGGAAGACCCGCGTCATGGGAGAGCCCAACGCCCCAACACTACCCGTCGGTCTCCCAGCCGGGGGTGTGCATAAGGCACCGCCGAAAGGTGGCGACGTCGGCTCATCATTGCACTTCGGGCCGGCGGCATTGCCCCTGGGTCAACAAAAAAGGAAGACCCGCGTAAAGCAGGGCCTGTGCCGTATTTCCAAGAGGCCCAAGGGAAAGTGGGGAAAAGTGGTTAAAAAGTTGGCAGCCCACTTGAAAATCTACTGGGGTTAAGGGTACACAAGTATGGGCGTCAGGCAATCGCTTATCATCAGGAAATCCGTCTACTCGTCTGCACCTATCATATAAAAAAGATAGATGAACGGCCTTTACCAAAGTCAGAGAAGAAAATTAATAGTTTTCCATAGGTACAGAATGTGACAGCCCTAATATGAGTATGGCTGACAACCTCTCGATACGGCAATAACAAGCAGAAATATATGAAGTGTACTACTGGGACTGCGAAAGGAATTTTACTGTACATGTGATATCCTTTATGTAAAGCTTTTAGTCCTACTATATGAAAGGCAAACATTTACTTTCATACAGGGTGTATTGGGAAACATTTAAAAAGTACAATTTGAGTCGTATTACAATGTCATCCATAATAAATTTAAATATTATGTTTTTAACTAGCTGACCCGGCGAACTTCATATCGCATTTTTACTGATCATTTCAAACCTTCCCTGGACTCCCACGAATATTTCTAGACCAAAATTAGCCAAATCGGTTCAGACGTTCGCGAGTTCTAAGCAGACTAACGAATAGCAATTCATAATTTTTATTTACATAGATATATTACAAAAGAATGCTATAACAAAAAATATTATTATGAATACCTTAGGTAAAGACTTAAAATTTCTTAATTTTTACGCAAATAAAGAGACAACAACACAGCAGACGACTTCGTCACTCAAATTCGTCACTCGAATAAATATATCTACTATACTCCCGTAGAGAAAGGTAAATAAATATGTATGTAGTCATGCGCTCAACATAAGTCACACGCGTACAAAATCGTTGCTGAATGTCGGGCAGAAACGTTATACATACACCCTGTATATAAACGCCAAATCCGCTACAAAGCCTGCCATTAATAGTCGTAGTTTCTTTTCGATAAAAAGGTGTGCAAACGCAATGCGAATTTATATTCCCATACAAAGACTGGGCCGCCCGGGGCTGCCCGTGAGTTGAATTTGGGATATGCCGGATAATTTTCTTGGTTTCCCAAGAGGACTTCAATACCACTTTAAATAATAGGTCTTTCGACCTTTGAAATTGCCGTTTTTTTCTAGACATAAAAGTTGTAATTCGACTGGCCCGATGGCGCATAGTAACATGCCTCATACAAAATCAATTCCCACCCTGGACAAACATTCGTGTGGTGACCACTTGGGTTGGTTCAGTGTCAGTGTTATATATTTATTAAAGTGTATATTATATTTGTGATCCTCCTGGTATATGTAAAAAAGTGCTAGGCTATACTGTACCACTGCAGGGCAAGACCTCCAGCAAAGGAATCAAGTCATCACTAATAGTAGTCCCATCATCATCAGCAACCCACGCTCGTCCACTGCTGGACATAGGTCTCCCCCAATGCACGCCACCGCTCCCGATTTTCGGCCACTCTCATCCAGCTCACTCCAGCCAGCCTTCGAATGTCGTCATCCCATCTTGTAGCAGGGCGTCCAACACTACGTTTACCGAGTCGCGGTCACCACTCAAGGACTTTATGGCTCCAACTTTATGGATGGTAGTCCCATCATAGGATGGGATTAGGCTTAAGCACCACGCTTGCCTAATGCGGATTGGTTATCACAAACCCGAGCTATGTTCGAAAAATTCTAAACATACTTTTGCTCGACCCCAAGATCACAGCCTACGGGCCTTACCTAACGTTAGGTATTGGGCAAGAGCTACCCTCATTTCCATCCTAAAAACATATTTTATGAATTTTATTCCCCAAAGTACCATAAATTGCTTAAACCAAGTACTAATAAACTACGAATTCAGCAAACCCGAAGTTTTCTTCACACTTCCCTAAACTCGGCAACTTTCAGCTCTTGAATGCTACTGTTAAAACCGAAGGTTCTAAATATTTTACGCGTGAACTCCAAAACTGAGAAGGCTGGATAAATTTCAATCCGCAGGCGGCGTGAAATTAAAGTTATAGAAATTTTGAAGCATCCAAGGTTCATTGCGTAATTTTTTAGGGTTCCGTATACAAAGACTAAAATTTCTTTTGTTTATGGAGGACAATCAAGATGACCTCACTCCGCCTAATGTCAAGCGGCCCGTGAGGTCGAAATATGAGGTTGACAGGCACAAAAGAACAAACTGAGTACCCATTGAGTCTGTCACTCTCACCCTGAAGGCCTGCTGAGATGCCGTTTCACGCCCCGCCTAAAAAACCCAGGATTGTAATAAGGAGGAAACACATGACCTGGATGCGCGCTCCATAGTTATATTGAATCTGTGTACATCTTAAGTAATATGCCTCAGTGAACGTCATAGCGGATGAGTCAGCGTCGAAAAAGTCGATCAATTTTCAATCACAGGGCGCCGCGGGTGACACCCTAATATAATCAGCTTTGATATGACGTCAACCCGTACGGGCTCCAATATACCCTATAAGTAGGGCGTTTGGCTTTGCTTACGATTTCTGCAAATGTTGATCATCTTTACCGTAGTTAATTTATGTAGAGAAATATTTTGTAACACGATAACATATTTTTTGGTGACATCGTGCGATGCCACATCTGATGGTAAGTGATCGCCAGTTACAGATGCGTTTGCGGCTCTTAAAGAAGGATTATTCCTTCACTACACACTGCATAAGCTTATGCTTATGCAGTCAAAATACATTGACCGCTGTCTGACCTAATAATAAGCGGCGGTGACAGCCCTAGTAATCCTAGCACATAGACATAGATAAGTAGGTCTACGCAAGATTGTTTTTCATTAGTGGTCATCAGTAAGCGATTGCTGCCGCCCATAGATATAAAAAACACCAGCGGAGTCAAAATTGCAGTGGCAACCTTGTAACCCCCTTTCTCCCCCAATGGCCATCCAGTACCCTCACACTGACGAAACACAGCGCAGGCGCTGTTCCGTGCTGTTCTTCTGTGAGGTTGTCCAACCTCTAACTATTTTAATACTCATAAAATTTTCTTCACTTTCAGAAAGACAACGGCGGCGCTGTCATCCAGAACAACACCCTCGTCGCCTTATCAACTTTCCTGCACACCTGCGCCATCTACTCCAAGGTGCATGCCTTCCCCAAAGTCGCTAGCTTCTCAAGATGGCTGGACTCAATCATTTGGGACGAAGAAGCCCGTCCCACCACGATGTCCCCAACAACACTTACAGAGAGTCCCACGACCGTGGTCAACGCTACTGACAAGACTGAGAGTTCCACCTTCTTTGCTGACCCTAGAAGATACTTCTTAACACTTCCATTCGAACCGATCAACCTACCTCTAGAACCAGCTGAGGACAACTCAGTCATACCACGAATGTCACTATACGAGTCTTACTTGAACAGTTTAGCGAAGGCCAGAACGTCGACGACTATTAGTCCTCTAGAGATACAGAAGCAGAAGAGGGAGTGGCTCCAGAAGTTTGGGAAGGCTATAATGATGCCGATGTATGGGATGAACGGGAAGAAGTTTGATTATGATTATAAAGAAGATGTTTAGCTGCAACCAACTATTGACAAATTTTAACGCGTGACCAAGTGATATTTTGGGACTTATTCATCATTTGGCTATCCCAAATATACATAATGTAAAAATAGACACTAAAATTAACTTTAATAAATGAGGACGATAGATATAAAATACTTCTATGTTAAGTAGTTGTAACGTAAGCTTGTAAACACTTTTGTTGTAATAAAATTATTTAAAAATCTTGTCTTCACACTAAAGCCTACATTCAGAGTTATAGTATTTTTTTATGGTGATAGGTAGCAGACGAGCAAGCGGATCACCTGATGGTAAGCAATGCCGCCGCTCATGGACACCTGCAACACCAGTAGAGTTACAAGTGCGCTGCCAACCTTTTATCCCCTTCCCCCCCGGGTGGGCCTCCGGCACCCTCACTCACTCGGCGAAACACAGCACAAGGGCTGCTATATACTCATGTTATAAATGCTATACTTGTAGTATACACAGTTTCATTACTCGTACCCAAACAGAAACATTTACTATGCGACATCGCTGGCGGAAATTAAACCCCCATTTTGCATACGTAGCGTGGATCGAATTAAAATTAAATTTGCGCGCGATTTAGCTGACACGTTAGAACTAACGGCAGACTATAAATAAAGACAGTGCAAATATGGCTGGTGGGTTGGCTTATGTTAGTCACAAAGGTCAACGAAAGGGTAAGGAAGAGGAGCGAAACGAAAAGGTAGCGAAGAGCGGGGTAGCTAATAATATAAGTAATGATCATGTATTAAATACGCGACTCGGTAAGCGTAGTGTTGGACGCCCTGCGACAAGATGGGATGATGACATTAGAAGGCTGGCTGGTGTGGGCTGGATGAGAGTGGCCGAAAATCGGGAGCCGTGGCGTGCATTAGGGGAGACCTATGTCCAGCAGTGGACGAGTGTGGGTTGCTGATGATGATGCCGAAATAATTTTGGCAAACTTGACTTTCTATTCACAAGGTTACTGGAAGAGACTCAATGCTCAATGGAGGGTGCATGCGCTGTGTTTCGCTGCGTGAGTGAGGGTACCGTTGGCCCAATCCAGGGGAAAGGGGGTTTAAAGGTAAGCAGCGCACTGGTGACACCACTGGTGTTGCAGGTATTCCATGGGCGGCGGTAATCGCTTGGTAACATCAGGTGATCCATCGGCTCGTCTCCCACCTATATCTTTAAAAAAATATGAAAAGTTACATGTGTTACTGGAAATTTTTATACTGTGACACTAATTACGATCCCTGTGGATATAGTTTGTATTTTAATGGGATTTAGTGTGAAGTTTGATGGATGGTCATCGTTTTTGTGCGATCCTTTACATTTTATAGGAAATGGTGAATTAGTGGGTAGTCAGCTCAAAAACTTAAAGGAGGATTAAATTTATCTCTATCACCATATCGTGTAATTTTCGGCTGCGTCCAGAGATGTCGCTTTGAAATGCAGGGTACTCGTACACTTAGCCCATGATTCAGGATGTGGGGAGTCTGGCTATAACAATGAAGGGACTGCCGTCTTTCAATCCTTTCACATGGGAACCAGACCGACTGATCGTTTCAGAAACTGTCCGAAACGTGCATTTTTCCTCACAATGTTATCCTTCCATGCCGAGCTAAGGGTAGTAACACGCACATAGATTTGAAAAATTCAGCGCTGCATAGTAGGATTCGCACAACGACTTCCAGGAATTAACGTAGAACTCTTCTTGCTGCGCTATACTTAGGGCAGGTTGATGCAGCTCGCCCAATTACTTTTTTTGTGCGCAAGGTGGCAGACGAGCAAACGGATCACCTGATGGTAAGAGATTGCCGCCGCCCTTATACTCCTGCATCACCAGTGCTCGCAAATGCGCTGCTAAGCTGTAACCCAATTTTAAGTACCTCTAAGTCAGCAGTCCTATAACTGCCAGGCCGACTTCTACTGGGCTTGCTGAATCCTTAGCTTCGTATTGTTTTAAATACGAAGCAATCACACCTTTAATTGCCCAGTCTAAAAACGCAAATATTTTTACACAAATGTTAACGAATGTGTAAACAGATAACTGTATTTGTGGTCCCCCTGTCTCCGGCTGACGAGGGTACGGATACCCCCCCTCCCCCCACCAGGTAGGGAGTTAAATTTCCCCTGTAAATAGCTATTATGTGTTTAGTGACCTAATCTGGACTGTATAATCTAATAAACTCGACATGGGTCAATATTTCCGATATTATTTTTATTTAGAGGCGACAAACAAGCAGGCGGGTCTCATGTTGGTAAGTCACGTCCATCCATTAACAGTGGGATCAGAGAGGACGCTGATGCGTTGCTGGCTTTTTAGAACGGAGAACGCTCTTAACTTGAAGACCCCTAAGTCGTAGCCGTTGGGAAATACTGCTGCTGCTAAACTGTTGGACAAAACTAAACATGACAAAGGTTAATTACCCTAGTAATAATAAAGTATCAGCCTATAATACTGTCCCACTACAGGACATCGGCCTCCATCATAGAAATCAAGTCATCGCTACTATGATGGGATTAGGCTTAATCACCACGCTTGCCTAATGCGGAAACACGAGCTATTTCAAAAAAATCGGAAATACTTTTTGCTCGATCGAACCCGGGACCACGCCCCGGTATTCATTAACCACTAGACCAACGGGGTGGGGTTCCTAAAAGCTAGAAAGTAAATTGAATTTATCAATAAATCTATCAAAATCAATAGCAAGTACCAGGGCAGCAGGAGAGTAGAGGAGGCGTCGATAAATATTGGATAGTGAGCGCACATATGCCGATTGGTGATCACTAAAACAAGCTAAGTTCGGAAATCCCGAAATTTACTTACTTTTGCTAGGACCCCGAGATCACGGCCCGGTACTCAAAGTAAAAATATTGCATGATTCGACACATTTTAATAATTTACGCTTAATTTAGTCATTCCCTCCCGTCGCTAAAGGGCAAAAATAAACTTTCATTAGGCGCGCCATACTATACCAAGCAAATAAATACAGAAGGCAAACACAGTACATGCGGTAATAATGTTTGTCGCCGTACATCGCTTGTTATTGTTCCGCCTAATGTTTGCCGGCGAATATGAGGTTGCGGTGCCCAGGGGTTGCGGTGAAATTAATACAAACTATTTCGTTGATGGGGAACTATAATAGTGGTAATATTATGAGAGGTAAACTTTGTTCATAAAATCTCTAGATACATAATTCCATTATGTATAGCTGGCGGCACGAAAGAATAGCGATGACCGTTATTTTGCGCACTTGTTAAAAAGAAGACTTTCTATTAAAATTGGTTTCTGCGCACTCAAGGTCATAACTACACTTTCTTGCCGCAGACTATACGAGTATGAAAATTGTATCCCCACAGAACTGTCATTAGTCGTCCATCGTAAGTGGTGATGATGATGAGACACACATTAAAAGACAACAGTACATAACTACTTCGAACCCGATTAATAATGTTTTTTTATAATTTGAAAAGAGTAACTACTGAGTTTCTTGCTGATTCTTCTTGGTAGAAATCTACTTTCCGAATCAGCGGTAGCATACATAATATTTGACATTCATAAATGTTCGGTATGGACTTAAATTGAATAAAATAATATTTCTATTTCTATTACAAATAATGGGCATCAGAATCAACGAAAGAATCATATTGACGACCCGTTTAGCGCAGTGGTTTGAGCGCCGGTTGACACGAAAGAGTCCCGGGTTCAATTCCCGCACCAATACAACACGCCATAGCACAAGGGAAAATCTTAGTTTGGGACCAGGTCAATGTAGTGCTGTTGTCTCAGTTTAAATTATTTTATGACAGTTTTAATACTTTTTATTTTTAGTTATTCTTTACTATTTCTCTTACATAAATAATACACTGAAAAAAAACCCTCGACACTTCATTTGGATGGGATATTCATAATTCTAAAGTGAGGAATCGTTCTTATGTTTATCTCTTTATTTGCCGAAAGTGTGGAGACCCTGCCCCAAAATTTGTTGCGCTAATGGGACAACGATGTTTTGTTGATGCTACTGAAATATCCCGCTTGGCTCAGCATCTACTTTTAATGTTCCTGGGACAAGAAATTAGATCTACACATAACCGTGGGACAGCCACGCTTCGGCATGAATGGGCCGGCTCGACCGGAGTGTTACCTCGGCCTCACAGAAGACTAGCGTGAAGCAGCGCCTACGCTGTGTTTCACCCATTTGATTGAGTGAGGGTACCTTTGACTCCCTTTCCCCCGGTTGGGCCGTGGGGGAAAGGGGGTTAAAAGTTGGCAGCGCAAATGTGACTCCGAGTACGTATCGGGTGTCCATGGGCGGCGGCAATTGCTTACCGTCAGGTGATCCGTCTCCTCATCTGCCATCTATCACATAAGAAATCAACAACATCAGGATAACAAAAGCGAGACAGCAAAAAAGTGAAACGTGAATCAATAAAATCTATCAAAATCAAATTGAAAGTACCAGGAGAATAGAACAGGGATAGCGGTAATAACAATAGGAATTCATCTTATTATTTGGCGAAGTAGGTATAGCCAGAAATACCCACTGATATATTTTTAATTCAATCCTCAGATAATCATAAAAGCCCCAGTATTCTATAGAAATACACTCGAAGTACCAGGCCAGCAGAGGCAATCGTTGCTTTAGTAAATTGAATCCATCCAATAACCGTTGTAGAAGCAAATTGAATTGAATTATAAATAAATTCTATCAAATTTAACGACCATTCTACTACTGGTGTACCAGAGGAGCAGAAAAGCAGTGGTGGCTTCAGAAATATCGACTGGAATAAGGAATAACCTTACCCCTGAATGCTTTCAAACGCTTTTTAACCGGATCCAGATTATCCTACTCTGGAAACGAATTACCGATCGGCTATATACCTCTGTCCCATTCATATGAAAGAGACAAAAACGCGTGTGAAAGCCCCATTCGGTCTTGAATTCGTTTCTATGATAGTTCATAATTATAATCGAGAAGATTTCAAAGATGAGCTTATGTGTTTTACTTAATAAAAAACAAAATATAAAAATACTATCTATTTCATTTCTCCTAGAAGTAATGCAGGGCAAAGGCCTCCATCATAGAAATCAAGTCATCACTACTATGGTGGAATTGGGCTTAATCACCACGCTTGCCTAATGCGGAAACACCAGCTATTTAAAAAAAATCGAAAATACTTTTTGCTCGATCGAACCTGGGACCAATTTATTAACCACTAGACCAACGGGGTGGGGTAGCTAAAAGCTAGAAAGTAAATTGAATGATCAAGAAATCTATCATAATCAATAGCAAGTACCAGGGCAGCAGGAGAGTAGAGGAGGCGTCGATAAATATTGGATAGTGAGCGCACATATTGCCGAGAGTGCCGAGAGGTCTTCGCCGTCCTAATTTGCATAGCCAGTAATTTGAGGCGATTGTAGGTGCGGGCCGGAGCCACGGCTTGAGGGATATTGCCGGAGGGACTAGAATGACCAACTATTTAGAACTATTTACTTGGATACAACATTTTTTGCTACCTACGTCAATGGAGATTTTATCTCTTCGCCGTAGGACAAAAAAACACACCGTTGTTGCTGCGATTGATTTTCGTAATATACCTACACAAATATTTTATGTATTTAGATAGTCGTATTTTCATTTTCATTCGTACTCATTGAAAATGAGTACTAATAATTAAATTTTATATTGGGTAATAAATAATATTTAAGTTGTATAATGGTGCGTATAAATTGGTACCAACTTAAAATTTTAACAACGACAAAGCGAAAAACCAATTAGCGCTTTGTTGACATTGCGCTTTTTCACGAAACCTACACACATCAGCGAAAACCGAGCGCAAAACTATAAAAATAGCGTAGGCAGTTGGAGCTTTTATTCCCTATTAAAGTTCGTATTTGATATTTATAATTTTAATCGTGGAAGAGCCAAGCTCCGGCATGAATGGGCCGGCTCAACCGGAGTGATATTTACAGCCCCACAAAAGGCCTGAGTGAAACAGCGCCTGCGCTGTTTCGTCGAGGGAGTGAGGGTACCGGAGCCATAATTGGGGGGAAGGGGGGTTAAAGTTAAGCAGCACACTTGTATAGTCCGAGGCAAGAAAGTGTAGTTATGACCTTGAGTGCGCAGAAACCAATTTTGATAGAAAGTCTTCTTTTCTACAAGTGCGCAAAATAACGGTCATCGCTATACTTTCGTGCCTCCAGCTATAACTTCACTAGTGTTGCGGGCGTTCAACACTACGCAACCCGTCTGATCTACCCGCTATCACGTAAAAAATGGCTAATTGATGAAGCTTACAAAATAAAACATACTAATTTCGCTCGAATCCCTCTGGAGTGGAATTCGCGTTCCATCAATTTGACAATAACATTGTTCAATGTCATTGTTAATGTTAGCTTGACTGACGCGGATGCCTAATCGACTGCGAAGCGCAAATGGAACGATCATATTTTTTCTTTGTCATTATCTTTGTATGGTGAGAGATCGTTTCTTTTTTTGCGCGTTTATTGTGGAGATGAACATGTTTCAATTTTATTCCCTGTGACTACAAAAGCGGAATGCTAAATGTTTTATTTATAAAGCGAGCTAGAAATACAGTAATGTAGGTTTAGGAAAATAAGAGATAGCTGGAATTGGTTTCGTCAATGTACTTATAAATTATACCTAATCAATTAATGAATTCTTACAACATTTCATACTCAAAGTATGAGAGTCCGTACTAAGAAGCTTGAGCACTTGTGTCACAGATACAGGGTGGGGATCGAACTCACGACCTTTGGTGTATGAGGCAGGGTTACTCCAAATACGTGAGGTAGGTAGGTTAAGTTAGGAGGTTATTCTAAGCGACCAATGGGATTTCTTTAAGTAGGTATATGTACCAAAACTGATTGTATTAAAAGTAATTTAAAAGTGTCTTAGTCTTTTGAATAGGTAATAGTCCTACAGTCGCCATCAGTCTTGTCACCCCATAAGAGAATATTGACAAATTCCTTCTAATAGTTCCCTACCAGCCAGCTAGGGTTGCCAATAAAGCCGTACATAGTCAGGCTTTTTGGATTCATGTACGGCCAAATTATACAGCTTTTGCTACTCGACCTGCGTTGATCCTTAAGTTTGTAAATTCCTTTTGTAATTGTTTTGTAAGTTTCTGCTTCCCATTGCACCCTTTATAGCGCGGAGAAAATACTTCATTACGTCAATCCTTTAGATACAAATAATAAATAATTGAATCAAAGACTTCAACATTCATTCCATTTTATAGCTTCGTATGAACTTTTAAAAGACGTGTATATTAATCGTAGGTAGATTATCCTGTTTTTACCGAAATGTCCGGCTAAACTAGTTCAATGTCCGGCTAAACCAGTTCAAATATCCGGCTAAAATAGTCCGATGTCCAAATAAACTAGTTTGATGTCCGGCTAAACTAGTTGAATGTCCGGGACAAGTCACTTAATATCAGTAAAAAGTAATTAAATGTCCGGCTATGACCTGTAAAACTAGTTTTATGTCTATCTAAACTAGTTAAATGTCCAGATCGTCGGTTTCCACACCTGGCATCCTTAAGCCCAGCCCATACTCGATGCATACAAACTGCCTGCTATCCAGAGCGCTCCAGAGTAATAAAACAGGGATGTTTTATTTAGACTACGAGAAGTTGTAAAGTGTTAAAAGGGTTTTTAGACTACGTAAACCGATGAGTATTTGAAAAAGTGTGGGGCTTTTGTACCCGTTTGAATGAGTGAGAAGAAAAGTGATAAATGGAAAATGGGGAAATAGCTATGTTTTCGCTTGGTGCGGGGAAAATTCAGACATTTTTTCTCAATGCTGGAAGCTTTTGAATGTATTTTTATGTACTTTTGTATGTTTCTGAACATACGTACGTACGTTTATTTGATCATAAAAAAAAAAAAAAAAAAAAAATAGCTTTTATTCATCAAAAAACACAATATAAAATGGTTTGTGATTGGAGACTTCTTTTAAGCAAGAGCCTGTGTTAGAAGTCTCCGCTCTTCCATATAAGCTGGTGTAGTATCTGTATGTGTTGATAATACATGATTGTATTTATGTGTGTGTGTAAGTGCGCGTGTGTGTATGCGCGCGTGTGTGTGTTTGTGTGAGTGTGTGTCTGTGTGTGTGTGTGCGTGTATTTGTATGCAGGCTCATGATTGTGTGCGTGAGTGAGCGTGTGTGCATAATATATCTGCGTATGTGTTGTAGGTTAATATTTAGTTTTTTATTTTTATTTTTATTTATTTTTTTTAATTTTACTTTAGTAGCTCCTCCGTCTCAGTATAGGTTTTAGTTTTAAGCCAATCAGTAATCAATTTTTTGCACTCAAACAAGTTTTTGTCATATATATATATTCCTTTATTCACTTTATTGTATAAGAATGCCGATTTTATCATGTACTGCATGTGAGCAAATTTGGTTCTACATTTAGTTGTTTCAATTATATCTTTATTTATATTAGATCATACATGTTCAGTTGTAATATGTATCAAAATCGTTGTTTTTATTTACGTCATTAATAAGCATATGCATAATCTGTTTGTTTTAAGAACACAGATAAAACTATCTAATTATTTACCCTCTTAATTTGAGCTTCGGAACCCGGGGTCCGCTTTCCTGCAACAACGCCGCCTCTTCTCACGGCCTTTGCTTAACTTTGCAACTAAGTACAAGAATGAAAGTTAACTTTCTCACCAGTTAACTCAAAGAAGACGTACTCCCCTCGTTTGACGTCGCTTGGAAATTCCAGAAGTTTCCGCGATAAATATGTCGCAAACTTACAAGCGACAAAAGTGGAGATAAAGTAGAGATGTGAAATGTAATCGACATTCCAAACTCGATTATTTTTTCACAAAATGTATTTTGAGATGTCTGGGAGAGATCGCTATTAGCGATAAGACCACCAAAATGGTATTTGACTATTTCCATGGCATTAATTTCAATAACATTTTGTGGAATTAAAGGTAAAATTCTGTCTATGTTGATGTATAACATAAAAAGTCAGTTCTGGGAGAGCCATGCTTCGGCATGAATAGGCCGGCTCGACCAGAGTGATACCACGGCCAGACATAGAGAGCCGGCTTGAAGCAGAGTTCGGCGAGTGATTAAGGGTACTGTGGAGCCCCAATAGTAGGAGAGGGGGAGAAAAGTTTCGAAAATAAAATGTAGTATTTTCCGGAATTAGATCAAACTAGTGGCCCGCCCTCACTTCGCTTCGGGACCGTAATTCAGAAATGAACCAATAGATGGCGCTGTGTCCAATTACATCGCGCAAGCGTTTCGTGTTTTCGGTTTACCTATAAGCCTTGTCGTTGTCCATAGAAGTTATCTCTTTATAAATAGTATAGATATAGATTACGGTTTAGACTAGGTATTTGACGTTGACATATACAACACGTGTATTTTTTTTTCGTTATATCAGTTGTTTTTTTTCCTCAGAGGTTTTTCGCTATTTCAAAAACACGTTGAATAGACCGTAGTCCCATTATCTCGCAACAAAGACAGAATACGACCTGCTTATTAAGTCTAGCTCACTCTCTAGACGCCATAACTTTTACGACCCACTCACAACCTCTCACTCTCCGGTAAAGGATGTAATAGAGATGGAAATAACTGTCCAGATACTTCTTCGTGAAATGAATTGTTATCAAGCACTTAGAATACAATGTGATAATCTGTATTGTTAGCGTACTTACTTTTAATCAGCACGAAGCGATCGACTTCTTATTTTTAATTGTGTACAGCATAGGAATACCTTGCCAAAGTTTGTATACCATGATCAATATAAGTAATATGTTTTAGGTAAAAGTGATAAAGCATCTTCTTAGCAAACGCGTAATCTTACGCCTCATCGATGCTTTCCATCAGGTGCGATTTTGGTCGACCGTTTACTTATTTTATACACAATAAACGAGTTTTTATTGATGGCCCGCCCTCACTTGGTTTTTGGGACATTTTAGTTTCAGATTGTACCAATAGGTGGCGCTAGACGTCGATTATATCACGCAAGCGTTTTGCATTTTCGGTTTACCTAAAATACGATGGCAAAATCGTTTATAGATTTAACCTTTTTATAGAAGATATAGATATAGAAGATCTTCAAAAGATAAGTAGGTTCCTATTATTTGCTTGAGATCATCCTAATAATAACGAAACAAACGGAAAACCCCATAAATAAATGAAGTTCCAAGAGCAGCACAAACATAACCGCAACATAAAAAGTTTTTGCTACCAGGACCGCAGCAACTTAAGGAGTAAACAGCCACAGAGATTTATACGCGGCCGACTCCACCGTGCCCTTCGACGGGATTACCGAAAGCCTCTTACGCCGCCTGCGAACCTGGTACTGCTGAAAGTATCAACGCACTCCAAATCTGGGAAAGATATTTTTTATTTATAAAACGTCTTTATTTGGAAACAAGTAACCAGTTTTGACTTCTACGTTCTATTTATATGGTCCTTATAAAGATAATTTTATTTGCCTTACACAGTTTTTCTAGAAAATATTTTCTGCTAACCTGATTTTGGATGAAAAATTTCCACTTTGGAAGAAAAGAATTAGTCCTACATTCAATAAAACTCTTCTTCCCGCTTCTATTTGTAAAATGTTGAAATATTTACGTGTAATGTGTTACTCTTGTCACTACAGACATTTCAAAACAAGACTATCCTCGCGTTACATTAAAAGAAGGAAATAGACGTGACTTTTCGGCTATTAGCTTGTGACCACGACTGCTATAACGCAGCCGAAACGTCAAGCAGTAAGTACATAAGTAATTATGCGCTTAAAAATTAACGTCGCGTCGCGTCCCGTATAATAAAAGACGGAAATCCATTTTCAAAACGTATACCCAAGAAACGAATCATCTGCCTCCCCAGTAATTGCGAAGACGCAAGAAAGGAACATCTCAACCAATTAAACAGAAATAACACATAACCACCGCGGGAAAAACATCCGAAATTAATGTTTCCTGCTCCGCAACTTACAGACGTCTCGGGTAAGGATGCCGAACGTATCGAAAGATCGATTGTCAATGAATTTTGATAAATACTTGATATAAGCCGGACTAAACGCGCGGATATTTAGATATAAGTAAGTGCTTGCACTTATAATAAGTTAATCAAGTATTTGTCAAAATTGTCCATTGATAAAATCGATTCTTTCTTATATCGTACTTCTATAATCGATAAACGTATAACGTTTGGCATTCTTACCAAAGACTCCAAGTTTGTAAGTTACGGAGTTTAATATCCTCATTTAAATCAAGTAGGATTTATCAAAATTTTTCATTGATAAATCGATCTATCGTATGCACTTACTTAAATATCCTCGCGTTTAGTTAAGTATAATGCAATGCAAAAGTTTAAAAACAAATTATGCTAAAGTTATGCTTAAGCTGAAGTTAGTTAACGCGCAGTTTATCTAGTGATTACCGGGCCGTGCAAATGTTTCGAATCTTTCGAACACAAATCCACAAACCCGATTTGTGTTCGAAAGATCACCAATTCCTTTTAGGCAAGCTTAGTCTCACCGTAGTAGCATTGACTTGCTTTCTAGAATAAAACCCATTGCTATGGGGGACAATTTTCGTTCACTGGACATTGAATGTTTGAGGTTGAAGTGGCTGAATTTGACATAACACCAAAAAATCCAAAATAGCACATTACCAACTTTTTGCTCGGGAGCATCGATAACTTATTTGTAAATTGCTTGGCTATCGACAGATCTCTCGAGGGCTAATAGGCAATATCTCCATAATGACATCACTACCGCCCACAAAACACTGGGAACAAAGAAAACTACTAACGCACCATTTCTTCGCTATTTTCGTACGGAGTATTTCCAGTGGGCGGGGCGTCAGTCGCAGCGGGCAAACAAACGTTAGCCGTGACTGATGTGGAACTAATCAAACAGATCAAAGGCACTGAAACGAACAATCTATTTTGTTTTCTTGAAATACAATCCTTCATTGTGTAGGTGTTCATTTCTGTAACTTTTTGTGCAATAAAGAGTCTATAGAAAGGACAATCTTTATTAAAGACTGTCCTTTCTATGAAAAAAAAATTTTTTTATACTTTACCCAAACTTGCTAAAGAAATCCTATTACCATGCTACATCTTAGACCTCATTGTCACTCTCCATGGGGAAAAGAGAGTTAAAGGTTGGCAGCGCACCTGTGACTCTACTGGCGTTGCAGGTGTTTTTGGGGCGGCAATCGCTTACCATCAGGTTATCCGTCTGCTCGTCTGCCAACTATCACTAAAAAAAATCTCCCCGCGCACACTAGCGCCCCACGGCGGCCAAAGTTGTCCAAACCGCCACTTCGGGAAGCAATTAGCAGTATTTATCGGAGTCGGCGCGGGCGCGGTAATTTCGTTACTACTGACTATGTTACTTTACCTCACACACAAGCGATTGTCGTTCCATCCTCATCATATAGATGAATGGTTTATAAAGACCTTGGAGATCATCATCAGCCCAGTAATTTGTCCTGGTTACATCCCAAGTTTCGTTACCATTCATTACCCAATTTGTATTTGTATTTATATTTGTTACGGTAAATGTGGATAGTGCGGTTATTATGTATAATTACCGGGAACTATGCATAATAACCAGTGCTCGTGGTAAAGGTTGTAAAAACTTTCGAATTAATCACATTTACCGGCAATTATATATAATTACCATACCCTTTTAGTAAATGTAGTAAATCAAACATTAGAATCAAATTTTTATTGAAATAAAAACAATTCTAGTCTTAAATATACTAAAATTTGGTTACAAACAACATCAGTCAAACAATAATAATACTTCTCAAATATCAAGATTATCAAAGCTTCTGTTTGGTTAAGCAAAACATAAAATATATTCTCATTAGAGAACACACAAACAAGGTTACTTGTAGGTACTTGCAAACGTATGGCTTTCGTGGTACATAAAAGTTAGGTTAAGGTTATTTTTTTTATGACCACCCGGAATAAAATTTAAGTATTTCTGGGTGGTCATAAAAAAAATAACCCTAACCTAACCTCTACCCTAAATACCTAACCATACCCTAACATGTTTTTTGGCATTTCACTGAACCAATTTAGGGATTTGAACCTATAAATATTATTTATTTATACAAGAAAGACTTTTAGGGCACTTAGACATCCCCCCAAGCCTCTCGCACGTCGCACTCACACTATCTGGGAGCTTATGTCGATATTTACCACGGTCGCGCGGAAGTTTTATATAATTACCGGTAAATATGGATAATTCGCTACATTTACCATGTGCATTGGTGATTATCTATAATTACCGGTGATTATAGATAATTACCGATTGCTTACATTTACCGTAACATATTCACTATGCACTAAGGCGCTGCATACCCCTTTTTGATGCTCGACCGACAGTTTTTTTTTATGTGGTAGGTAGCAGGCGAGCAGGCGGATCACCTGATGGTAAGCAATTGCCGCCGTCCATGGACACTTGCAACACCAGTGGAGTTACAAGTGCGCTGCCAACCTTTTATCCCCTTCCCCCCTGAGTGGGCCTCCGGTAGCCTCACTCACTCGACGAAACACAGCACAGGGGCTGCTTCACGCCGGTTTTCACGAGGCAGTGGTATCACTCCGGTCGAGCCAGCCCATTCATGCAGAAGCGTGGCCCTCCCACAGTTAGATTTATGCAAACCGATAAGTGAGCTCAAAATTTAAACAAGATAATATTGAACAGGAGACCTGACCACATCCATAATAAACGTCTCGGTCGGATCAGGGACCCGGGGGATCGTGAATACAATATCAGCTGAGAAGCCGCTAAGTAGCCGGGTCGATTCCCGGGGGAGGCGCTAATTGATATTGAGTAAGCTCACGGCGATGGTAAATTATTGGAACTGACTCAGTTCATACTGCGAAGATAAATATTTTAAACTAAATATTACTACATTTTACGACATTCTGTCCTCATCATCATCCATACTAATATTATAAATTTAATGCGAAAGTAACTCTGTCTGTCTGTCTGCTACTCTTTCACGCCAAAACTACTCAACGGATTTAAATGAAATTTGGTAATACAGATAATCTAGACCCTGAGAAAGGACATAGGCTACTTTTTATTGCGAAAAGGGGGTTGTAAGGGGTTGAAAGGGGGGTAAAAAGTTACTTTTCCACCCGGCGGAGTCGCGGGCGGTCGCTAGTTTCAGCATATAAACGTCCACTGCTAGACATAGGCCTCCCCAATGTTCTCCACACAGATCGGTCCTGTGCCGCACACATCCAAGGAATAATAATAATAATATTTTACTACATCACATACATTGGCCTGACTCTGAGATAGGTAGCTCAAGCAAACACACAAGTGTTACAGATAACAGAACCAAAAGTGGAATTACAAATATATACGTATAATACTTTTCCTTTGTAAATACAAACTTATAATACATAGACAACACCCAGACCAATACAAACAGACATGTTCATGCACACAAATGTTTGTACTGTGCGGGGAACCCGCAACCCTTAGCCCAGACGCAGCATTCACTACCACTGAACCATACGGGTCGTCGAATGAATGAAATTAGGGTATTTGACTAATCTCGATTTAGTAAAAAATATTTATACTTTTCCAAAACACTGGTAAATAAGAACCAATGGCCAAAATTTTCAGTTAAAAATATAACGTCTAACTGGTTTTATGAGCATTCAAAGTTTCATGGGCAAGTCCATTTTTAAAGTATTACAATTTAAAAAAATAATTATATCATTGAACTACCCGTACATTTTCCACCAACTTTTATTATAAAACCATTTACCAAAACGAAACATTTGATATAGCTACCAAACAAAATTTACTAGTCGCGCATACAGGATACAAGCATGTGACGTCACTTGCCTGTAGTCATTTTGTATAGAGCGTTTTTGGGCTTGCCCAAAATATGTGCTCTTAAAGTTATGATATCTCAGGTAATTCAAATCAGAATCGAGTAATTCTTACAATAATGTTTCTTAAATTGAGAGGTCTTTTGATTAAACACATAAAAAAAAAATGTCAAATACCCTATTCCCGCGACCTTCTCCTCAACGGCCGTCTGTCTTCTCGCAACGTGTCTTGCCCATTGCCACATAAGCTACGCAATTCTGTGGGCTATATCTGCGACCTTGGACCTCCTGCAGATCTCGCCATTGCATTCTGTCAACTAATGAGCCTCTCTGAGCCTCAATCACTGTGTCAAGCCTCTCGGTCTTCTACGGATTCATTTTGTGTGCGAAAGTTCTACATAATTTGACCCCTCCAGCCTCCACCGCCACCTCCACCTTGGTTGATTTGCCCCCTGTCCGTACGAAGCTACGAAGCAATTCCCTTCCATTTGTATAAGGAACTAGCTGCCGCCCGCGACTTCGTCCCCGTGGATAAGTAACTTTTTACCCCCCTTTCAACCCCTTACAACCCCCTTTTCGCAATAAAAAGTAGCCTATGTTCTTTCTCACGGTCTAGATTATCTGTTTACCAAATTTCATTGAAATCCGTTGAGTAGTTTTGGCGTGAAAGAGTAACAGACAGACAGACAGAGTTACTTTCGCATTTATAATATTAGTATGGATGAAACTCTCTGTCGAGGTCAGATCGCTGGTCACTGGACATGTTTAATGCAAGAGTGAACAGGCATCTTCTAGGCAAACGTGTGTCATCCGTCTAGGATCATCGTCACTTTCCATCGCGATTGTGGTCAAGCGCAGATTATTTTAATTATAAAAAAATTCAGATTCAGACCTAGGGTTGCCAAAGCACAAGCAGTATATCACACAAGGTTTTTTTATTTCACTTTTCTGACAGGCTCAGGGTAGCGATAACTAAACCCCATAACATCCTTGATTGAAACCCCATGGGACTCGACTACCGCGCTACGTGACGTCATTTTGCGTCATATTTCCTCCTTGGGACTTCTGTTTAGTTATGATGAGTACGAAATTCTATTTATACTCGTAATAACTTTTGTAGGAAAAATGTTGGTTATTTTTTCCTCGGAATTAGGGATGTGGGAGGAAAAGTGTCTGTAATGTTAAGTCAACGGAGAATTTATGATGTTAAGCATTTCTGTCCTTTTGTACGAAATATTCATTCGTTATTTATTTTGAATATCACGACACACAAAAGATATAAATTGGCTTTCAGCGAAAGTTAAGAGTCATTGAGATAAAACAGTAACATCGAATAGGGGCATAGACAATATATGCGACGGGCCCATCACTGATGGGGGGTTGTACAGAGCAAACAAGCAGGTGGTTCGTCATTATTTCGGTAGATGGCACTATGCGTTTTTGCATCGCGCAAGCAATGTGTGTCGCCAGAATAATGACCTCAAGTCGCCAGCTGAAGTAAACAAGTGAGGTAGAGGATAATCAGGCGGAACTAGACTTAATTCAACCGTTTAACCGTCTCCCTGCCTGGACCTTCAAGGTGTCTTTCTTATTGTTGAAGATCATCATCAGCAACCCACACTCTTCCACGGCTGGACATCGGTCTCCCCTGATGGACGCCGTCGCTCCCGATTATCGGCAACTCTCATCCAGCCCACATCAGCCAGCCTTCGAATGTCATCATCCCATCTTACGCTTACCGAGTCGTGGTCTCCACTCAAGGACTTTACGGCTCCAACGGTAGTCAGTTCTGCGGCTAATGACCAGCCCACTGCCACTTCAGTTTGCTAATTCCACTGCCACTTCAGTTTGTTGAAGATCAGCAACAGTGTAATTGTTGATGATCAACAACAGTTAATAAAAGTTATCTAGTCTCGTAGTGTAATAATAAGACAAGAGCTCTTAACAAACTCAGTCTTTAAGGACATTTTAAGACTCGAGTTCATTTGAAATTACTCGGGACATCCGAAATTTGCAAAAAGAACTTTGGCCAAGAAATTAGTAGGCCTAAAAATAATCTTAACAGAATGCCCTTGATGAGTAAAACGGTTAAAAAAGCACGATGTGAAAACCTATTGAAACAATTCCAAACGGGACGAAAGAAGCAGAAAAATAAATAATTGGAAAGCTTCCCTAAAATTTAATTGAATTTAATGAAATATTCAAATAAGAACCACACTTCATTTGCATCTCACGATATTAAAATAACGAAAAACGTATTTCAAATCCGTTACAACGGAAAATAATATTTGAAAGAATTTGTTTATTTACGCATAATTTTTCGGAATCTTTTTCCCTGAATAATATTTTCCCAAATCGAAATCATTATAATTCTAAGAACATTTTACAAAAAAACATGTTTCGCATTTCATTTTAATAAAATGTTTCTTCAATAAATTTGAAACGAAAGCTAAATGAAATCAAGAAGTAGCGCACTTCGTTAGTTGAAAAATGAATAAAAAAGTATAAAAAGCGAACAAAGAAGGAAATTAAGAATCTCTTAAAGTTCGGAACAGTGGTAATGAGTGGGTAATGACATTTTGGCTCCGCTCCGAACCGTCGCATCTGCAGCCAAGCGAATGTAACTTAATTGTAATTAAGGACTGATTCATTAAAAAGAAACAAGGGTTGCCAAAGTAAGTGTGAAGGACATGATTTTTCGAGTGTTTTCATCACCATTTCAGCCAGTTATCTGAGATCTATTTCATCTCATCTTGAGAGAAGGGGAATACAAAGATGACTTCCTACGCTGTGCTTCTTATAATGGTGTCTTTGATTATATAATGTCTCAAAGAATGGTGTCCACTCCAGAACGATTCGGCGTCAGCGAAATTATAATGCACTGTCACTATAAAACATATAGTTACTGACTTTAATTATATTCAAATTTATAAATAGAGACAAAAAAGGCCTTCTTAAAAATAAAATTAACCAGTTTTTCACTCTATATACTCCGAAAAATACTCTAAAAGTTTAAGTACGTAATGCAGAATTGAAGGAAAATTTTATAAAGCATAATATATCTGCATACTTAACTCATTTATACAATTTTTAACAACGGCGCCCTTATCCTATTAATCGTGCAAGTATTAAGTTAATAAATAAATAAAGGTGTGATATAGAATATTTCAACAGTAGGTAGGTATAATGCCCTCGAGTAGTTTCTAAGCGCCGAATCGAATCAGTACTTAAAGTAATAATAATGTATACAGATTTATTCTCAGATAAAGGGTCTTAAGGTGTATAATCTGTGCCGCCGTTCTTTTGTTTCTATGAATATAAATACTTACCTTCCTTGCTAATACCCAACAATCTGTCGTGCGTGATCCTAATCAGTATCCATTACCACCATCTGGTAATGGGGTACTAAGTACAATCAGCCACACGTCAGGTTACCACAATCTGTCAAATTTCCTCGATTGATATTCAACCTAATGTGCATGGCAGTAAGATGAGATTCGATTTAAGAAACTTGACATTTTTATATACTTTGACGTGTGGCTGTACGCAAATGCTCGTCAATCTATGCTAATACTCCGAAAATCAAATATAATTGCAGCCATTTGCAAAATAACCTTTTTTGATAATAACACAGTGTTATTATAGCCAGCAGCTCGAAATTTCTAATTTCAGCGTGTCATTTCTAGTTATAAATAAATAAATTCACTCAACATCTCATACATTAAGCGACGATTGGCGAAACGTTCTATATTTGTATTGTGTCAACGGTCTGCTTAACTGGCAGGTCTATTAGCGGGCGTCATTGGTAACATTTATATTTTATTGTGTCATAATACATACGCTGTTGGTGTACCCATTTAAATAAATAAATAAACATTCCCTGAGATATGGATAACATCGAGAGTTGAAGTTTGTCAGAGCGGCGCTTGAAGAAACGTTAGTCCTGTGTTCTACTGGCTGTCTTTAAATTACAAAGAAGAAATTTTCGACTGCGTTACAACAGCCGTGTTCACAAGCAGACACATGGCTGTTGTTTAGTCCCGTTATGATCAAGTATTTACACTTGACGAAACTAATATAGTTCCACTTTCTACTGGCTTTCTCTGTGCTGTGTCAACTCAACAGCCGGTCATGTGTGGGCTGGCAGGTCACGCTTGACCAAGCCATGTGGTTCTACGTACTAATGAGGTACAAGGCAGTGGACAACGCGTGCTCGCCACGAGAAAGGACTTCAGGTCAGGCGTTTACATCCTACGAGTGCAGTAAGTAGTAAATCGCTACAAGCGATAAGACCGCCTTATTGTACTGTCTATAGCTGTTGCTTCACTCATGTATTCTATTTCTGTGCAATAAAGAATATCTATCTATCTATCTAAGTATGCAAAAGTAGGATATCTGCGCAGAGTATGCCGAAGAAACCTTTCTGCGTATCTTTGTACTGTGGTACCAGTCTGTCGGGTGCTGCTGGCAGGTCTATTAGCGGGCGTTATTGGAAACATTCCCGTTAATTGACTTTTGAGAGACGAAACTCATTATTAAGTCCCAATAACAGCTTACGGGGACGTTTACTAATGTCGATGGTAAATGTTTGCTGACGAGTCGTTATTCTAATGGCTGATTTTTAAAGTCCCGTAGCTAAATAATAATAATAATGCACACAACATCTCATACATTACCTGACTCTGTACTAAGTAGCTTAGGCACTTGTGTTACAGATATCAGACAACAGAGGAAACACAAATATAATACTTAAATACATAAAACCCAGACACTGAACAAATACAGTGTTAATCACATAAAAGTTTGTCCAGGGTGGGGATCGAACCCACGACCTTTGGCGCATGAGGCAGGGTCACTACCAAATGCGCCATCCGGCCAGTCAAAAGGCAAAAAAACGAAAGCCTTATAGAGCTAGAGCCCCATGTCATAATAGCCGCAAATAATGACGACGACACGCTCACAATGAATTCGATGTGAAGTTTTTAAGAGACTAGCCTACATCTTTATCCAAAAGTTAGCTCAACATCAGGCGACCAGCCTGGTAGTTTGCCTTCCTTTCCCATGAAAAATAGTAAGTAGAATGTGTAATTATTTAACGGATGTAACTGCTTAACTATACACCCTGTAGTAAGACTCAGCCTTACGTTACAATCGTATAAGTTAAAAAAAAACCGGCCAAGTGCGAGTCGGGCTCGCGCACAAAGGGTTCCGTAGCAGCAAATATAAGATTTTTAAAGGTGTACAATACTGTAGTATATTTTTTGATCTATCTTATAAGGTTCAGCCATCGTTTTCAGTGTAAGCACAATAACTTAACCAAAATTACAGTTAAATCAACCTATCTCAAAAACTATAAGAGATACTTTGATCAAACCAAAAATCGTTGAAAGAGTTAATTAGCATGCATCACCTCTATTTTTTTTTAGAATTTTATACCCGTAGTTATAAAAATAGAGGGGGGGGGACATACTTTTTACGACTTTGAGAGCTGATATCTCAAAAACCGTTCACTTTAAGAAAAATGTTTTTAGAAAACTTTATAACATTTTAAAAGACCTTTCCATTGATACCCCACACGGGTATGTACATCGAAAAAAAAAATTTCATCCCTCAGTTACATGTATGGGGGGCCCCACCCCCAATTCTTTTTTTTACTATTTAGTGTCATATTTTTGTAGCGGTTCATACAACACATATTCCCATCAAATTTCATCACTGTAGTACTTATAGTTTCCGAGTAAATCGGCTGTGACAGACGGACAGACGGACAGACGGACAGACGGACAGACGGACATGACGAAACTATAAGGGTTCCGTTTTTTGCCATTTGGCTACGGAACCCTAAAAATGCACAAAAGCTAGATTAAAAAATAAATAAAGACGAATTCAGACAAATTTTTCAAGCGTGTTATTCCTTAGAGTAAGTAGGTAGTAAGTAGTTAATCATAGTTTTATTCTAATTTTCGCTCAAGGCAAACATAAAATAAAATTATGCTCTAAACTTAGAATAATAAGGCTCTAAAATACTACTGCACTGAACAAAACACTACGCCAGCGAACCGAGTTTAAAATTCGACATTCAGACATTCATTTTATTTTATCATCTGTGTATGGCGCAGCCATTTCTGTTTTTACCGTAAATTTTTTTCGTTCATTTTTATCGGGAAGCGTTGGAGATTTTTTCGTTTTAAATTATTTGTGAAATATATTTTGTCTACTTTTATTGTAGTTTTTGTTTGCTAGGTGTCATTTGTGTGCAATAAACAAACGGTTTTATACAACCTGTATTATACAGGGTGTATCTGTAAAGACTTAAATCCCTTTAACCACGTGTTTAAGCCTTTTTACTTGTATAACGACGAGTCTCAATAAAGGTCTTATCAAACAAAAAGGACTTGAAAATTCATAAAATATGACAAATTTTAAATCCAATTTACCCGGCATTAATAGTGTTTTATTTTGGTTCTGAAAAATAAGTAGCATAATACTTCATCGTCAAACGGATTGGCATTGGTCATCTTGCTGAAACGTCACTGCACTGTCACTTGCGCATTTTCTCTTGACAGTTGTCACAAGTACTGTCACAAGCAGGTAAGAAAGAACCAACCTTAGACCAAACAGCCCCATCTGGACCTTGTTTGTAATGAATCCATACACTCAGAACACCGTCCTGCTTAATTCTATAGATGAAACGTACCTTTAGAAAAATAAAAAGAAGAAAAAATACCTCATCGTCGAACGCATCGGGGTCGGCCATCTTGCTGTAACGTCACTCCACTGTCACTCGCGCATGTCACCTTGACAGTCGTCACAAACACTGGCCACCGCTGGCTCTCGCGCACATTTTCACACACCCATCCGAAGTTTGTCTGGAACAAGGAAATTGAATTTGGAATTGAACAACTTTGTCAGTGTTAGCCGTAAGAAAGAAGAAAAGCTAGGGGAAATCGGGGTCAAAACATTGGATATTATTAGTAATCTCTTTTGATGCAAAATGTAAAGAGGACTACTTAGCATAATTTTCAAACGTAGCGCAGATTTTTGTAAAAGTATTAATTTCGAATTTTTAATTTAATTTTAACCGCCAAAGCTAATATACTCGTAAAAACCAGATTAGGAATCAAATTGAACAGATTTCAACCGACTTTAAAAAAGGAGGAGGTTCTCAATTCGTCTGTACGTATGTGTAAGTTTTTATTATGTAAGTATCTATGTTCACCGATATTTTCATCAATACAGAAGAATTTAAATTTAATTTTTATTTTAAAAAAGACACAACACACTTTAAGAGGATGCCTCAAAAGTTGGCTGGTTTATAATGACTCTTGGCGTTTACTTTGTATATCAATTGAATTTTATGCAATAGACTTTTAAGAATCGTTATTAAAAATTACTTCCGCTTTGCTGAACCTAAAAGACTTTGATCGACCACGTTAATGGCTGTAGAGAGCAGGTTTTTTTAAATATCCTTTTGGATTTTCCATCTTTCAATATTAATAGACAATTAATTTTTCAATATTGCAAAAATAAACCGAAAACCAAGGCGAAAGAAATCAGTAATCAAACTTCTATGAGGACCTTACAGAATAAACAATCTTAGTAGAAAAGATTGGAATATTTCGTGTACAATTATTTCTTTTGTCGGGCCCGGTGGACGCATTTGCTCATTACCTTTCGCGCTTACTTTCGCATATTGGTAGGGTAATTTCCCTGCCTCATACGCCAAAGCTCGTGAGTTCCCCTCTCTGGACGAACATTTATATCATGAATACACGTGTTTGTTCAGTGTCTAGGCGTAAAGTAAAATGTATGTAGGTATAGTAAACCTACTAATCCCAATCCGCCAATCCGCATTAGGCAGCGTGCTGATTAAGCCTAATCCCATCATAGCAGCAATGACTTGACTTCTATGATGGAGGCCTTTGCCCTGCAGTGGGACAGTATATAGGCTGTAAGCTGATACTTTACCTTTTTTTGTATGTTGTATGAACTTTATTTCGTAAGTCGAACTAGCACACTGGCAATAATTCCCACTATGTTATCCCTAAAGAGCGGAGCAAATTCTCATTTCCCTGGCAATAGAGCCGCAGGTGTGCTCGGCCCACGGGAATGAGTTTATCCCTATTTATGCCAGTGACCGAAAGAAAACAATTTTAGGGCCAGGGAGGGAGACACGCAAGTGATTGTGAGGTACGTGACCTTTGGTAATGGGATTTGAAGTGACATTGTTTTATTTGTTTAGCTGTGGATCTTGTGTTATGAAACGGTTACCTAACGAGTGAATTTTTAAAATGTCTTTTTTGGCGTCATTTCAGTGGCGCAATTTCTTTTTATTTCCAACCAAATCTTTGACGTTTCTACCTATTTCTGCCAGTGAATGAAAGTAAATAATCGTGATTGTTTTATAATTTCTCAAAACGTCTCATACATTGACCTGACTCCGTATTAAGTAGCTTAAGCACTTGTGATATACAGATATTAAATAACAGAGGAAACACAAATAGAATACAAATACATATATGACACCTAGACTCTGAACAAACACAAGTGTTCATCCAACCCACACCTTTGGCGTACGAGGCAGGATCACGACCACTACAAATTGATTCTTATTTTCACCAGTATTAGTAAACCGGTGGTTACCAATTAATCTCTGTGAACTAAGCCCACCTGACGCCCCAGGTAACGACCAGGGTAATGAAAATTTGGACCTGAAATTCCCTTTATCACAACGAAGTTTAAATTCCACTCCGACCTTGAATAAAAATTTTAAACAGCGAGGAAAATTGCTTTTACTCTGGAAACCACTCAAAATAATAGATTGTTGTTTTAGTGCTGATTTGAAAGTCCTTGAGAATCATAAGCCAGAGGAATTAAATCTCGAACCAGGATCAAGTAGTACTTGAAAAGACAAATTTGATGAAAGGACAAACATGCCTACCGGGGCCAGACATTTGTGTGAAAAACTCACGGCCTCGATGGCGTAGTGGCTAAGGTGTTCGCCCGAAGCGCGACAGGTCTAGGGTTCGATTCCACATTTTCTTAATTTTCTTGAAACTGGGTGTTCTGGGTTGACGCCCCTAGATAATTATCGTCACCTGGTACTCATAGTACAGGGGTTGCCCTAGTTTGAGACCAGGTTGATTGGTGTGATTTTTTGGCGCATTAATTAGAACCCTTGTATTTTTAAGCTTGCTTATTGTGACTCCACTGGTGTTAAGTTTCTTTTGTCAAAGAATCAAGCAAAAATAGTCGATACCATTGATTACTATTTCATTCTGTTAGAAATCATCATACTGTCGACATTATGCGACGAGAAACTATCGATATTTTAAGGCCTGATTTTAAAAGTGTTGCTCAAATGTCCCTATCAATAATATCGATACTATTGAAACGTCGCAATATTATCGACAAAACTTAAAACAATATATTGACCTACTACAATGACAAATTGAGTTATTGTTTTCGTTGAGATAAAATAAAAGGGTAATTCTCATCGGAATGTGACTTTAGTGGCAGTTTTTTAGTCCGTATTCTTCCGAAATTTAAATCGGAACATTAAATTCCACCGACCATATAGAAAGCCTCTTTTATTAATATCGTAATATTTGTCAATTACAGAGAAATACTTAAAAACTGCCCCAAAAGTCACATCACGTTCAGAATCATCAAAAGACAAGTTGCTCAAAATTCAAAGCTTGCAATCGAGTTAAAAGTCTCCAAGTATTGTTAAAATTATGCACAACAAAAGCACTTAAGAGAAGTTGCACCATCCCCCCTATTTACTAATTAAGCCCCTTTGCAATTCAGTGTCCTAACCTAAGCAGATTATGGAAATAGCACGAGTCTACCTCTCTCTGTTCCGTGGAAATAACCGCGAGGAAACGAAGAAATGAAACTACTGAAGCTAATTTTCATTTCAGAGCTGACTACAATGGCTTTGTTTTAATTTATGCGGTATATTTTTTGCAAAGACTTAGATAGATAGATATAGTCCGAGGCAAGAAAGTGTAGTTATGACCTTGACTGCGCAAAAACCAATTTTGATAGAAAGTCTTCTTTTTTACAAGTGCGCAAAATAACGGTCATCGCTATACTTTCGTGCCTCCAGCTATACTCTTCATTGCACAACATGTTACCGAACTTAATGCTAATGGTAATTTACAAATACAATATCGGCGGCCTTATCGCTGATAGCGATCTCTTCCAGACAATCTTGGCTTGACTTAGATACGTAGCTACACATCAAAGTACAAAAAGCTGTAAATTTTCTTCAATCGACTCTCATCTTGCTGTCAAACACATTAAATTGAATATAAATTGAGGAAATTGCGGTGATGTGATGTGTGGCTGTCTGTACCTCAGGATTAGCAAAGTAATGTGGCAGTGGGCTGGTTATTTCAGCCGCCGTAATGACAACCACTGGCGTAGGTACACGAGTTCTAGAGTCGAGAACGCGTAGTGTCGGATGCACTAGGTAGGATTGACCGACCTGGGGGCTTAAAACGGGTAAGGTGGCGATTCGTCCCAAAAAAACTCGTCAAAACAAAAAAAAATTGGTGACGTTAGGCTAGCACAGTAACCAGAAAAAAAAACCTTGAAATTTTTTTGGGACGAATTGCCCTCATAAAAATATCCGTAAAAAATAATAAAAATATTTCTTTGAATAAAAGCCCATGGCGTACGTCGTTACTGCAACCAAAACATAAACTCAAGGTCATACCCCCACTTTAAGCAACAAAGTCACGTCACTCAAATAAAAAATGGCAACACTTGCGGCCGGGACCCAACGCTAAATTAATTCCCAGACAGGGATTATATGCGGGAATTTAATTAAAAAGACTTAAGAACGCGCCATTCAAATTGCCAGGTCACTTTTGTTACTTATTTGGTAATATTTCACCTTTTTAGGCTATTTGTTTACTCCCCCCCCCGCCCCCTTTTTCGTAAACAACAAAAATGGTTGTTTTAAATATTTATGGTGTGATGATTAAAAGACAGAGAAGAAAAGAAAAATCATCGTGCATGCTTCAAATCTATGTGCGTAGTAGAAACCAGCTAGCCGTATTCAATGACGTATGGCGCCGAATACATTCCAGCCGCTTTTTATTCAGCCGCATTCAATTCGATTTATTGTTAATCCGCCGCATTTCAAAACGGCCTGTCTTTAAAATCAGCTAGCCGTAATGTAATTTAATTGTGGGAGAGCCATGCATGCATGAATGGGCCGGCTCGACCGGAGTGATACCACTGCCTCACAGAAAACCGGCGTGAAGCAGCCCCTGTGCTGTGTTTCGCCGAGTGAGTGAGGGTACCGGAGGCCCATCGGGGAGGAAGGGGATAAAAGGTTAGCAGCGCACTTGTTGCATGTGTTCATGGGCGGCGGCAATTACTTACCATCAGGTGATCCGCCTGCTCGTCTGTTACCTATCACATAAATAAAAAAAAAATAGTACGGCGGATTATACGTTCCGGCTGCGGCATCTATACTATTTATAAAGAAAGGGGCAAGTGAAAATCCTATAAACAACGACAAAGCATCCAGTTAATTTAGAAAAAAAAGCGGAGCACTTCCCATTCACAGCGCCATCTATCGGCAGAGTTTGAAACTAATAGCAACATTAGGTCCTGAAAGAAGTAAGGATAGGCTCTGTACAAAAGAGCCGTATTTAAGCGCTTATTGATTCCGAAGCTGTCCCAGTACTAATATTCCTTCAGCTCTTGAAAGTCCAAGTTCTCTCCATGAAGTACAATCACGAGTTGCAAACTTTGTCCGCACTCCTGCGCAATGTAGGAGGGAACAGTGAGGCAGATCAAATCAGAAATGTATGAAGCGTCAAGAAATTCATGATGTCGGATGTTTGACAAACTAACGGCGTTTCCACGATTGATGACGAATGAAATTAATTGTTCCATGACGAAAATATATTGAAACGTTGACTTAAATACTTGTACGATACTTAATACTTTGTACGATGCTTGACGTAAACGCAAACCTTCACAAAATTCATTTCTCCTTCGAAGATTTGCTATGCACCTAAACCCGACAGGAATGCCATCCGAATGGCGGGCTGAGCCACAGATTACAAACATTCAGGAAATCAATAGATCTATGAATTGATCATGGATACGATTATCGATAGGCTTTAACGATTAATAATTATTAAAATGATAAGCTATAAAAGCAATGACGCTTATAACAATCTTACCGATGTATATTATAGCGTCTTGGACACAGTATTTAGTAATTCTGCCAATGTCAAGAGAGTCTGAGAAAATTCATCAGCAAGCCATTCAGCCTGAAGGCCACGCAAATACAGGGTGTATCTGTGAACATTCACATCCCTCCAACCACGTGTTCTATCAACCATTCTAAACAACATTTATTTAACAACTTTTTGAAATTCTCGGAAAAATTTTCGACTCCCCATACAATATGATCAAGTCACCTTACCGACTTTGTATGGAAAGATGAAATTTATTAATGCGAATAAAAAGTCATAGAACAAAAAATGTTGTTTAGAATAATTGATAGAACATGTGGTTAAAGGGATGTAAATGTCCACAGATACACCTTGTATTTATCAACTACTTATTAGCAGTAATTATAAGAAGAGAGAGATGAAATTTATCGTCATAAAAAGATTGTCTTACTGTCCTTTATTCATTGTGACGGGTTCGATTTCCGGAAGTTGCGCAATTTGTTGTACGGAGCGGGCTAACGAGAGAACTTACAGTTTTTGTTTACAAGAACTCACTTTATTGGACATTTGCCTGCGATGTTTTAAACATTTCATTTAGTTTTGCTAAGGAAATGCAATCTTATAAAATTTAAAAAGTTTTTTTTTTCTGTACAAGGTAGGTATTTGTAAATATTTAGGTAGGCACCTCCCTTTAACCTTTAACCACGTCATGTTTTATTAACCATTCTGAACGACATTATTTTCTTCTATGACGTTTGGAAATTCCTCGAAAATTGTTTCGTCTCCCCGATACAAAATGACGATGCCACGTGACCGCCTTTGTATGGAACAGGTTGGGCCTCTGGTACCCTCAATCACTCCTCCTGCTCCTGCTCGCCGGTTTTACGTGAGGCCGTGGTATCATTCTGTAGGAGGCGCATTTCCGCGACTAACGTTTTCTGTTTGGAATCCGTTACAGTTATGGCATAATACACATTGCTAAGAAACGCTAAATTGGAAGGCGAAAAAATGTCATGGCTCAGGAACTTATAACCTTATACTGGCATCAAACCTGCCGAACCGTGGGAGAGCCACGCATGGCATAAATGGGCCGGCTTGATCGGAACAATACCACGGCCACACGGAAGACCGGCGTGAAGCAGCGGCCCATTGGGGGGAAAGGGGGTAAAAGGTTGGCAGCGCTCTTGTGACTCTATTGGTATTGCAGGTGTTTATGGACGGCGGTACTAGCCTACCATCAAGTGATCCGTCTGCTCGTTTGCCAACAATATAAGCCACAATTTAATTGCCAATCTTAATGAAGCGGCACTTCAAGAAGGAGAAGACACATACCGCCGACAATTCACATGAATCATCATGAAACAAACAATCAGTATAACTTAATAGTTCCCAATTTAGCCAAGCTACCTGCAAAGACAACACAACTGTCTATATGACTTTGTAGATCCACAATACTATAACCCCGACTGAAATCCATTTCACATTACCATACAAACTTAATGCGAGTAGAGCTGATGGAGTTGGCGAACTTCTAACAGGATCTTGCATTTAGTTAGACGTAAAATACGGTAACCTATTTGTTAGCGACGGCTCATAATGTATAAACTTATTATTTTGTTTTCGTAATTTTATTAACTTTTATTTTTATTAAAATAATTATAGGCTGAATGTATTAATATCAATGTTAAGGCCGTATAGGTTTGCATAACACAGCCATTTATTATCTGTGCGCGGAAATATTTATAGTCTGTGGCGCATGTATGTAGTTTTTCGGCAAGCGCGCGCATTTTGTAAAATTAATGTAAATCTCGAAAATTTACCTCGTAGCGCTGCACTAATGTAAACAATGAAAATATTGTAACTTTTGGAAAATTAAACGCGTATTTACCCCTGCAAGTTTGTTCTTTGGTGTGAGAAACCACTACTCACTCACTATTTTACTATTTTATTGCTTTACACAACACGTGATACACAACTAGTAATATACACAACTAAGTATCTATCAAGACCAAGAAGCAGCGCCCGCGTTGTGTTTCGTGTGTGTGAGGGTACCGGAGGCTCAATTGGGGGAAAAAGGGGTTAAAGGTAGGCAGTTTTAACAGTGTGAGAGCCACGCTTCGGCATGAATTGGCTGGCTCGACCGGAGTAATACCACGTCCACACAAAACCTGCGTGAAGCTGTGCATGCGCTGTGTTTCGCTGCGTGAGAGAGAGAGAGAAAAAAAAACCTAGAATAAAAATTGAGTTTCCGTCCTAATTTTATTAAAGTTCTTAGGAAAACTAATAAGCAGAATCTCTCATCTATTAGATAGTACATATTCGTAGAAGCGTAAATTCGTTACTTCTCTGAGTTTCATTAGAAGTCACATTCCGTTTGATATCTAATCTCAATCGTAATACTTAGGTACGAGATGTGGAATGAATTTAATATAACATAAATTAAGAGCAACGGATTCTCGGAACGCCAATTCCCGGTCGAGCAAAAGTATGTTTCGAATTTTTCGAACATAACTTGGGTTTGTGATCACCAATCCGCATTAGGCAAGCGTGGTGATTAAGCCCAATCCCATCCAGTAGCGATGACTTGATTTCTTTGATGGAGGCCTTTGCCCTGCAGTGGGATAGTATGCTGATACTTTACTATAGGTATAGCTGGAGGCACGAAAGTATAGCGATGACCGTTATTTTGCGCACTTGTAAAAAAGAAGACTTTCTATCAAAATTGGTTTCTGCGCACTCAAGGTCATAACTACACTTTCTTGCCTCGGACTATAGTATAATTTCATGCTAATTAATATGAACGGCTAGAGTTATATGAGTTAACGCAATTAATTACGTAACTTTACTTTACTTGACGTGCATCACGTGTCGCAAACTTGAGTTATGTCAGAATTACGGCAATCCCATTAGTTTGGGGCGGATCGGCAGTTGGTAACGACAGTTACCGACTAGTGTTGTTAAAGATTCGGTTTAATTTTACAGCTCAAGAGAATAGCTTATACTACTGGCCCGTCCATACTCGTTTTGGAAGTTAAGTGCTTTATACTTCGACTTGTATAGTAACGAGTTAAGTCATATGTAGTAAGTGGTAAGTAGCGTCCAGACACAGTCCAGACGTAGGCGAAAGAGAAGTCATAACTTATTGTCAAAGAAGACTAGACGTTAACACAATATCTATATGATATGACGATAGTAACGTCTTTTATTCACTTGACATTGGCAGAATTAGGTGCCCAAGAGCACGGTCCACGCCACAACAAAAAAAAAGTCATATAGTCACTCGTTGACTAGCCGACACCATTTGGTAGTGACCCCGCCTCATACGCTAGAGGTTGTGGGTTCGATCCCTTGGACAAACATTCGTGTGATGAGCACTTGTTGTTGTTCAGTGTCTGGGTGTTAGACTTTGTACTTATGTATTATATTTTGTTTCCTCTGTTGTCTGATATCTGTAACACAAGTGCTTAAGCTATCTAGTTACGGAGTCAGATCAATATGAGGCGTTGTGTGAATTTATTCATTAGGCCTACTAGAAGTTAGTGTTTCGGCATGGGTTCGACCCGGGGATCAAATCCAGCACCCCAAGTCGATACGATATCGAATTATTCGTAACGATACGTCAGTTCATACAAAAACCCTACTCTAACACAGCTTAAAATACGAATACCTAATTAAATTTGACAGCTTCACAAACGTCAAATCGACGAACATTCCGACGACGTCTCTGATGGTATCGTTAAGAGTATCGTCTCGAGATATCGAGATTTGACGTTTGTGAAGCTGTCAAATTTAATTATTCGTATTTTAAGCTGTGTTAGAGTAGGGTTTTTGTATGAACTATCGTTACGAATAATTCGATATCGTTTGGAGGAGTAGACCCCCTGAGTAAGAAGCGGTGATCATTATTATAATATTTTGGTTTGGTACCAGATTTCCTACATTTCGCGGTACCGGTACTAACCGATGTAGGAGTCGCTACTGTTCTTAGTGAGGAGATGAGAGGAATACGCGATTAGTGCCGAGGTATGTACTGCTTCACGAGTTACGTGTGGTAGGGTAACCACATCAACGAGCCTCCGTAGGATTATAATAATAATAATTTTGCACTACATCACATACATTGGTCTGACTCTGAGATAGGTAGCTCAAGCACCTGATGTTACAGATATCAGAACCAACAGTGGGATTACAAATATATACGTATAATACTTTTCTTTTGTAAATACATACTTAGGATACATAGAAAACACCCAGACCAATACAAACAAACATGTTCATGCACACAAATGTTTGTACTGTACGGGGATCGAACCCGCAACCCTTGCCCAGACGCAGCATTCACTACCACTGAACCAAACGGGTCGTAGGATTGTTTTATGTGGAAGGTGGCAGACGTGCAGGCGGATCACCTGATCCACTTAAGTGCTACACTATACAAAAAGTATCTGTGAATATTTACATCCATTTAACCAAGTCTTAAATCAACCATTCGAGCAACATTTTGCTCTACGACTTTTGGAAATTTGTCGTAAATTTTTTTGGCTCTCCATACAAAATGACCAAAGTCACGTGGCCAACTTAGTATGAAAAGTATTTTTTCAACCGAATTGCTAAAAGCCGTTACATTTTCTTCAACGAATTACTAAAAATCATTGAACAATTATTGTTGTTCAGAATGGTTATTATAACACGTGGTTAAAGGGATGTAATTTTTTACATATACAACCTGTATGGAGAAAGGTAGCTATAATTATATACTTGTCTGCTATCTTTTGCATCTAAATCTACGTTACCATGCCATAACCTGTTTCGGATATCCGTTCCCCGAACAAAGCAAGCTTATCTATTCGTAGATAAAGCCTTGTCTCGCCGCAACAAGTGGGTACCCCACTGTGTTCTATTAGAGGCGTGTAGGTACTATTAAACTGTCAGACAGTTTTTTGTAAGTGGTAGGTGGCAGGCGAGCAGACGGATCACTAGGTGGTAAGCGATTCACAAGACCAGCGGAGTCACAAGTGCACTGCCATCCTTTTAGCCCCGATTTCCCCCCTATTGGGCCTCCGGTACCCTCATTCACTTCACTGAGTACTAACGTAATTGAAGCGTGGGCGCGATACGAAAATATTACGAATTCTTTAAGATATTCACATAACATCTTATACATTGACCCGACTCCGTACTAAGTAGCTTAAGAACTTTGTTACAGATATCAGACCAGGGGATCACAAATATATTACTTAAACACATATATAACACCCAGACAATGAACAGACACAAGTATTTATCGCACGAATGTTTGTCCAGGGTGGGGATCGAACCTTTGGCGCATGAGGCAGGGTCACTACCAAATGCGCCATCCGGCCAGTCCATATACGTGCAGGCCGCTCTAATCTATTCGTAGAGACTGGTCTCGCCGCAACAAGTGGGTACCCCACTGTGGCATCTACCAGAGGAATGTACCTACACAACCTGTATCTACAGTTAAACAATTACAGACAGACACGTTGATCGAGCAGTGAATCTAAACGTAGCATTCCTAGTCATTAAGAAGCGAACGCTCTCCGGTCTGGTGTTAACAACGATTTTAGATGACGGAAATGGTACTGTACGTAAGTTTAAACTGAACGAATACTATTTTTAGTAACTGCTTAGCAAGCTTCGACGTGAGCTTTCATGCTTTGTCCTAGATGGTCGTGCTAGGTGTGTCCATGCCATGTCCTATAGGACATGGCATATGATATGCCCTATAGAACATGGGACATGACATTTTGAGATCACAGCAAATTGCAATACACTCTGTAACTTAAAAATAATGTACAGTCCTTTTTTTTCCTATAATATATTGTGCGAACTGTGTTTTCATTTAATTTCTTAAAACAGGATCTAAACGAAACTAATAATTAGAAACGCTTGTCCTAGCCTAGATCATTACACGCCATGTGTTTGATGTTTTTTTTACAAATATCTTATATCAATAACAAAGGACACGGTAAGATGCGAGTAGCAATATTACAATATTGTAATTGTGTAATGTCCTGTTCTGTTTGTGTATAAAGTAAATCTATCTATGGATGCACAAATGGCTAAAGATTGTGAAGCAAGGCATAAACGCTGATGTGACGATCATGAGCACTCTGAATAGAATATAATAGAAATATTTTATTCAGTACTTAGTAGAAACATTTACAATCAGGCTACAAACAAGTCATATACCTAAATAAGATGGATTAAAGAGATAGCAACACAAAAATGAAATAATGACATAAAATTAAATAAAACAAGTACTAAAAAGGCCTCCACTAAGCTTGATGTCGAAGTTTTTGAAAGAATCTCTGCCGTTACAACAAAAAAATTGTTTACTGTAAATAAAAATAATATAAAAAGACATACTACATGTCCTATCCAGTACTAGATCACCGCAGAGTTCACAACGCTCCTCGTGATTGGTGAAACATTCCCACATTGATTGAGTCTTTAAAACTTTCGCACCAGCTGCAATCACAGTTGCAGATAATGAGTTTTTAATCTTCTTGGAATCCTTCCGTATCTATAGATGCAGTAGGATTTTATATGGGACTAGCTTTTGCCCGCGGCTTCGCTCAACTTCTCTAAAATGGGGCCCCCCATTTTAGAGAAGGTATGCTTGTCTTTATTTCACGGCAAAGCAGATAGTTGTAAGGTTGGAGAGTAACATAGGCTACTAACCCGGGGGTTAAAAAGGGGCAAAAAGTAGCCTATGTTACTCTCCAACCCTTCAACTATCTGCTTTGCCGTGAAATAAAGACAAGCATACAGACAGACAAACTTTCCCATTTATAATATTAGTATGAATTGGTGGCAAACGAGCAGATGGAACGGATTAGGTGGCAATTGCCTAGTTAAAAGATTAATGCGAAGGTCACACGGCAGTCGCTTCATTGTCATTGCCAGACTCCGTAAATCTTTAAATAATGGTCTACGCGTACCCCGGCCGACAGTTTTGGAAGCAACCGGGAATTACATGCTAAGATAAGAGAGAAAAAGAGAGATAGAGAGAGAGAGAGGGAGTGTGAGAGAGAGAATGGTAGATAGTGAGAGAGAAAGATAGTAAAAGAGAGTGGCGTTAATAAATATATTTGTTTTCTGCAAATATTTACTCTCGTACTCGTATTTAAAGTTTAATGTTGTTCTAATGGGTCTTAATCATATAAGAGGCACCTAAAAGTGTTCACAGTGTTCGCGATGCGTTCAAAATTTAAGAGTCCATTGTAATAAAGCAAAATAGCCAGATTTTACGATTTTTACAGCTCACGTATAAAACTGCAGGGTTTTATCTTTCAGCGCGGGCGGATTTATGGCAATATTTATCAGGCCCATGATAAAATTAAATGGGAAAAGTTCAAGTCAAAATACAGTTAGGTAGAGCATTAAAAGGGAAAAAGATTCATTTAATACTGGAGTTACCCTTTTTGTCGTCAAAGGGTCTGTAACGAAACGGAATTCACGACCTATATTGTTCGCCTCCCTTTCACACGCATAGCGCGTACAACCACACATCAGGTCACCACAACCTGTCAAATTTCCCCGATTGATATTCAACCTAATGTGTAGGTATTTATTTAAAAACTAGTGGCCCGCCCTCACTTCGCTTCGGGAACGTAATTCAGAAATTAACCAATAGATGGCGATGTGTCCAATTACATCGCGCAAGCGTTTCGTGTTTTCGGTTTGCCTTGTCGTTGTCTATAGAAGTTATCTCTTTATAAATAGTATAGATAGAAGATTATACCTGCCTAAGCATCCGAAAAAGATTTCGCAGTTACTCAAGAATAACGTAGGTGTATTCGAAGTTACCTACATTTCAAGCATAACTCAATTAGAGTTGTATCTGCCAATCTTGTCTGTATAATAATAGCTTGTGTTTACATTCCATTTGGCAGAGATAACAGCCGTATCGCTAGCTACCTAGAGGTATTATGTTAGGATTGTCATCTAATGGAGCGATGGAGTTGTGATTTCATGGTTATACAACCAAAGACGAGAATTGTGGCACACTATTCATTTTCTTTGCCCCAATTAGATATTGGACACAAAAAAATACTGGGCTTTTTTTCTTTTTTTATGTGATAGATGTCAGAGGAGCAGACGGATCAAATGATGAACTTTCGTGGCAGTCCTCACATCCATTTTTTCTGTAAAATTTACGTCAATCGCTGGTCTATGTTTTAAGTACCGGGATTGAAACTCGGGCTATAGTCTATTTCAATTATGATGTCCCTTTGGAAAGATGTCAAAAGTTCAGTACTAGGGAAGTACTCTTAGAAATCGATATTCAGCGGCATCGATTATCGATTTGTAACCAATTTTTACCCTGTTTATGATACTAAATTGGATAATGTGTCTGTACATCGCTCGTTTGCTTCGATACCTACTATAATTTGTAATCTTAGTTTACTAAGAAAAGTTTGTTTCTCAATAAGTGAATAACCTTTGTAATTCTAATGAGAAATAATAAAGTTCTTTAACCATAACCATATTTGTAACCAATTTTAATCAAAGTAATTTTCAACAACTAAGGTTTTTTAGAGATTGTCGAAAGAACACTTTCAGACTTTATTTGGCATTACAAACAAAACAATAAACGACACTCAACAACAAAACAACAAACTAACTTAAGGCTTGTACATGCGCCAACGGCCTTGAGCATAGAGAGTACTCGCGCTCGCGTATATCAAAAAACAGAATATTATTAATTACAAAATTATTAAGCCAAGAAACAAGAATTCCTCTTCAGGGATTGTAGTGTACATTGTATTGTATTATATATAAAAAATCAGTCATCTGAACTGTTTAGTTTCGTAGTTTATCCAATATTTTGCATAAAATCGATGTTTACGTTATATTTTTTTCCTAATGAACTATAAACATTGAATAAAAATCCTCGTCAGAAATTCAAGATCGAAATTCAGTCTATAACATGTATTTTTTTTAGGTATCGTTCTTAACGATTTACCGAGTTTAAACATACACAAAAGTGCCCAATCCGCGCATGTACAAGCCTTAAGAAAAACACGTACGTCTTATTGTATAGTCCGCGGCATCTAACAATAGCGATGACCGTTAGTTTGCGCACTTGTAGAACAGATGAATTTCTAACTGAAATTGGTTTCTGCGCACTCAAGGTCATCATCGCTATTGTTTCATGCTGCAAACTTAGTCGTAGGCTTTTCTGCACTCTCCTCGTAGTGATTGAAGTGACACTCAAAATGGCAGATGATGATTGAACACGATTTTTTTAAATCGGCAAATATAGAATTTTGTATCTCTGGAACATGCCGAATACTTGAGGTGCGTCACTATGTTTAAAAGTCAATCACAAACCATAGTACGTAACCGCAATCGCGCAAAAATAACTATTGTTTTATTTTGAAGTTTACATTATTTTGAGCATTATATTCAAAAATAATATGTTAATTTTGCTTGTGAATCAATTGTAGGATGTTTTTGGATTATTGTATAATTTTCAAATGACTATTAACTACCAAATACAAAAAAGGGACTTCATAATTGAATGTATTGAAACAGACTATAATTGTAGGGTATTTTTGTATAATTGTATATTTTCCTCATGACGATTTACTACCAAGTACGAAAAGATATAATATTTGATTTGATCTATAGATCTCGCGCGTTACGTACACGTAACGTGCAGAGTTACGTTCTTCGAAATGTCCAGGGGGACATCATAATTGAAACAGACTATAAGTTAGGGTACATAATAATAAATAATACCTACACATGGTCTGCCCGGTATCAGTTGGACGCTCTGGACTCGATAGAGCGCCGTGCGAAGAGACTCATCGGTGATGACGAACTCTCTGAGGCTAGCCTACAGAGCCTCGACCACCGCAGACGGGTGGCAAGCCTCTCTGTCTTCTACCGGATTCATTTTGGGGAGTGTGCGGAGGTTCTGCATAATTTGATCCCCCCTAGCCCATTCCACCACCGGACGACAAGGCGCGGCGAGAGTTTTCATCCTTATGTGGTAGATTTGCCCCCTGCCCGTACGAAGCGATTCGCTTCCACATTTATCATACGGACAGCTAAGGAGTGGAACTCCCTGCCGAGGTCTGTTTTTCCTGACCACTATAACTTGGATATCTTTAAGGCAAGAGTGAACAGGCATCTTCTAGGCAAACGCGTGTCATCCTAGACTTCATCGTCACTTTCCATCAGGTGCGATTGTGGTCAAGCGTTGGCCTATAGTCTAATAAAAAAAAATAAAAAACATTATAGTCATTTTGACACGCAACATCAAAAATTACCAATCACCTACCCTGAACCCCAGTTACAATACGCCATCTATTGGATTTTTCACACCCGATTTTCGTCGTTTCGACATTCGTCGTTTTTATTAACCTTTTTTTTAAAACGCTAACTGGGGAATCATTGTACACGTGCTGAAAAGTTGGAGTATTTCTATAGTTTCCCATCCGTGTAATCTTGTTCTCTTGCGAATGGGAAAAGTAAACAAAGATAAACCATTTCGTTGGAAGTTAAAAAACTCTGGGGAATTAAAAAGGAAAATTGAAAGAGAAAAAATACGGCATTCAGCGTTTATTATCGTTTGGTTTTGACGGGAAGAATCGTTTCTTATGTGGGTTGCAGACAGTTAGCGAAATTGTCTTTATATTGATACTAGTGGCCCGCCCTCACTTCGCTTCGGGACCGGAATTCCGAAATGAACCAATAGATGGCGCTGTGTCCAATTACATCGCGCAAGCGTTTCGTGTTTTCGGTTTACCTATAAGCCTTGTCGTTGTCTATAGAAGTTATCTCTTTATAAATAGTATAGATATCATTTTGGCCTAATAATTTTGAGAATTACAGTACAGGGGTTGCCCTAGTTTGAGACCAGGCAGATTGGTTGTCGGGTGCATTTATTATTATGTATTTATTATTAACCTTGCAGTGTTTGCAAAGCAGTTTCTCTTTGTTTTAACTGCAGTTATTGCAGCTGCACCGAGTGAGAAGTTTACCGATTACTTACAGCTTAAGGGGCTACACGAATGAAACTAGCGCCGCCAACCTATTTACACTGATTGTGGCGAAAATATGATATTTTTGAAGAAAATAAAACATTACAGACTTAGATCTAAATAAATTGGATTTTTCAAGATGCAACACAATATTTCTAACACGCGTCAAGTAACAATAATGTAAATTATTGCTAAAAACGGCCACTTCTAGCAATAATTGACATTATTGTTACTTGTCGCGTGTTTTATATATTGTATTGCATCTTGAAAAATTCAATTTACTTTTATCGAAGTCTGTGATGTTTTGTTTTCTTAAAAAATATCGTATTTTCGCCACAATCAGTGTATATAGGTTGGCGGCGCTAGTTTCATTCGTATAGCCCCTTAAGATTTACAGCGACATGCGCTTGCTGCATCTGACTAATGCAGTTCCATTTCTCTTTTCTAGAAGTGGAAATATCTCATGAGTTCTTGAAGTGGAAACATACTCTTTGAATAATGTTCATTGGACTGCAACTGTTGCCGTATAGCTTCGGCAGGGCCGGCTCGACCATCCTACTACTATTATAAAGGAGAAAGTTTGTATGGATGTATGGATGTTTGTTACTCTTTCACGTAAAAACTACTGAATGGATTTGAATGAAACTTTACCACAATATAGCTTATACATCAGAATAACACATAGGCTACAATTTTTGAGGTTTCTACGAACCTGAAGTCCACGCGAACAAAGTCGCGGGCAAAAGCTAGTAATGCATAATGATACCTACGTTGGCGCGCGTTAAGCGGTGTCTGTGCTGTGTTTCGTCTACTGAGTGTAGATACTGGAGGCCCGATTGGGGGAGAGGGGGTCAAAGATTGGCAGCGCACTTGTGACTCTACATTGTCTATGGGCGGCGGCAATCACTTACCATCAGTCTGCTCGTCTGCTACCTTTCCAGTAGCCAGTGGGACTACTGTCCCGAAACGAAGTGAGAGCGGGCCAATCTTATATACTATTTATAAAGAGATAACTTCTACAACGACAAGGCTTATAGGTAAACCGTATACACGAAACGCTTGCGCGATGTAATTAAGCACAGCGCCATCTATTAGTTAATTTCTGAATTACGGTCCCGAAGCGAAGTGAGGGCGGGCCACTAGTAGTTTATACACTAGGTATAATAAAGTACTTACTATTATTTGGCAAATCTCATGTCTAGAAATGGGAAAAGTATTCGTAAGTCTAAAAGATAATATACGTTACTAAAACTACGCTAGTACGAGTCTAACAGAAAGGGTAACTTATAAATAAAGCCGTAAGTATCTAATCGCCCATGTGCCCGATTTAACTGGATGACAGCGCTTATACGATGAATCGCAGCCTATGAATTATTTATACTCTACCTTCTCTCTCCCACTAACAACACCTACATGTACACGTCTCCCTCACACCTGCGAGACGCGTGAGCGATGAAATGTTTTATTGAATTCTTCACGAGAAGTGAAAAATGGCGACATTTTTTGCGAATATTACGTCTAAAAATAATGATAAACGACCAAGTGTCGTGAAATTTAATAAATATTTTTAACCTTTTATTTTTACGACTTTTTTATAATGTTTGGTTTGCATAAAATATTGGGATATGAAAAAAACAATGATAAATTTAATAGTCTGGGATATCGCATTTCTTAGATCTAAAAAGGTCATCTTAATACTCGAATATCTTTTAAAATTGACTAAAAACTATAACAAACCTTATCCTACAACTTCCCTTTCGTTTGAATTACGGAACCCCAAAATGTAATCAGAAAAAAGGGTCCGTAATTGGCTGAAGGAGTGGGCTAACAATAAAAACAATATTAAGCTAGATATTACAGCAATTTGTCTATTCCCTTACTTACTGTAATTGTTACAGATACGACCGTGTAACGTACTGTAACTATGTAAGTAAGTATGAGATTAAATAAGAACAAAATAAGAACTTAAATATTGCACTTAAAAAATTCCTAGGAGGGTTCAGGTGGGACTCGAACCCACAACCTTCCACAGACCTGAACCACCTGAACCCTCCGAGGAATTTTTAAGTGCAAATTTTACTTAAGAATTAATTGCAAAGAATTGCTATACCAAAAAATAAAAACAAAATAAGTGTAGCGACACACGCCAAGTACTTCTTCTTTAAATGCCATCTTCTAACGAAGGTTGGCGATCATAATGGCGACTTGAACCCTTGACACAGCTGCTCTAAACAGAGAACGGGTGCTTTTATTGTACCACTGGCGCAGATTGTTAAGCCAAGAAGTTCTTCTTCTTCCTGGGCTTCTCTTTCCTTGGTTCTTGCAATTATAAGTTGCAATAGGTCATACTTCGGGCCGTGCATTATATGCAAGTTTCCTTCTTTTAATGGTTAGGTACTTAGAACTTCAACTTTCTTTCCTATTCTTTGCAACACTGCTTCATTCCTGACCACTTCATTCCTACCCACTTCATTCCTGACCACTTCATTCCTGACCACTTCATTCCTGACCACTTCATTCCTGACCACTTCATTCCTAACTACTTCATACCTAACTACTTCAATCTTAACGCCAAGTATAAGTACGAGTAAACACATAAAATGTACCCATACATTAAGCGCTCCTGTGTTTGGGATGGTCTCTCTCTACGCTTCATAATTTACTTTGTCCTTGCCTGAGGACGCAGTGTTGCCAGTTTAGCACCTTTGGGCCAGAACTAGCACTATTTATATAAATAAAGGTTGTGCTTCATTCATGAAACCGCGGGAGAGCCACGCTTCGGCATGAATAAGCTGGCTCGACGGGAGTGATACCACGGCCACACAGAAGACCCGCGTGAAGCAGCGCCTGCGCTGTTTCGTCAAGTGAGTGAGGGTATCGAAGGCGAGGGTTAAAAGTTGGCAGTCAGTGACTCTACTGGTGTTGCAGGTGTTTATGGCGGCGGCAATCGCTTACCATCAGGTGATCCGTTTGATCATCTGCCACAAAAAATTTTTTTTTAATGTGATTGGTAGCAGACGAGCAGGCGGATCACCTGATGGTAAGCAATTGCCGCCGCCCATGAACACATGCAACAAGTGCGCTGCTAACCTTTTATCCCCTTCCCCCCGATGGGCCTCTGGTACCCTCACTCGCTCGGCGAAACACAGCACAGGAGCTGCTTCACGCCGGTTTTCTGTGAGGCAGTGGTATCACTGCGGTCGAGCTTGGCCCATTCATGCCGAAGCATGGCTCTCCGACAATTAAAAATTGTGCCAATGGCACCCCACACACGTGTTACTAAATTGACAACACTATCTCGTCGAGTCGTAGTTGTTACTTGCAATTTCTGAGCCTTAGCACAGACATAAAAATGACAGGCAATAAAAATAACGCTTACCATAGACGGTTTTTTTTTCACAGTTTTTCTTCTAGATCTCCTCGGGTAGTCGACGGTAAGCATATTATCCTATTTTATGTGAACAGATAAAGAATAAGTATTTGTTTTGAACCTTTTGCAATGTGTTTTCGTCTCAGATGAATTCTTGGAGAAGGTTACTTCGTAATAATTTCAGGGTAAACCTTTACATAGGTTAATAGTTGCTCGCTGTCACTTCGTTTTAGAGTTTTGTGGTTTATAGCAATGTGGGATGGGTGATCGGTAGATGCATGGTATGGAACGTGTAAGAGAACGATGTTTGAATTAGGATGACGTGTGAGAGGGAGAGAGAAGTCGAATGGCCGCGGAAGACGAAAGACGTGAAGAAGAGAAGTAGCTATAAGAAGATTGTTTTAAAATAGAAGAAGTTATACTCAGAACGTAGTTTCCTTGCCCCACCATTGTACAGCAATATTGCATAAATGGCATAAATCGTAAAACGCTATTTACTCTTTGTTTTTTTTTATGATAAAGGGCCTCCTTTATCATAAAAAAGAAACAAAGACGAACAAACGAACAGACGAATCATCTGATGGTACGCTATTACCAATAGATAGTCACAACCTGTCAAACTACTTCAATTGATATTCAGCCTAAAATGTATGACAGTAAGATGAGAGTCGATTGAATAAATTTGACAGTTTTGTATAAGTATGTACTTTGATGTGTAGGTGCTATACAGACATACTAAGCAAATTTCCTAAAAGTCATAGAATAGATATCGTTCAGAATGGTTGGTGGAATACGTGGTTAAATGGATGTAAACAGTGACAGATACGATACATCCTTTATAATCAAGTGTTATCGTCAATAACTTTAGTTTGATCGAGCCCAGAGGCTCGTAAATATCGCCGATATAAAACCCTATAAGTATCTATGAAGACTCGACCTGATACTGTGAGAACGTTAGATCATAGTTTATGCCTTTATAATAGTGACATCTGCTTTGACAAGGGGGGTGTCCCACATTGCAAAACAATTACGAATCACCCCCCCCCCCCCCCCCCCCCCCCCTTCGTGCTCGGATTTAACAATTTCATTAAGTTCACCTATTGTAACAAATTTTGTGCAATAAAGTTTAAATAAATAAATAAATTTCCCTAATTATTGTAATAATATTTTATAATGCGGCCCTCCCTAAGTACAATTCAAGGACCGGCTGGACCCAGCGTGCGTATTACATGTACGCATTCTTGAAGAACGTGAGGTTGATTTGTTGATTTGCCGTCCCAGGGCTATCTACAATTTGCTACCCCACCAACCTTGCCGAACCCTTAATTAAGTCGCCCTTGGCGATTCAACCTTATGTCAAACCTGACCTCAATGGGGGGGGGTCCGGACCCCCTAGACCCCCCCTTATATACGTCCATGATTGTTGGAGAAGTGGTCCGGTTTTATTGAGTTACTGTGACAGCTCTATGCTCACCCAGTTTTAAATTTTTCACTTGAGATTAGCAAATATCCCTCATCAACAAAGCACACAGACCGTATAAAAATACTAAGTCAAGAATTGTCTCCACCAAACCGATTTATGAGGCAAGTTGTGAGAACACCTTTCCTTGGTTATGGTTCCCCTTAGCAAACAAGTCTATAACTTACAGAGCAGACTTGCGCAAAACAGTTTATTAGGGACCATTCAAGTATTACGTAAGCAGATTTTTTGGGAAATTTAACCCCCCTCCCCCCCCTTGTCAGCAAAAATTGGCGATAAAATATACTTTTTCTTCCTGAATTTACCAAAAGTAAGCAAAGCAAAGACCCCCCCTCCCCCCATCGATGCTTACGTAATACTTGAATGGTCCCTTAAACTGGAAAGAGTGATAGTTATTTTGGATCAAACGAACAGAATCACTAATCTAGTTCAGTAGTTCATTTTCTTTATCAAAATCTTACATGCACCCTTAGAGGCTAATTTATACGAATAGTAAAAAAAAATTAAATATGATCAGCAAAATAATCCATTGATCAGCAAATGTGTATTGCTGCTTTAGTTTTTTTTGACCTAGGTCAGTTTTTTTTACTGACCTGTTAAATTACACCATAATCTCTAGTTATACAATTCCAAACTGAAAGCGCTTGAAAAGTCGTCCCAACAACGCTGTCATTATTAGTAGTACTACAGCTTGGATATTTTGAAAATGCTTGTCACTACATTTTATTTTCGGCCCTAATTAGTCTAGGAGTCCGAAAATGACAAATAGCATTAGCATAAGTCTCAGAGACACGCGACTTTTATGGACATGTAAACAGATGGGTAAGGAAAATTCTCGGCGACATTTGTGTATAGCTAGCTTGAAGAGCGTAGGTAGCTCAGTGGAGTATGAATGCGGAGGGTCATGGTTCGTATCTGACGCACTGATGTCTATGGGTGGCGGTAATCTCTTACCATCAGGTGATTTGTCTGCTCGTCTGCCACCTATCACATTAAAAAAAACCTCTGGATGTTTCAAATCTATGTGCGTATTTCTACCATTTGCTACGGAAAAAAATTCGGATAGTTTCTGAACCGTGAGACCATGATTCAGTTAATCTGGTTCCCTTGTTAAAGTTTTGCGAGTCGCTGCACTGTAATTACCAGACCCCCTCAATCCTTATCATGGTCTGAGCATACGGGGTCCAAAAAGAAGATTAGCTGTAAAGCTAGCTCTTCCAATTACCTTACCGCACTACAAAAAATTTGTTTGAAACAACAACATAAGTAGAGGTACACATATGATTCATAACTTATATCTAATTTGGTACGGATCCCTCCTTACGAGAGCCGACTCGCACTTGATCGATTCTTTCTAAGAAGTAACCTACAAATGGCTTTACTCCATGAAACACTTAAAGGTGAAAAATTCAATTCGACAAGAAGGCAGACCGTCTCCGTAACATGAAGGCTTTTAGCCGGCTAAAGCGGCCGTCCGAAGCTAGTCTGTTTACGTAGAGACAAAAAGCTCAACCTTCAGAGACTGACAATGGCTGAAAAAACTGATTCTAAAACATACCTACATCGTAGTGTTGTAAACGGTACGTTTTTATCGATGATTTTGAAACACGGATTCCCTTTCATGTTTTCGAATAGTCTTAGAAAGTAAGTCGTAATCCCACTGCTTAATTCTTTAAACGATAATTAATGTCGTGGGTTGTCCCACCCTAGACAAACATTCAAGTGAACACTTGTATTTGTTCAGTGTTTGGGTGTATGTATTTAAGTATTATATTTGTGTTTCGTCTGTTGTCTGATATCTGTAACACAAGTTCTGAAGCTACTTAGTACGGAGATGAGTGAATTTCAAGTGAAATCACAATTGCGCTACAAACCTTTAAGGTGCTAAAATGAGGAAACTAGCGTCACCAACTAGTTCACACTAATTGTGGCGACAATAATATGATATTTTTAAATCAAGTAAAACTCTACAAACTTAGCTGCAAGTAAATTCGATTTTACGAGATGCAATACAATATTTTTTACACGTGACAAGAAACAATAATGTTCTTTATTGCTAAAAAAGGCCACTTTTAGCAATAATTAACATTATGAACGATTTAAAAATGAAATGAAATGAAATTGAGACAACATCACATACATTGTCCTGGTCCCAAACTAAGGTTTTCCCTCGTGCTATGGAAACCAGAAACAACGAAAGAACCACAAACACCCAGACCCAACACAAATATCTGTTTCATCAACAAACATTTGTGTCGGTGCGGGAATCGAACCCGCGACCCTTACGTCTCAACCGGCGCTCAAACCATGCGCTAAACGGGTCGTCAATTGTTTATCGATATCGATTGTTGACATGTACATCACTATTCGGGCACGCGCTCTCTTACAAAATATACTATCTGTATTCAAAGCTGCGCGGATTGCGAACAAAACATGTGCGAATGCAAAAACCTCCCTATCCATAAATCTGTCTACCCTCTCCCGGGGGTCTTTTATTTACGGCTTGAGCCTGGATCGAGCCGCAGACAGCATCGGCGATAGATTGCTGTCTCGCTTTTTACCAGATCCACGGCGAAGGTCCTGAGGACTACCGCAGTATATCTGGATATACTGCGGTATATCCAGATCCAGGTAGTTTATCTTCATAGAATGTGCCGCTGCGCTGTGTATATGAGTGCGTAGGTACGTACAGCCACACATCAAAGTATACAAAACTGTCAAATTTCTTCAATCGACTCTCATCTTACTGTCATACACATTAGGTTGAATATCAATTAAGGAAATTTGACAGGTTGTGGTAACCTGATGTGTGGCTGACTGTACGTTCCTACCAGCTTAAGTGCGTAGGGGGGATAGGGAGTTAAAAGAACCGACGGATCACCTGATAGTAAGCGATTGCCGCCCATAGACATCTGCAACACTAGTAGAGTCACAAGTGCGCTGCCAAGCTTTAACCTTCGTTCCTCCAATTGGGCCTCTCTTATCCTCACTCACCCTAAGAAATATAGTGCAGGCGCTGCTTCATGCCGATAAAGATAAAGATGGTTATTTTTACCAAGATTTGTTATTTCTAAAAAGTCTTCATCTTAAAACGAACTTCCAAAATATCTGATCAATCACACCAAAACAATACCCGAAAAGAAATCAAATTCAATAGGCCCATTAAATTGCTTATGATGGGTTGGATTCAAAGGGATTTCCTTTGTCTAATGGCGTCTGAAATAAAAAAGAACTCGTTCCCGACCCGAAGTTATTTTTCCAAGTTTCCCGATCCAGGTATTTTCTTTGACAAAGTGCGGTTACTTCGGGACACATTTACGTGCGATGGAAATACTTGCATTTTTTAAGAGAATTGAAACTTGTAGTCTTGCTAACATAACAAAGCGGCCAAGTGTACGTCGGACTCGCCCGTGAAGAATTCCGTACGGTTTCCGTCCGAAACAACTAGTACCTACTCGAATTGCGGTAAATTAAAAAATAATCATCTAATCGCATACCATCTGGTGATCCATCGGCTCGTCTGCCACCTATATCATAACAAAAAATTAAAAATCAGTCCGGTGACTGGCGACAAGTAGTGCAAGATCGACCAAGTGGCGTTCTCTTGTTTCGGAGGCCAAGACTCGTTTCAGGTCGCTGAGCCATTGAAGTAAGTACAAAAAATCCATACTTCCATATTATAAATGCGAAAGTAACTCTGTCTGTATGTCTGCTACTCTTTCACGCCAAAACTACTCAACGGATTTAAATGAAATTTGGTATACAGATAATCTAGACCCTGGGAAAGGACATAGGCTACTTTTTATTGCGAAAAGGGGGTTGAAAGGGGGCAAAAAGTTACTTTTCCACGCGGACGGAGTCGCGGGCGGCCGCTAGTAGATGATAATTGTGCACCACATATAATTTTTTTTAGTTTTATGATTCTCTTAGTTTAGAACACATATTTTATCTCTTTGAAGTTATCTCTCTCGTAAACTGTGTTCAGTTTAGAAGAACAATGTTATGAAAAACCTGAATACTTACTTATGATTTTTATGAATTTTGGAATTGGTTGGAAGAAAAAAGTTTTAGTTCGCAGTATGGGGAAATCTCGAATTTTTAACAGGCCCTCTCAGGCTACTCTACCGCTTGTTATTAGCGTCTGTGTGCTATGGCTTTAATTATAAAATCAATAAGTACCAGGACAGCAGAAATGGACTGGAACTGGGTGCTTCATCATTAGTGATTTTGATCAAAAGATTTATTCGTTGGTAAATAGTAAGTTTCGAGAAATAAGTAGGTAGGTAGACTCACCCTACTTTTAAGTAGGCAGTAAAAAAGAGAAATAATAAACAAGGCCGCAGATTTTTTATTTGGCCACGCGCTCAAACTTCTCTTTTAATAACTAAGCATCGGGAATATTACATAGCCTTTAATTTACTGATTCATCTTCTTTACAACGCCAACTATAAATGTCAAAAAGAGCGTCAAGTCAATAGCCACAATTAATATTAATTGTCCTTCTGATTTATAAATTGTAAACTAATTTACTAACTCAGCCACGGAATTTGTAACTCATCACCGTATTAAGTTTTACAGCCTCAATACACGCTCCTCAAAAGTAATACATTCAAGCTTCAAAACTCAATATTATAAATTATAACTTAACATCTAAATTATTACTTCATATTCTTTTATCGAGAAAATAGCCACTGTTCGATTTGGCGCGAGTGCGCGACATGACAGCAACCGGCCATTTGCACCAATCAGAGAGCGCCATTCGATTCTTGCCGACCCACTCGCCTGCGTTTGTTTATTGTCGTTTGTGCGTTCGAATTGCAATATAATATCGATACCTTAAATCTCAAAGGGCGTAATCACCATTTTGGCCAAAATGACTTTTGAATGCTATCTTACTCCATTTTTTTTTCTCTATCGATCTGTATTATCAAAGTTTTAAAATTCGCAAAAAAGTGGTGATTACAGCCCACGCGTTTACCGTCGATAATGCAAGAATTTTAGTCGTAAATACCTTTAAAAAATTCATTATTAAGGTTTCGGTCGATACACCAGTTAAAATTATAATGATGTGAAAAATACTGACTATCGAATGAGGCGTATAGGACAGATTATGTGTAACAGTGGCGTTTACGACTCGAGTTACTTTAAGAATTTAAACAAAATAAATAAAGTAAGTGGTAGTAATACTGCATAATGAATATCGCGTTTAGTCCGGTTTCTATAAATTCTAAAATAAAAACGCTCAGACATGCAATTAGCAAGTACTTTTACTACCCATACGTAAGAAGAATTACTCTAGTGTCAGTATCCTAGACGAAAATGAGGAAATACGAAAATGAGCAGAATATACCACTCATTTCCCCTCGTCGAACCGAATTGTATCGATGTCTGTGATTAAATTCTTGTTAATATAGTGAAGTTGACGTCTTTTATTTCTTTTGCCCAACAGTACTCCTATTAAAGATTGTTAATAGCACGCAAAACCTGAAACATAAACAAAGTGGCGGGAGTTTTGCTAGCGCTTAAATCTTATGTAGATCAATCCTAGCTTTAACATTTTTAAAAATAAACGTTTGTTTTACTTCTTTGCACAGTACTGGTAGAAGACTTATTAAAATTTAAGCTCTAAGTAAAAGTCCTGTCGATGCAGATATTGTTTATACTAATGTAAAAACAAAACAAAATTATAGAAATCAATAACTTTCGTTTGAATTCCAAACTAAATGATTGCGTTTGTATAATTGAAATAATAAAATCGTTTTCATTTCTGTACTTGCTATAAATTTTGTAATAATGAAACTACCCGTATTTGTCTCTTAATTTGTATCTTCCTCAAAGTGTTTTTACTTATAAAAAACCGAAAATAGCTTTTTAAAATGCATTTTCTATAAGTTAACTAGGCTGTTACACCATAGCATAGAGCAGAATAGCCTTTTTTTCAAGTCGTAAACGCCATTATACCATAACTTATTGCAGAACAGCCTTTTTTTTAGGTCGTAAATGCCAAATTGTCAATATTTTTTTGGCGTAATCACAAATCAGTTTGGCAAACATTGGTTGTATTTTGAATACCATATAACTGTGTTATAAAGCTCTCGAATACTCGATAATTACATCCAAATTTCATTTATATGGCATTATTAGTTTAAAAGTTATGAATTTAATTCTTAGATTTTTTTTTTGTTTTCGGCTCTCCTGAAAAGTGATGATTTGGTGATTACGCCCTTTGAGATTTAAGGTATCGATATAGTGCTTATCGAAAAGTTTTAATTAAGTAATTATGTCATCTAAAAGTGGAAACGAAGTACCTTTGTACTGTTCTGACGAGGAATCGAAAGAAGAAGGTCAGCCGTCGAAAAAAAAGCGAGGTGAATCTAAGAACTGGATATATGTAAGTAAATTTTCAAGTGTGAGTTCCGCCAATGAAGCCGTGAAGAATGAAAATACGTGGGCTGTACGCACTAAACACGACTCCTTGGACGGGAAAAAACAGTTTTATAGATGCAACAAAGTACCTCGCAAAGGAGTACAGTGCGCTGCAGAAATATATTTGCTATTTGAGGCGGATACAGAAGCAGTGTTATTATATCGCACAGATTGCGCACATGATCACGATTCCATTAAAAATAACTACGGTTATGGTATTTGCAACGAAACGAAATCAGAAATCAACAAACTTTATAACCTCCACCTTAAGCCAAAATCCATCTTAGAGTGTTTGAAGAAAAATTCTAAACTTGAAATACCTACAAAAAGGCAGCTTTATAACTATTTATCAGATCGTCGGCGTATTAAATATGGACCCTCTACTATTTCTTTAGGAGAATTGGAAAAATGGATACTTAAACACGTTAATGTGCCAGATAACGAGAACGAAGTTTTTGTAATAGCCTATTACATTTTGGAAAGTGATCCGCCAAGTTTTCGCATCGTATTATCTACAAAAAACTTATTGAAACAATGTATTGGCGCTAATATTTTGCATGCAGATGCAACCTATAAGTTGATTTGGCAGGGGTTTCCGGTATTGATCGTGGGAACCACTGATAAAAATAGAAAATTTCACCCCATTTGCTTGACAATATCTACAAATGAACGTGAGGCTGATTTTAAAACGATGTTTCAAGGATTAAAGAGCAATCTTTATTTAATTTTTTCTAATACTTTTGAACCGAAAATCTTAATTTGTGACGCAGCGAAAAGCATACAAAACGCATTTCGTGGAGTGTTTGGAGAGGAAACTATTGTGAAAATGTGCTGGGCTCACGCTAAGAAGAAAATTGGTACTAAATTGGACCAAACGACAAAAAAGAATATTCGAAAACACATATTGCAAGATATTGATGCACTACAATCAGCTACATCTCGTGAAGTGTTTTCTGCTGCTTCGGAGTTGTTTTTGAAGAAATGGAAAGACCAAAAAGCATTCGTCACGTACTTCAAAAAAGAATGGCTGATAAAAAACCCAAACTGGTATTTGGGTGCAGCGCCAGTAACACCAGCGACTAACAACGCACTCGAGTCCTTTAACAGAGTTATAAAAGACCACAACACCCTCCGCGAGCGTATACCGTTGGCCCGTTTCTTAGTGGTAGCAGAGGAAATGGTTACTAGCTGGTCACAACAAGCGACAAAAGAAAATTTCGCGCAACAACCTGAATTGCAGTTATGTGATTGGACAACCGGATATCAATGGGCTAAAACAGATACCAAAATTAGAGTTGTACAATCAACACCAGAGAGCAACACATATTTAATTCCAGACAAAGTTACGCTCAAAAATATTCGAGCCGAGAAAAAATTCGACAACTTTGACGAATATAAAAAAGTTTTTTTTTCATTTTGGAAAGTAACACTACCAAACAATCAGACTGACTGGATTACTGGTTGCTGTGATTGTCCTGATTTTTATCGCAAATACATGTGCAAGCATCTGATTGGCCTAGCGATCAGGCTAAAATACGTAATGCCACCATTAGAGGCAAAATCACAGCCGCTTGGACTAAAAAGAAAGCGCGGAAGGCCAACTAAAGCGCGAGCGGCATTAGTAATCCAGTAATACCTACTTCTTTCCTACGTAATTACATAAACGTGCTAATTTTAATTAATTACTTAAGTACAGTAAGTGACTGTATTTCAATATACAAATTGATTTTCATAAATAAAGTGTTTTACTTTGACTGTCCTCAATTTTTTTTAATGATATAGTTGGCAGAAGAGCCGGCGGATCACCTGATGCTAAGCGATTACCGCCGCCCATGTACACCTGCAACACCAGTGGTTTCATAAGTGCGCTGCTTACCTTTTCACCCCCTTCCCCTGGATTGGGCCTCCGGTACCCTTACTCACGCAGCGAAACACAGCGCATGCACTGCTTCACGCTGGTTTTCTCTGAAGACGACTACTTCCTTGACTATTAACTGTGGAAGAGCCACGCTTCGGCATGAATGGGCCGGCTCGACCGGAGTGATACCACTGTCTCACAGAAAACCGGCGTGAAGCGGCCCTGTGCTGTGTTTCGCCGAATGAGTGAGGGTACCGGAGGCCCACCCGGGGGGAAGGGGATAAAAGGTTGGCAGCGCACTTGTAACTCCACTGGTGTTGCAAGTGTCCATGGGCGGCGGCAATTGCTTACCATCAGGTGATCCGCCTGCTCGCCTGCTACCTATCACATAAATAAAAAAAAATCCTCACCGGAGTAATACCAATTACTCTCGTCCGGCCCATTTATGCCGAAGCGTGGCTTTCCCACTGTAACTGTTAATAGTTCATAATGTAAATTGTGTATAGTGGCTTTAAAAATATACTATTTGGTGACAATTTTAGGTAAATTTAACGATCGATTAATGTAGGATGAGTTATATTTTATATATACTAACTTATGAAATTAGAAGCTAATATAAATACTTTTTTGGTGTCATATATTAATAATTTAGAAGGTTGCTATTTGAATGCTTACCACAAATTTAGATGCTAAAAAATAATTGCCATGCTGAGTTATATTTACAGTGGCTTACATAAAAGATATCTAGTGGCTGATATACTATTATTCAGAGGCGCATTGGTTGTGGCTGACTTAGTAATTTAGAAGCTAACATATATTTTCTGAGGCGAAAAATGCTATTAAAAAGAAGCTCGTTTAAATAGTACCCGTAAAAAAATAAAGTTGGGTAGCACTGGTTTGAACAAAGAAAAAATATCAAGAACCCCTGAATCTGAAATACACGATACATAATTCTACAGGGCAGGTCTAGGCTTAAAATATTCATTATTCAAGGATTATACTTGTAAATTGTTATGAGTTCAACATCCTTAGCATAATCAGAGGCAGGAGGTACCAGGGTACCAGAGTAAGTGGGGAGATCCATATAAATTTTATTTAGACGGAGTCTCCGCAAAATTTACTCAGTCCAATTATTCGAATTGTGAAGTTGAATGATACTTGAATTGTGGAGAAAATATTCGAATATTTTCGTTTGCATGTCTTAGACCCATGTCATAAAGCTGTGTCTGCGCTTTTAAGATATCAAAAATGTATGGAGGGACAAAAGATATCAAGGGCGAATCGTATCACGGGCGTTTGACCGTATTATTTTTGAGGTCACAAAGAAACAGACATAAATAAATTAAGACAACATCACATACATTGTCCTGGTCCCAAACTAAGATTTTCCCTTGTCCTATGGAAACCAGAAACAAAGAAAGAACTACAAACACCCAAATCCACCATAAATAATCTGTTTCATCAACAAACATTTGTGTTGGTGCGGGAATCGGACCCGCGACCCTTGCGTCTCAACCGGCGCTCAAACCATTGCGCTAAACGGGTCGTCACATAAATACATACATACATAAAAACAAGGTAAACATGGCCCAGTTACGACCTATGGAATGACATTTTTATGGAGCGCGGGTAAAGGAGGGAGGTTTTGCACCCTCAGAAAAAATTGCCTTATCAAATAAGGTTTTTGTTCCCATCTTGCATGCTCGTCGCAGTTCATCAGTACATCAGGTGTGATCGAGGTCAAATGCTTGTCTGAAGTAAAAGAAAAAAAAAACCATGTTAGGTTTACCTTCATCAGCATTTTTTCGTCGAATAGTGCCCCGTTGATGCTTTCATCTTTTGTATATTTACTTTTATTTACCTTTTGATTAAAATGACTAAAGTTATCTCTGACAATTGTTGAGAACAAATGGTCAAAATGATCAATCATCATCATTTCAGCCAATAGACGTCCACTGCTGGACATAGGCCTCCCCAATTCAAAGGTCAAAATGATAGCCTATTAGTTAATGACTATTGGTCAATCTATCTATTGTCAAAAAATTTTTTTCTTTTTCAACCATTGGTTCACCAAAAAAACCGGCCCTAAGTCGATTTTTTCCGATCTGATTACTCGATTTCGGACCGTTTCGGTCAAAAGAAAAATAAACGAAAGCATTTGTTTTTAAATTGACATAATATTGTAATGGCTTCCTAAAACTGGTGATAATCAAAAGGAGAGCCCTCAAAATGTATCTATACGAAATAAATCTCACTTCGTTATTTACGGATCATCGCCTCAAATGATTTCAAATTACAACTTAACCGATTAATTAATTTAACTCCTCAGATTATATTGTCGTGCTAATATTTATTGGCCATTTGATGGTATTTATTGTCGGTGATTTGGATAATTGCTCCTTTTGTTTATAAACGAAATTAATCCTAAAAAAGCCCTGATTTGGAAAAGGAGCTCTGTTGCCTACAACATCAGGTCGGTTTTTCGTTGTGACTGGGAGAAGGAGGGTGGTATTCAGGTTGGCCAATTAATAATTAGGATTTCAGCGGGTATTGCGGGAAAAAACTCATTGCTTGGTGTACAGGTGAAGAGAGGACAGTGAAGTCTCTTAGACTATCCAATACAAACAGAAGCTACAAGCTATAGGTATACTCGTAGCTTACATACTTTTGTGCAACGATACGCAACTATGCTCAGCGTGAATCATCATCTTAGAGAGACATTGCCCAGTTGCATCCAAAGCCGTTGCTTCTGAGCCCGGGTAGCTTTGGACCATGATCCAAGATATGGAAATTTCTATAACGCTCGACTAGAGTGGCCTGATAGAAAGCCGGCGTGAAGGTGGCCTAGTGTGGGTATCGGCCGCCCTGGGTGGTGGGTGGAAGACTGACTTGCCGCCCTCTTTTAGCTCTTTCTAGCTTTTGCCGCCCCTTCAACCTAAAAAGTGAAGGTATTGATGCCATCCGTTTTTCTTCCTCGACTCACTCACTAAAAACCAAGCAGGAGAATTTGCCGCCCCGCTGGACGGGGCGGACCCTACCCCCCGCCGTAAAACACTACGCTACGCTATTGTTGTCACCTCACTGCGTTCTCATTACCTATCCATGCTGTAACAAATAACGCCATTACCGCCCCGCGTTGGGCACGTTTAATTGTATTTATTGGCAGGAGATTTTGCCGCCCCACCGCCGCCCTGGGCGGACCCAGCCCCCCGTTCCATCCCACTACGCTGCGCTTTTGTTGTTGTCACCTCACTGCGTTCTCATTACCTATCGATGCTGTAACAAATAACGCAATTACCGCCCCGCGTCGGGCACGTTTAATTGTATTTTTGGCAGGAGATGTTGCCGCCCCGCCGCCGCCCGGGGCGGACCCAACACCCCGCTCCAACCCACAACGCTATTGTTGTCACCTCACTGCATTCTCATTACCTATCATGCTGTAACAAATAACGCCATTACCGCCCCGCGTTGGCCACGTTTAATTGTATTTTTTGGCGCCGCGTGCGAAATATGGCGGCGTAATTTGTATGGATCTCATTCGTTTTTGTTTGGACGGCGAGGATTCTGGTGGTTGTAATTAAAAAGGGTTTGAAACAAGGGCATTGAATGGGAATCGGCTGCTTGCAGGTTTCTGTTGATATTTTACGTAGATACGAAAAATAAATGCTTGTCCCTAGTACATTTATTTTTCATCGCTTCATATCCGTGTGTCTGGTTTTATTTAAGTGCGTATGCTGAAACGACTACGAACTTGAACGCGCAGATAAGAAATATATTAAACAGAAAACCCCTTATTAAAAGACTGAGACTAAAGTTAGTTTAGGTTTAAAAATGTATGCTGTCACAACAGTCATAAACGAAAATGGCCATTTGTATTATTAGGGAAAAGTACATACATTAACTTGACCCTAAAAGTTGACTCAGACACTCGACAAACAAAAGTTTTCATCACATAAAGATTCGTCCGGATTAGTCCGGATTAGGAGTCAAACTCACAACCTTTTGAGAGTGAGGCAGGGCTAATACGAAACACTATCCAGTTTCCTACAATCCATTTAACTAATTACAAATCCAATGGCGTCGTAAGAAATCCAACCGCTCACTAAGTCCCAAAACCTTTACCAACAAGTAATTGAAGAAACATGAACTCTTAGTCTCAAAACAAAACTAATAAAGACGAAACAAGAACGTGTCGAAGTTTCAGAGGAAAAAACGTAACTGAATTAAGAAGGTTAGACGAACAAATCGCCTACATAAATAGAACTAGCGGCCGCCCGCGACTTCGTCCGCGTGGAAAAGTAACTTTTACCCCCCTTTTAACCCCTTACAACCCCCTTTTCGCAATAAAAAGTAGCCTATGTTCTTTCTCAGGGTCTAGATCATCTGTATACCAAATTTCATTTAAATCCGTGCAGTAGTTTTTGGCGTGAAAGAGTAACAGACAGACAGACAGAGTTACTTTCGCATTTATAATATTAGTTAGGATTAGGATAGGGGTCACCAAATGGCAGACCGCCAAACCACACCTACCACATCGTAGTTATTGGGGAACCAGATAGTGTGTGAGACTCTAACCCTAGCCGAAGCCCCTGGGGTGTCCATCTCAGCGCAATCGCGGGACGCGACGGGATTGAAGACCGGAATCCGAGCCATTTACTGATTTAATTATACGACTAATCTGGGAATAATTGGTTCTTTATTAAAGAAATCTGCGCACTATGTTGAAGGGTAACTGAGGTATAACTCGAACTGTATGCTGGGTGTATCTCTTCAATCTGTATGAGCAACGTTGTTCTATGACATTTGGAAATTCGCATAAAAAAATTGCAACTAGGCTATTTGGATGGCTTACTGGCAAGATATAAACTAATTGTTGTAGTTTAATAATAACATTTATTTAAATAATAATCACTTTACATTTTACATGTCTTTTGGATGTGCCGGTCATTCTTCATGTCTCACTCTCTCTAGTGTTGCCAGCTGACCACAGACTATATAAAAACCACAGATGTAACATAGGCATCCGCCGCATTTCAAAACGGCCCTGTGTTAGAAAACAACTACCCGTAATGTAATACGGCGGATTATACGAAACGGCTGCGACATTCATACGACGTCGGTCACGTGACTTGGTCATTTTGTATGGAGAGACGATTTTTTTTTCAAAATGTTTATTGGAAGACGTGGTTGACCCTTATCTACCATAACTTAAGAGCAAAAACCAGTGAAATATTGGCCGTTTTTAAATAGGTTGGCGGCGCTAGTTTCATCGATATAGCCCCTTAAAGGAATGTAAAAGTTCCTAATAACCTGATGGTAAGCAATTGCCGCCGCTCCTAGACCCCTGCATCACCAGTTGCAGTCACAAGTACGCTCTCAACCTAACCTAACCCCCTTTCCCCCAATTGGTGTACCCTGACTCACTCATCAAACACAGCGCAGGTGCTGCTTCACGCCCGGTTTTCTGTAAGGCGGTGGTATCACTCCGGTCGAGCCAACTATTCATGCCGAAGCGTGGCTTTCCCACTGTTAAGATTAAAAAAATAGGTAAATCCTCGGATTCGAGTCCCTGACCCCCGTATTCTTATCTACTGAGCTACTATTGCTCTGTGTAGTGAGCAGCAAACAATAAGTTAAGGCCGTACATCACACATTTCGTCATGACGCAGTAATAAAGTTATATTCCGCACACATCCCGGAGGCTGAACATGTGTTATAGAGTAGGAGAGATTCTGGTATCGCTCGCCTTTTCAATGAGGGACGCTTATGGATACCCTCGCCTTACTAGTTTTAAGGTAAAATGGCAATGCCGCTATACATAATATTTGCAGTTACACTTATTTTTTTAAGTTCAGAGTATGTAATTAACAAGTTTTGTTCAATAAAATTCGACATTTAATCTTGGCCTGGCTTAGTAGGCTGGTTAGAGGGCGCATTTGGTTGTGACCCTGCCTCATAGGCCAAAGGTCGTGAGTTCGATCCCCACCTTGGACATACATTCGTGTGAGAAACACTTGTGTTTGTTCATTATGATATTTTCCCTCATTTGGATTTGTAAAATCCAGAGGTATATGCTTGAATTCAAACCAAGACCCCCAAAAATCATCGCTCAAATGGCATCCCTGACATAGCTGTCAGTGTGTTAATGTTGAGTACACGAGGATGGCCTACCAAGTGTATCTGGCTAGGTAGGCAATTCTCGTGCATTGGACATTGAAGTCTTATTTAGAGAATTCCAACATACAGCCATAGAATTGTTTAATCGTCTTCAATGTCGAGTACACGAAAATGGGGTACATTCTCGTGATGCTTGCCATGTCGAGCGATTGCACAGTAAGATCCATTTCAGCAATACTACGCGAGCAGGGGACCACGGCAAAAGTAAATTTATTTGGGTTATGATTCTGCTTGCTTATTACATTGTCCTAGTTGCGGAAGATACTGGTATGGAAAGCCTCAGGCTCATAGGTATGCGAACGGCACCTCTGATCTTACGATGACTGAGGCTCCTACAAACCTAAAATAAATAGGAAATCGGGACATCAAAGTAGTCATGGTTTAAAAATTATGGTGCTACTTTTATAAAAGTGACAGCTTCAGTTTCAAATCATAACTAACTTTAAAGCACGTTTTAATAAGGAAGTTCATGTGTAAAGAAATCTCACGCGCATGAGTTGAGAACAACAGAACTTTTTTTAGTTTTTTATGTTTATACTAGTGGCCCGCCCTCACTTCGCTTCGGGACCGTAATTCAGAAATGAACTAATAGATGGCGCTGTGCTAAATTACATCGCGCAAGCGTTTCGTGTTTTCGGTTTACCTATAAGCCTTGTCGTTGTCTATAGAAGTTATCTCTTTATAAATAGTATAGAAGATATTTGGTGGCAAAAGAGAAAACGTACCACCTGACTGTAAACGACATTCACCGCCAGAACACAAAAAAGTGTAATTATTTTGTGAACCAAGCTCTTAAAATAACGACCCAAGTGTAACTCGGAATTAAAGGCAGGTATTACAACAGTTTGGCATACTTAAATGTGAATTTAAGTAGCAGTAACTTTGAATTTAAGTGGTCCTAAATAATAATTTCGTCTTGTAGCAAAGCCAACTGCGGCCACTGTATTTTATATTTACACTCCAAGTACCAGGGCGGCAGAAACCGCGAAGAATTTAAAGAGTTCCAAGCTCAAAAGCGGTTCGTACGAGCGTAATTGCTTCCTGTAGGAAACACGGTCGTGTGAAAACGCTACCAGCTGCCACGAGTAGGGTGGGAGGTGCAATTAGGCTGTATGTATGATATACATATCTACGTGTATACGAGTATGTCAAAGAATTGAAAGGCATGTTCATTCGGAAGTGCATTTTCAATTAATCGTATTGTACTGAAATATTTTTGCAAATAAGGCTTTAGCGATGAGCCGAGTGAGTGAAGGTACTTACCGTAGGCCCAATCAGGGGAAACGGGGTTAAAAGGTTGGCAGCGCCCTTGTGACTCTGCTGGTGGTGCCTATATGGGCGGCGGCAATCGCTTACCGTAAACATTAAAAGATGCAATCAACAACACATACTTAATATTTCTAGAGCTCACCATCAGAAGAATGCAGGAAAGAAAAACCAAGTATTTTTTCCACTTTACTAACGAAATCTGAATATTGAATATCTATGAAGAAGTATGTTTCACCTCTAACGTGTTTATACGCTCCTGGTATAGTGTCGTTGTAGAAAAGATTGCTAATACAGTTAAAGATTTGCACAAAAACACAACATAACTAGTAATATATCTACTTACCTACTATGATAACGGCGACCTTAACCCTGAAAGCGATTTCATTTTCAAAGCACTATTTTTTTTAAACTGAATAGTTTACGCGCGAGACACTTCAAACACAAAATAGTTTTGTGTTTCAAAGTGGTAAAATGTGCATACAACTTTTATAAGTTTAATGTCAAAGTTAATTCCGTAGACTCTATGAGTAATGTTTCTGTTTCGTAAAAGGTGGTGTTTTACCGCAAAGTTGCTTGAGAGTCCTCTTTAATTAAAGAAACCAAAAAGGAAAGTCTGCAAAAAGGCAGAATTTAAAACTCGAAGTCATGGTTTAATTAATAGAAGCATACCAAACTTAGCAAAAAGTCATACGTTTCTTCCAAGCGAGCGAGCGCGTTTTTAATGCTTCTCGAGATGCTGGAAACCAGCACCTGCGCCGTTAGTATTAAAGGGGTGGATACGTATGCGGAACGTCTATCCGGAGAAACGAACCTTTTTTTTTCCAGGGGAAACCATCATGGCCATTCACCTTTCCCACATTGTGGGGGACAAGGTGGTGTGTGGGACTCTAACCCTAACCACAAACCCCTGGGTGTCCATCTCAGCGTAATCGCGGTGCGGATACCCCAACAGCCGGCGGGCTGGACTGGACCGTACCGCAAATTGCGCTCGCAACTTTGAGCCCATTGTTTGGCGCAATGCAGCCCTTCCCAAATGCGCGACCTACCAGGACACCCGGTAGGACTTTTTCCCTCGCAGAGTCGTGGTACTGAGCAAGCCACTCCCCAGTAGTGGCATGCTCACATACTCCGAAGCTCGTTTAGTCGCCTTTTACGACAGGCCAGGATACCTTGGCAGTATTCTTAACGCCCCTAGCCACAGGGCACATCCGAGAACGACCCGAGCTAACCCCCATGATGGAAACCATCATCCGTACCTACATTTTCAAAAATACGTAGGACATAGATGCTATCAATATCTGGATGCGCTCGAGCATGTCCAGGCAACAGTTTTTTTTTTCAAATTTTTGATTATTTTTTTTATTATTAGACTATAGGCCAACGCTTGAACACAATCGCACCTGATGGAAAGTGACTAGGATCTAGGATGACACGCGATCTTTGCCTAGAAGATGCCTGTTCACTCTTGCCTTAAAGATGTCCAAGTTATAGTAGTCGGGAAAAACAGACCTCGGTAGGGAGTTCCACCCCATAGCTGTCCGTATGATAAATGTGGAAGCGAATCGCTTCGAAATCTATGGACGAAAATGTATATAACTGTTAACTGTTTGCTTAACTGACAATAGTTTTCTGAAGTATCCATACTATTACTACTATATACTATATACTATTATACTATATACTATCATACTATATACTAGTATACATACTATATACTATATACTATATACTATTATATACTATATACTATATAACTATACTATATACTATATACTATATACTATATTATACTATATACTATATACTATAATATACTATAATACTATACTATAATTATAAATGCGAAAGTAACTGTCTGTCTGTCTGTCTGTCTGTCTGTCTGTCTGTCTGTCTGTCTGCTACTCTTTCACGCCAAAACTACTGAACGGATTTTAATGAAATTTGGTATACAGATGATCTAGACCCTGAGAAAGGACATAGGCTACTTTTTGTTGCGAAAAGGGGGTGGTAGGGGTTAAAAGGGGGGTAAAAGTTACTTTTCCACGCGGACGAAGTCGCGGGCGGCCGCTAGTCGTTATATATATCTTTGATTAAGTATCGATTAGTAATTAAAGACAACTACGGCGCAGCTTAAAGGACCACGTTCATAGCAGCTAACGACCAAAGGATATAGAAATATTCAATCGCAGCATTGAAAATATAATGGAAACTTTACATTAGAAAAGTTAATGGAAAATATATTTATTTTATTATTTAGTATAATCAGACATTTGGCCGCACTTTCACCTGATGGTGGTAAGTGATGATGTGGCCGAGGGTGAAGCATGTCTGTCTTAAAACAGCCTATTCACTATTAATTTGTAAAACTTTTTCACAAACTATCTCGAATCTAGGTTTACATCTGGTTGAATTCTGGTTAATAAAATATATTATTATTTTACACTGTTACTCTTTTCGCCGCACCACTGTCTTTTCTGCATGACCCAAAGGTTAACTGGTAGAGAATGCCCCTGGGCATTAAGTTCGCCTATTGTTACAAATTTTGTGCAATAAAGTTTAAATAAATAATTCTGAAGTGGTTTAAGTACCGGGCCGTAATCTCGGGGTCCTGGTTTCAATACCCGGGTAGAGCAAAAAGTATGTTTAATTTTTGCTCTACCCGGGTAAGTATTGATTGTTTATAAAAATGCATTTGCGTCGCTAATAGGCAAACACAATACCTACAGCTTATATGACGTACGGCAACATAATTAATTGTGTGTTATTTGATTTATTGATTGATAACTTGTTGAACAAAGTTATACTTACTCGAATGTTGTGGCACTCTCACACAGTAAGTAGTTATTAAATATTTTAGTTAGGATAACTTTGACATTTTAGACACAGTTATTGTGTTACACAATGTTTTATACAAATACGAGTACCTATATCCATACTAATCCATACTAATATTATAAATGCGAAAGTAACTCTGTCTGTCTGTCTGTCTGCTACTCTTTCACGCCAAAACTACTCAACGGATTTAAATGAAATTTGGTATACAGATAATTTAGACCCTGAGAAAGGACATAGGCTACTTTTTATTGCGAAAAGGGGGTTGTAAGGGGTTGAAAGGGAGGTAAAAAGTTACTTTTCCACGCGGACGGAGTCGCGGGCGGCCGCTAGTTGTGTATAAAAATGTTCTGTGGAAGCCCTTTCGTAAATGTTCCCAATTTGTTATACTTACTTTTAATAATTTACAAAGGTTACATTTTTTCAAAAGAGTTGAGTAGGTAACTAAAAATATAAAAGGCCAAAAAATAAGAACTATACAAAAATCATAACCCTCCTTTTGCTTTGCCGTAGTCGGATAAAAGGAAGATAAATTGAGGCTCATATTTTTAACCCTAACTGATTTTAAGGACAAAAGTGATCCTACCTAAACCAACCAATCTTGATTATTTTTTTATGAGGAAAGGGAGGCAAACGAGCAAGTAGGTCACCTGATGCTAAGATCACCGCTCATGGACATCAACTACCTATACCAGAAATAGTGCAGGACCTGACGCCGGTCATTTAAGGAGGTGTAAGTAATGTCTTTTCTTTTTTTTTGTTTTTTATGAGATAGGAGGCAGACGAACAGACGGATCACTTGATGGTAAAAGATTTCCTCCGCAAATGGACACCCGCACACGTAGTCGCTAGTGCGCTGCCGACCTCTCTATCTCATAAATAAAAATAAATAAATAAATGCGCCAGACAATCACCCCAATCAACCTGGTCTCAAACTAGGGCAACCCCTGTACTATGAGTACCAGAAAAAAATACCATAAAGATCATAAAGAAATACTAACTTGAGCTAATTCTATCTCATCAAATCACAGATCTGCGGGAAGCCGGGAAAATATTCACCCACTATACCCATGGTACTACATTTTATCACGATTTGAATACCTATGTGAAATATTATTTCTGGTTTTTACTTCTATCCTATTCAAATAACCGAAGTATAAAGTCCAAAATGTTTTTGTACTTCATACTTCACCCTGATGAGGGTTTTGCTTTACCATTTAATCATTAAGGTTGCCAAGCCTTGCTTATTTAGAAGTTAGGACCTCGTAGGATGTAGAAACAATTAAAAAAAAATTTCAGATGACCTCTTTTGAAGAAAAAGAGGTTACAAAATAAAGAACGACGATCCCCCCCCCCCCCCCCCCCCCGCTGCCCAAATAAATAAATAAGGTAAAAGACACCGACATTCCAATCTAATTAGCCATACAAATGAATATAAAAACATGCCCCAAAAACTCTTAACCCATCCGCCCTACAGGCCTGAATGAATAAATTTGGGTTAAAACAAAGAAAATAGGTTAACAGATTAAAAGCGATCCCTGAATGAACTTCCTCTGTTTGCCAGCCTAAATTGTGCCTACGAAGGTCCAATTCCTGAATATTCTTTAAATAAATAGACTAGAAAAAGAGACTCGCTAAATAAAAGATAACATCGACACATCAGCTTCATACAGCAAAAGCAGCGTAAATAATAGACGACACACTCACCTGGTCCCACCTCGATGGTCCTTAAAGAGGTTGATGTTGTAAACACCTCGTTTAGCACATCACTAGTTGTATTTTAAATTTGGAACGTTTTTTCGTTGAGGAATTAGTGAGTTGTGAGGTTATGACTCGATTACCGGGTGAAGGGTTCGCGCGGCGCGACCTCTCGTTGGGGGCTCCGACGAGCAACTGGCGAACTGGGATCTTGCTTCCCCAGGCAGTGTTGCTAGGGCGGGAAGCCGTTTTCCGCCCGCCGAGCGCAGACTGTAGCTTTTCGCACGGACTGCGGTAAACGCGAGTTCTTTTGTTTTATGCAAGTGATAATAACCTACTCACTTGACTTTATTTTTACACAGCTACACATCAGTAGCGCTACCATGAGTTGACATCTAAAACTGACATAACGTAAACTATTGCTCTGTCTCTTTCAAATGCACAATGAAAGAGACAAAGCGATTGTTTTCGATAGCGAGGATAGTATTTCAAACTCATGGTAAGGCTACTGGTTACCGGAACTTGTCAAACTTTCTCAAATGATAATTCCCTATTTGACAGTAGTAATATGAGAGTCGATTAAAGAAATTTTACAGTTTTGCTGTCTGGCGATGTACGAACTACCTATGTAGTGTGTACCTAACTTAAAAAAAAACTTCTACATTCATACATGTTAAAAGTAGGGCCCCTTAAGCACGTTTGGTCAATATAAGCGAAAAAAATCTACAGTTTTAATACATTAGGTATTTTGCTGGGTGGAAATTCTAACAGCAGATTTTTATAATGCTTCCATTGTCTTTACATATACCTACGTATACAATTATTTGCTGTGGATAGGACGTGATGGAAAAGTCGCCTAACCACCACACTCCTAGATTTTTTTGTGGGGAACTATGAAACAAAAAGTTTTTTTTTAATATAGGCCAGACATTTGGCCGCACTCTCACCTGATGGTAAGTGATGATGTGGCCGATGGTGAACCATTTCAGCCCATTAACAGCCTTCAGCCTAATCACTCCTCTCTTGAAAACTCTTAAGTTTACCACACGATATCCATAGTATTTATAATGAGATAACTTCTACAGACAACGACAAGGCTTATAGGTAAACCGAAAAACGAAACGTTGCGCGATGTAATTGAGCACAGCGCCATCTATTGCTTCATTTCTGAATTACGTTCCCGAAGCGAAGTGAGGGCGGGCCACTATTGCTAATACTCGGGAAAAATTACCTAGTTACAAAAATAATTGAGGTTGCCGCCATAAATTAGGGAGAAAGAGGGTTAAAAGTTGGCAGCGCACTTGTGACTCTACTCGTGTTGTTGTTGTCTATTACCATCAGGTGATCCGTCTATTCGTCTGCCACCTAAAAAAAAGGTGCATGCTCGGATTCGAACCACGACTATAATATGGAAGGCGCATTCTTCTCCACTGAGCTACCATCGCTCTTTATAATACTAGCGGCCCGCGCTCACTTCGTTTCGGGACAGTAGTTCCACTGTCTACCAATAGATGGCGCTGGGCATTGATTGCATCGCGCTATTGTATCGTCTTTTCGGTTTGTATATAAGATTTGCCCGTGTCTCTAAAATGTATCTCTTTATAAATAGGAAAGACTAGCTTTTACCCGCGGCTTTGCTCGCGCCCCCACTTCCCTAAAATGGATGATTTAGTAACAAAACGCGGCGTAATCCCGGGATGAGGCCGGAATCCGAGCCATTTACTGATTAATTACACGATAATCTGGGAATAATGGTTCTTTATTAAAGAATATCTGCGCCCTATGTTGAAGGGTAACTGAGGTATAACTCGAACTGGATGCTGCGTGTGTCTCTTTCCATCAATCTTTCTGAACAATGTTTGTTCTATGACATTTGAAAATTCGCATAAAAATAATGCAACTAGGCATCCGCCGCATTACAAAACGGCCCTATGTTAGGAAACAGCTAGCCGTAATGTAATACGGCGGATTATACGATACGGCTGCGACATTCTTACAACGTCGGTCACGTGTCTTGGTCATTTTGTATGGAGAGACGATTTTTTTTCAAAATGTTTATTGGAAGACATGATTGACTCTTAATAAGACATAGGAAAAATTGTTCCAACTTTACTTTGATCCTTACGAGTAGGTTACATCTATCATGACTTGAGAATCAGAATCAGCTATACTTTATTGCTTTAAACTGTAGGTTACAAGAAAACTAATGAGCCAAAACCAATGAGATTTTTCGCTGGGTTATGGCCTATTAAGAGTTAAAGGACGACAGTGGACGAGCGTGGGTTGCTGCTGAAGAGTTAAAGGGGATATAAAATTTCCTAATAACCTGATGGTAAGTAATTGCCGCCGCTCATAGACCCCTGCATCACCAGTTGCAGTAGAGTCACAAGTACGCTCCCAACCTAACCCCCTTTCCCCCCAATTGGTCCCCCAGTACCCTCACTCACTCATCAAACATAGCGCAGGTGCTGCTTCACGCCGGTCTTTTATAAGGCCGTGGTATCACTCCGGTCGAGCCGGCCCACTCATGCCGAAGCGTGGTTTTCCCACTGTTTAGTCTCCATTGTTAAGATTTAAATGGGCCACCGGTACCCTCACACACTCATCAAACACAGCGCAGGCGCTGCTTCACGCCGGTCTTTTATCAGGCCGTGGTATCACTCATCGTGGTATCAGAAAACCGGCGTGAAGCAGCCCCTGTGCTGTGTTTCGCCGAGTGAGTGAGGGTACCGGAGGCCCACCCAGGGGGGAAGGGGATAAAAGGTTGGCAGCGCACTTGTAACTCCACTGGTGTTGCAAGTGTCTATGAGCGGCGGCAATTGCTTACCATCAGGTTATCCGCCTGCTCGTCTGCTACCTATCACATAAAAAGAAAAAAAAAACTCGGGTCGAACTCGGTCGAGGGTCCATTCATACCTAAGCGTAGCTTTCCCACTGTTAAGATTTAAAAAATAGGTAAATCCTTGGATTCGAATCCCTGACCCCCGTATTCTTATCTACTGAGCTACTATTGCTCTGTGTAGTGAGCAGCAAACAATAAGTTAAGGCCGTACATCACACATTTCGTCATGACGCAGTAATAAAGTTATATTCCGCACACATCCCGGAGGCTGAACATGTGTTATAGAGTAGGAGAGATTCTGGTATCGCTCGCCTTTTCAATAAGGGACGTTTATTTATGTAACATCCTTGCCTTACTAAGTAATTTACTACAGTTACACTTATTTTTTTAAGTTCAGAGTATGTAATTAACAAGTTTTGTTCAACAAAATTCGACATTTAGTCTAGGCCTGGCTTTTTGTTGTGACCCTGCCTTATAGGCCAAAGGTCGTGGGTTCGATCCCCACCCTGGCCATACATTCGTGTGAGAAACACTTGTGTTTGTTCATTATATTTTCCCTCATTTAAAATCCAAAGGTACCTACATGGTTGAATTGGAACCAACCAACCCACTTATGGAAGGTGCGCCATCATAGCTCCAATAATGGTATCCCTGACATAGATGTCAGTGTGTTATTATTTTGTGCTGTCCACATAATTATAATCAAAATGTACCTGACCTGGGAGGGAATTCCCGACATTGAAGTCAAATTTCCTAATTCCCATTCGAAGTCGAGTGCACGAGAATTGCCGCCCTGGAGGCCAATTCTCGGTTTTCGCCTTCTATGTCGAGGCGACTTCATGGAACGCATAGACCAATAGGAGAACAAGATAAGGAATGTCGACTGTAATCTGTGTTCTTCTATTGGTTGTAGCAATAGTAGTAGGTAGCCAATTCTCGTGCTTTTGACATTGAAGTCGAGTTATAGATAGGCATGGCCGAATTTATAAAATCTCTAAATTCGACTTCAATGTCGAGTACACGAAGATGGCCTACCATGTGTATCTGGCTAGGTAGGCAATTCTCGTGCATTCGACATTGAAGTCGTATTAAGAGAATTTCCACATTCAGCCGTAGAAACGTTTAATTCGCCTTCAAAGTCGAATGCACGAGAATGGGGTACATTCTCGTGATGCTTGCCATGTCGAGTGATTGCACCGTAAGTCCATTTCAGCAATACTACGCGACAGGGGACCACGGCAAAAGTAATTTATTGTTTATGTTCTGCTTGCTTATTACATTCCAGTTGCTGAAATACTGTATGGAAGCTCAGCTCATTAGGTATGCGAGCGAGCACCTCTGATCTACGATTACTGGGCTCCTAACACTAACTAAATAGGAAAATAGAGACTAAAGTTAGTCAAGGTTTAAAAATTATGGTGCTACTTTTATAACAGTGACAGCTTCAGTTTCAAATCAGAACTAACTTTAAAGCACGTTTTAATAAGGAAGTTAATGTGTAAACAAATATCACCCGCTGAGTTGAGAACAACGGCCCTTTTTTTAATTTTTTATGTTTATATATTTGGTGGCAAAAGAGAAAACGTACCACCTGACTGTAAACGACATTCACCGCCAGAACACAATAAAGTGTAATTAATTTGTGACCAGAAGCTCTTAAAATAACGACCCAAGTGTACCTCAGAATTAAAGGCAGGTGTTACAACAGTTTGGCATACTTAAATGAGAATTTAAGTAGCATTAACTTTGAATTTAAGTGGTCCTAAATAATAATTTCTTCTTGTAGCAAAGCCAACTGCGGCCACTGTATTTTATATTTACACTCCAAGTACCAGGGCGGCAGAAACCGCGAAAGAATTTAAAGAGTTCCAAGCTCAAAGCGGTTCGTACGAGCGTAATTGCTTCCTGTAGGAACGCGTCGTGTGAAAAACGCTACCAGGCTGCCACGAGTAGGGTGGAGGTGCAATTAGGCTGTATGTATGAGTATACATATCTACGTGTATACGAGTATGTTCAAAGAATTGAAAGGCATGTTCATTCGGAAGTGCATTTTCAATTAATGTACTAAAATATTTTTGCAAATACGGCTTTAGCGATGAGCCGAGTGAGTGAAGGTACTTACTGTAGGCCCAATCCGGGGAAAAGGGGTTGAAAGGTTGGCATCGCACTTGTTACTCCGCTGGTGTTGCCTATGCAATCGCTTCCTACCGTGAACATAATAAGATGCAATAATTAACAACACATACATCCTACTACTATTATAAAGGCGAAAGTTTTTTTGGATGTATGGATGTTTGTTACTCTTTCACGTAAAAACTACTGAAATGGATTTGAATGAAACTTTACCACAATATAGGTTATACATCAGAATAACACCATAGGTACAATTTATAAAAATATATTGGGGATTGTTCCAAACATATGCCGGTAAGTGTCAATAATTAACTCCACGCGTACGAAGTCGCGGGCGGCCGCTAGTACTTAATATTTCTAGAGCTCGCCATTAGAAAAAAGAAGGAAAGAAAAAGTAAGTATTTTCAGTGAAAATACTTACTTTTTCTTTGAAAATTTTTCACCTCTTACTAACGAAATCTGAACATTGAATACTAGGATCTATGAAGAAGTATGTTTCACCTCTAACGTGTTTATAGGCTCCTGGTATCGTGTCGTTGTAGAAAAGATTGCTAATAGAGTTAAAGATTTGCACAAAAACACAACATAACTAGTAATATATCTACTTACCTACTATGATAACGGCGATCTCAACCCTGAAAGCGATTTCATTTTCAAAGCATTATTTTTTTTTAAACTGAATAGTTTACGCGCGAGACACTTCAAACACAAAATAATTTTGTGCTTCAAAGTTGTAAAATGTGCATACAACTGTCAAAGTTAATTCCGTACTTTAAGAGTAATGTTTATGTTTCGTAAAAGGTGGTGTTTACGCAAAGTTGCTTGAGAGTCCTCTTTAATTAAAAAAAACAAAAAGGAAAGTCTGCAAAAAGGCAGAAATTTAAAACTCGAAGTCATGGTTTAATTAATAGAAGCATACCAAAGTTAGCAAAAAGTCATGCGTTTTCTTCCAAGCGAGCGAGCAAGTTTTAATTGCTCTCGAGATGCTGGAACCGCACCTGCGCAGTTAGTATTAAGGGGGGTAAGTATGCGAAAGTCTATCCGAGAACGACCCTTTTTTTCCAGGGGAAACCATCATGGCCTTCACCTTGCCACATGTGGGGGACAAGGTGGTGTGTGGGACTCTAACCCTAACCAAAACCCCTGGGGTGTCCATCTCAGCGTAATCGCGGTCGGATACCCCACAGCCGGGACTGGACCGTACCGCAAATTGCGCTCGCCATCTTTGAGCCCAATTGTCTGGCGCAATGCAGCCCTTCCCAAATGCGCGACCTACCAGGACACCCAGTAGGATTTTTCCCTCGCGGAGTCGGTGTACTGAGCAAGCCACTCCCCAGTAGGGCATGCTCACGTACTCCGAAGCCCGTTTAGTCGCCTTTTACGACAGGCCGGGAATACCTTGGCAGTATTCTTAACGCCCCTAACCACAGGGCACATCCTAGAACGACCCGAGCCAATCCCCATGATGGAAACCATCATCCGTCCCTACAGTTTCAAAAATACGTAGGACATAGATGCTATCAATATCTGATGCGCTCGAGTATGTCCACGCAACAGTTTTCTTTGTCACTTTTTTGATTTTTTTTTGCTTATTAGACTATAGCCCAACGATTGACCACAATCGCACCTGATAGAAAGTGACGATAAGGTCTAGGATGACACGCGTTTGCCTAGAAGATGCTTGTTCACTCTTGCCGTAAAGATGTCCAAGTTATAGTGGTCTGGAAGAACCGACCTCGGTAGGGATATGATAAATGTGGAAGCGAATCGCTTAGAAATCTATGGACGAAATGGTATATAACTGTTAACTGTTTGCTTAACTGATAATAGTTTTCTGAAGTATCGTTCTATATATCTTTGATTAAGTATCGATTAGTAATTAAAGACAACTACGGCGCAGCATAAAGGACTACGTTCATAGCAGCTAACGACCAAAGTATAAAGAAATATCCAATAGCAAGATTGCAAATGTAAATGGAAACTAAGTATACCTATTAATCCGGACGGAAAAGTTAATGTAAATGTATTTCATACATAAGTTTTTAACAAACCTATCATCTCGAACCTAGGTTTACACCGCCCCTGGGCTCAATTCCCGGGTCGAGCAAAAAGTATGTTTAATGTTTTTCAAAGATAGGTAGCTCGGGTTTGTAACTACCAATCCGCATAAGGCAAGCGTGTTTATTAAGCCTAATACTATCATAGTAGCGATGACATGATTTCTATCATGGAGGCCTTTGCCCTGCAGTGGGACCGTATACAGGCTGATACTTTACTTTTACTAGGCTTGCATCATCAGATGATGAAAACCATCTTCACCAGATCCCTCCCTCCCACCAAATCCGTCTGGATATACCAGAGGGATTCGGACACAATACTCCAAAAAACAGATCTCGCCCTAGTTTGAGAAAGTGACTAAATCGGTGTCAAAAAGCATAATTGATAGTACATACAACGTAGTAAATACATCTTAACTAGATACTAAACTGTAAATTATATACTTCCACATTACTCCATTGTATTCCATAGAGATTTTTTAGAGATCTAGGTATAAGTCGTTATTGCATTTTTATTGCGTACTATCGCATACACGAAACAGCGGCTATAAGTATTGATTAATAGGTACGATTTTTTTTATGAGATAGGGGGCAGACGAACAGACGGTTCACCTGATGGTAAGTGATAACGGTAACAGAATAATTTTATAATTATGTGTAATATTTGATTTATTGATTGGTAACTTGTTGAACATAGGTAGTTATACTCGAATGTTGTGGCACTCACACACAGTAGTTATTAAATATTTTAGTTAGGATAACTTTGACATTTTAGACACTGTTTTTGTGTTATGTTTTATTTATAGAAATATATTATGTAGGTACCTACCTATAAAAGTAGTATAAATGTTCTGTGGAAGCCCTTTCTAAAAATAATGTTCCCAATTTGTTAGTACTATTAATAATTTACATTTTTTTTTTTTCCAAACATACTATATTTTATAATATGTTTTATAATATGGGGTGAATATTTTCACCTCCGATTTCAGTTTTAAGGGTGGTGACCCAAGGTGCTACAATTTATCACGATTTGAATGTGTGAAATTTTATTTCTGGTTTTTCCTTCTGGTCAAATACCGAAGTATAAAGTGCAAAATGTTTGTGTAGGTACTTCATAAATTTTATAATCCACCCTGATAAGGGTTTTTTTTGGCAATTTAAGCTTTAAGCAGACCAATCCTTGCATATTTAGAAGTTAGGACCTCGCACTATGTAGTCCAGGAACAATTCAAAAATATTTTTTTCTGATGACCTCTTTTAAAAAAACAGAGGTTTCAAAATAAAGAACGATCCGCTGCCCTAAATAAAGAAATAAGTAAAAGACACCACATTCCATCTAATTTGCATACAAATAATATAAAAACATGCCACAAAAACTCTCTTAACCCATCCGCCCTACAGGCCTGAATGAATAAATTTGGGTTAAAACAAAGAAAATAGGTTAACAGATTAAAAGCGATCCCTGAATGAACTTCCTCTGTTTGCCAGCCTAAATTGTGCCTACGAAGGTCCAATTCCTGAATATTCTTTAAATAAATAGACTAGAAAAAGAGACTCGCTAAATAAAAGATAACATCGACACATCAGCTTCATACAGCAAAAGCAGCGTAAATAATAGACGACACACTCACCTGGTCCCACCTCGATGGTCCTTAAAGAGGTTGATTTGTAAACACCTCGTTTAGCACATCACTAGTTGTATTTTAAATTTGGAACGTTTTTTCGTTGAGGAATTAGTGAGTTGTGAGGTTATGACTCGATTACCGGGTGAAGGGTTCGCGCGGCGCGACCTCTCGCTGGGGGCTCCGACGAGCAACTGGCGAACTGGGATCTTGCTTTCCCCAGGCAGTGTTGCTAGGGCGGGAAGCCGTTTTCCGCCCGCGAGCGCAGACTGTAGCTTTTCGCACGGACTGCGGTAAACGCGAGTTCTTTTGTTTTATGCAAGTGATAATAACCTACTTACTTGACTTTATTTTGTACACACATCAGTAGCGCTACCATGAGTTGACATCTAAAACTGACATAACGTAAACTATTGCTCTGTCTCTTTCAAATGCACAATGAAAGAGACAAAGCGATTGTTTTCGATAGCGAGGATAGTATTTCAAACTCATGGTAAGGCTATACTGGTTACCGGAACTTGTCAAACTTTCTCAAATGATAATTCCCTATTTGACAGTAGTAATATGAGAGTCGATTAAAGAAATTTTACAGTTTTGCTGTCTGGCGATAGTACAAACTACCTATGTAGTGTGTAACTTAAAAAAAAACTTCTACATTCATACATGTTAAAAGTAGGGCCCCTTTAGCATGTTCGGTCAATATAAGCGAAAAAAAATCTACAGTTTAATACATTAGGTATTGCTGGGTGGAAATTCTAACAGCAGATTTTTATAATGCTTCCATTGTCTTTACATATAGGTACCTACGTAACAATTATTTGCTGTGGATAAGACGTGATGGAAAAGTCGCCTAACCACCACAGACACTCCTAGATTTTTTTTGTGGGGAACTATGAAACAAAAAGTTTTTTTTTAATTTACGTAGCCAGACATTTGGCCGCACTCTCACCTGATGGTAAGTGATGATGTTGGTCGATGGTGAACCATTTCAGCCCATTAACAGCCTTCAGCCTATTCACTCCTCTCTTGAAAATTCTTAAGTTTACCACACGATATCCAACTATTTATAATGAGATAACTTCTACAGACAACGACAAGGCTTATAGGTAAACCGAAAACACGAAACGTTTGCGCGATGTAATTGAACACAGCGCCATCTATTGCTTCATTTCTGAATTACGTTCCCGCAGCGAGGTGAGGGCGGGCCACTATTGCTAATACTCGGGAAAAATTACCTAGTTACAAAAATAATTGAGGTTGCCGCCATAAATTAGGGAGAAAGAGAGTTAAAAGTTGGCAGCGCACTTGTGACTCTACTCGTGTTGTTGTTGTCTATTACCATCAGGTGATCCGTCTGTTCGTCTGCACCTAAAAAAAAGGTGCATCCTCGGATTCGAACCACAACTATAATATGGAAGGCGCATTCTTCTCCACTGAGCTACCATCGCTCTTTATAATACAACTAGCTTTTTCCCGTGGCTTTGCTCGCGTCCCCCACTTCCCTAAAATGGGGGGTTAGAAAGGGGCAAAAAGCCTATGTAAGGGATGGAGATCCCTTCAACTATCTCCACTTAAAAAATCTCGTCGATTTGTCGCTCCGTTTTGCCGTGAAAGAAAGACAAACATACAGACAGACAGACACACTTTCCCATCCATACTAATATTATAAAATATGCGAAAGTAACTCTGTCTGTCTGTCTGTTACTCTTTCACGCCAAAACTACTGAACGGATTTAAATGAAATTTGGTATATAGATGATCTAGACCCTGAGAAAGGACATAGGCTACTTTTTATTGCGAAAAGGGGGTTGTAAGGGGTTAAAAGGGGGGTAAAAAGTTACTTTTCCACGCGGACGAAGTCGCGGGCGGCCGCTAGTTTATAATAAGTATTAATATGAGTTCATCGATATGGGTTGACACCAAAAAATAATAACCTTTTTAATTCACCCAAACAAAAGGCCGATTTACCCCCAAAAGGGGGATGTTTTCCCCGTTTCCCCTCGTGACCCCAAAGCCTTTGTGCGGTCTACAAACTGTGAACATACCTTCACTCTGTTCTATTGTTTTCCGTCTCTCTCCCTCCCCTTGGAGGAGTGAGCTATCTCGCTCGTTTTAACTTCTGCAGAACTTAATGAAGTGGATCGCGCATCGACTATCGTATTAATAAAATTAGAAAATAGTTTCTTGAATGAAAATTACTGTGCGAAAAATGCACTTAATTTTTTTTAAGGCTTCTTCAAGTAGGAACGTTAGGTTATTTTTATGTTTTTTTTATGAGATAGGGGCCAGCGAACAGACGGATCACCTGATGGTAAGTGATTACCGCCGCCCATGGACACCCGCAACACCAGAGGAGTCGCAAATGCGCTGCCGACCTTATAAGAAGGAATACGCTGACTTTTTGAAGGTTTGTAGGTCGTATCGGTTCGGAAATACCGCCGCTGGTGACGTTCATTCCATAGTTTTGTAGTTCGAGGCAGAAAGTTTCTTAAGAAACGCACAGAATGTTGTCAGATAGGTGGCAGATGAGCAGACAGATCAACTGACAGTGGAGCTCAAAGTGCACTGCCAACCTTTTAACAGCCTTTTTCACTTCACTCACTCGGCGAAACACAGCGCTGCTTCTGCGGCTTTTGAGAAAATAATATTTTCTTGATTGAAAATTACTTTTCGAATAAGTAGGACTTATTTTATTTTCTTAAAGCTATTATTGCAAATAATGCACTTAACAATTTTGCGCTCGTTAAAGTGAACGTTACGTTATTCATTTTCAAGTTAGGTGGCAGATCAGCAGACGGATCACCTGATGGTAAGCGAATTCCGCCACCCATAGACAGGTGTCTATGCGTGTAACATCAGTGGAGTTAGAAGTGCGTTGCCAACCTTTTTAACGCCTTTCCCCAATTGGGCTTCCGGAACTCGCACTCACTCGGTGAAACAGCCCTGCGCTGCTCATTTGTGATGCCGTGATATCACTCCGATAGAGCCAGCTCATTCTTGCCGAAGCACTTAGGTAAGACTGTGGTCCTTCCCGATCCCTCTCCGGTCGTGTGTGGGCCACCACTGGAGTGTGGAGTCCCATCAAACTATGAGAGTGATATAAATTACCTACCTACAACGTAAAAAAAAACAAAATCTCCATCCCCAAATTGGTTCCCCGTCAAACCTAGAATGGAGTGCGATATTAAACGAAAACATACCCGAAAAAATTAAATTTGAATTTTGTTTCAATTAACCGTATCGTCTGTATCCAGTTCACCGTGTGAAATTTAATTAGTCGATAAACGATCGCAAAGTCGTGTATAAGTGCCGCGCCGCCATTCGCCATTACCTGTGTCATTACCGAGTCGCGTTCCGATTTCAAATTTTCAATATTGCGCGCTGTTTTTTTTTATTTCCGGATTTGAAGTTCGAGTTCCCAGCCAGACCAAGTTGCCTTTTGAAAGAGGTCGCATTAAAATAAAAATTAGACTCTAAACGAATCTCCCTCTTAAGGTCAATTTTATTTTAAATAACGGATCTCTTTAATTACTCTACGTTGGGAGAGTTAAAATGTGCTCGTTATAATTTAGTATGAAAAAAAGTACCCCTATAATCTAACTCTCCTATAGGTATGTAATTTATGTAGGTACCTTACCTAATTCGGGAAAGGAGCTCATTCCACAGTCAGATACTTAGTCGGAAAATAATCTTTAAGCCATTTGCCTGACTTTTTATAGATTTAGGTAAAACACACTTTAGTACCAAAAGCACATTTTCCCTTATAATTTTAGTGCTGCAAACAATACTAAAATATGTCTTACCAATTTTCACTTAACTTAGGGCTTCTGTATTTACAAAGTCAACCTTGTCGATCTACAATCAACTCAATTGGTTTACAAATAGGGATCTAAATTGTATAAATGGGTTTCTGGGATCTGGATCGTGAAACTGCTGAAGTGATTTTCATGTCTTTTTTATGAGGAGCCTTATTTGAATTTGTGAGTGGAAAGATATAGAGAGGGATAGCTTAACTTAGTAACTTACTGTTCTCTTTCATCTTGAAGACTTAGTGCAATGGTTAGAGCACGGGTGAAACGTGAGAATCTCATCAAATAGGTACCTACTCGCTGTATAAAAATAATAAGGGTATGTTTCACAATATACGGATAAGTTCTACACTGCCGTGGTCGTCAAACTGCGGCCCGCGGATGTTAGTCGTGCGGCCCGCGGTAAAGTAGAATTCCTTTAATGAATAGTAACTACACATCCGTATTTCACATATAATGCGGCCCGGACCTTAGTGCTCATATTGTTATGTGTGGCTCTTGAGCAGTAAAGTGTGACGACCGCTGTTCTACAGGGTGTAGCTGTGAACATTTATATTCCTTTAACCAGGTGTTCTACCAACCATTCTAAACAACATTTGTTCTATGACTTTTGGAAATTAGCATAAACAAATTCAACTTTCCATACAACGTTGGTCACGTGACATTGTCATTTGTGATAGAAATCGCAACTTTTATCATCAAAGTAATCTACAATTATGTTCGATCGTCGAACTATTGAGAATCTTTTTCTCATTTGTTCGACCATCGAACTAGTGAGAGTCTACCTATTTGTTCTGTCTTGTTCGATATCTTAGTTCGACCGTCAATGTAATGTATTAATTCTTACCCAACGCCATCTATTGGTGCAGGGTAGAACTAATCTCCCGAACGAAGTGCGGTCGTCCAGTAGTAAATAAATAAAACAACATTTAGAAAAATCAACATAACATTATATTTCCGGCACAACATTCACCATTTGGTCTTGAAAAGGCACTTTTCCTTCATTATTGAAATATTTAGTAAACGTGTCTCTAACGATCTCCCCCCTACTATCGGGTGTCGTTTCTGGGCCTTGCTTTAAGGACAAGAGGGGGTGCGTATCCCCCCACTGCATCCCACCCTCCTGTTTCAAACGCCAAGAAGCCGCTTTGAACCTAAAACTGTTCACGTCTTCTACATCCAGAGATTCTTCACTTAAATAACCTTTGCTGTTTCTAATCAAATAATTATGCAGCATACAACATGCCATGACGACTGAATTCAAATCTTCCTTCCTTTATACCAATATCTTTATGAAAAATCCCAAATCTTTCATACAGCATTCCAAAGGCATTATCAGCTACTTGCTTGGCCCTAAAAAATCTGTAATTAAAAACTTTTTTCTCCGGTGTCAATTGGTCTTTTGGATATGGCCTCATAATGTTTTCAATAAGAAAATCAGTTTCTCCCACAAATATATAAGGCATTGATTCGTTGGTTCCATTTAGCGGGCAATCTTTGGGCAACTCCAGCCGTTCTTCAGTTATCATTTCGAAGAAGCTGGTGTTAACGTAGACGTGTTCATACCCGCCATTAGATCCAGTGTTGATATACGTAAACTCGTGGTTTGCATTCACCAGACCAACTACCACGATGCTGTGGAAGTTTTTGTGGTTAACAAACTTTTCTGGTTCATCCAGGGGTTTTTGAACCGATATGTGCTTGGCAACCAAAGCGCCAACGCAATGACTAAACTGCCATTTCTTTTCGAATTCTTGAGCCATGTCCTCCCAAGCTTTTTCTGTTTTTGGCAGCTAAAAACAAAAGTAGAGTAAAGTATCAGCCTATATGCCCACTGCAGGGCAAAGGCCTCCATCATATAAATCTACATGATAGAATTTTCTTAAAAACAAAAACCAGTCAAACAAGTGTCCATGCGTTGCAGCAATTGCTTACCATCAGGTCATCCGCCCGCTCGCCTGCTACCTATCACAAAAGAAAATCAATCAAGTACAAGTACAAGTAAAAAAATTCAGGTCCGATAAATCAAACATTTAATTAGGTAATGTATAAGCAACTTATTCATAAAGTGCACAGAAGCGGGCTCGGATTCGAACCCACAGATTCTAGCTCACGACCTCAGTTCTTATCCTCTGAGGTACCATTACTCTTTAAGTTACGCAACCGGGTTGTAGAAGCGTAGCGTAGTCGGCGTGGAGAGAACGGTCCTTAGGGCGGCACTTTTTGGGGGTTTTGGTATAATCTTACATTACATTACTCCTGTTATAACTAGTTTTAAGTTTTATACCTCTGTTTTGTGTGCAATAAAAAGCATATTCATTCATTCATTCAATCTTTGCTTCGTCCTGAGGGAAGGAAGCGAGGAAGAAAAGAAGGTGCCGTCAATACCATTACGCCACTGCATTGGTGTAGGGGGACGACAATTGTCGTCGGTTTAGGGGGCAGCAAAACCTTGGCTTTGAGGGGGGAAAGAGGGCGGCAAAGTAGTGTTCCGCCTCGAGCCAAAACCCACGTTACGCCACTGATGTACTCATCAGTAAAGTATTAGCCTATACACTGTCCCCGTGCTGGGCAAAGGCCTCCATCATAGAAATCAAGTCATCGCTACTATGATGAGATTAATCACCACGCTTGCTTAATGCGGATTAGTAATCACGAACAAGTAAATTAAAAAGTAGTTATCATTAAAATTAATAAGCCCAAATTATTTAGGTAATTATCTATACTATTTCTAAAGAGATAAACTCTATAAAAATCGACAAATCTCATTACACATCGAAACGGTAAAACACTAGTGCGATGCAATCGACGCCCAGCGCCATCTATTAGTAGACAGTGGAACTACTGTCCCGAAACGAAATGTGGATTCTAGCTAGTAACTAGTTCAGATAATAAAGTCATGACAACACTATATTGCTAGTAGCTATTTATTCCAGACAAGCTTTAGGTAGAGGAAAGAAACAATGACTTGGTAAATACCTTAACATATTCTCTAAGGCACTTGTTTATTGCATTGCATGTCTGCGGTATGATACTCATAAGCAAGCGAGGCTTAACTGGACCATACGATAACTGTTCCATGGAGCACCCTGTAGCCAAATACTTCAATGTCACCAGTAACCTCTCTTCTACGCTCACTTCTTCTAAGTCTACTTTGAGAGATTCAATGAATGGTCTGACTAAACCTACGAAGAAAATTGTGAGATTAGATCAGAAACAACCTTCTAAGCCAACATCAGGTTACCACAACCTGTCAATTTCCTCAATTGATATTCAACCTAATGTGTATGACAGTAAGATGAGAGTTGTTTGAAAAAAAATACAGTTTTCTATACTTTGATGTGTGGCTGTACATACTTTTTTGGCAAAAACGAAACATTTGTGAGATGTAATCAACACCTAGCACCCTCTATAGGTAATGTTTGGTACAAATAGCAATTTCAACAATGTCAGGGCGGGTCACTAGTATTAATAATGTTGGATCTGGAAAAAAAAACAAGAGTTTCTCCACAAACACCCAGACCCAACACTATATTTTCTCAGGCGAATAATGCTATTTAAAAGAAGCCTGTTTAATTAGCACCCAATATCAATCAAGGTAGTGTAGCAGCGCCTTTAACATTATTTCTAACCAACCTGTTTAGGGTGATCTGATATGTGGGTGTCAGACTCCCCAAATCTTTAATCACGGTCTAAGCTACCCAGATCAAATTAACAACTTTAGATGAAACCCGGGAATTACACGCTAAAGATAATAAATCAGAGAGAAATGATTTGATGTTACTTAACATAACCATGTTATCCTTACTCCCGTTGGTACCATTCATGCCGTAGCGTGGCTCTCCCTCAATACAAATTTATCATATTATTTGCTATCAAAAGAACTAAATAAATAACTAACTTACCCAGTAACTTAAAAAGTGAACTGCTATCAATCCTTAGTTGGCATTTGAATATATCGGAGTGAATCGCTTTAGTCATTTTCAAGTAAGCAGATACTTTCCGGGCTCGGTCCTTCTGGCGTTTCTTCTGCTCTAGGTTGAGGAGACGGGACACGCCCAGAGCGAGGAGTGCGCGCCGCGGTGACTCTGACATAGCTACTGGGTTTGAATTGTCTCATTCTAGAAAAAAAAAATTAATTTTGATTATTTTTATGTGATAGGTAGCAGATGAACACGCGGATTTATGGCAGTTTCACAGTTGTACTGTCAGTCAGCATTAATCCCGAATCTCTGGTTTATACAGCGTAACTCGTAATATTATAGACGGTAAGAAGCATTGTGTACTATTCTTGGAATATAAAATTAAGACTCTTAAATAACAAAATTAAATGCTCATTGACAAATAATTATATTCTACACCTACCTACTAAGTAAATCAGATGGTGAAACTGGAAGTATCAAATAGAAAACGAGAGTCAACTGGAAATGAGATCTGCAAGTTTAAAAATTTTTAAAACGAAGTCTTACAATAAAGATTGGATGTTTTCTATGCACTGTCTTCCTATGCTTCATAAACTCAATGCATTCAGTATTTCAGTATTATCATTTTTCGTTCACATGTCTGGGCTTTCAGAAGAATAAAAAAAGAAAATAAAAAAACTGTTTTGTTTGTTTTGCAAAATAAGTCAAACAAACAATCGATTGTCAAAATGACAACTTTATGCAACGTTTCGTTCGTTTCAATACTTACTATGAATGAAAAGTATTTTACCCCACACAAATCCAATAAAGGATTCATAATATTTTTATTATTTAGACTGATTATTAGAAATAAATAGTAGGCTTATTTAGGATCTCTAAAATTGGAAAAAAAATTGGCAAGCTTGCTCAAAGAAATGCAATAACAAATTCAATTTTTTTTTTAATATTAATAATATCTCAATTCGTTTTAAGACAATAAATAGTCTAAATATTTTTTTACTAATTACAAAGCTACTGTTCTCAAAAATAATCTGCAAAATAATGAGTAAAACTTTATAAAAACAGTGTGTTGACTTATAGATAACGCAGGAAGTTAAGCTATCAGCGCTTGTTTTGCGCCTGCCGCAACTGACGTATTTCCGGAATAGGTAGTCTCGCGCCATTTTGTAACGCTCGTCTCTTGTCTATAATTTTCGGATAGATCGTCTTTGGAAAGGGTCCGTAGATAATTTTTACTCTTTGGCTAACATTATTGTATTGTGCTCTTTGATAAATATTTATCTGTCAAAACAATGAACGAAAATTGTGATTTAATTATTTTTTCCAGATTTACCTGGCGTGGTAAAAATGTGTGTGGAAGTATTATAAGATGGATACGTGGTCGAATTTGTGTCGGTGTTGTCTATCTTCAAATTCTACGGTATCTTTATTGGATGCGGAGCAAGGCGTTACGTTGAAATTCCTCGAGATAACTTCTGTGGAGGTCAGTTATGCAAAAAGTCCCGATACTTTATACTGATATTTCAAGTACTTTTTGAGTTAGCGTCTTGTGTCACGCTGCAGTCATCAGAACATCGATTTTCGAAAATTATTTGAAGTGACAACATAACCTAAAACTGAAGCGGCGCATTCTTTCTGAAATTCTGATTTTCCTGGTGCAGTTTCTACAAGTAAGAATCACGATTATTACATAACCTAGAAACTCATCTGCCACCTGAGCTGAATTTATTGTTAGCGTCTATTTGTTATTCATCTAGAAAAGCAATCTTCTATTATCTAAGGAGACAGGTTGAAATGTTCAGTTCCATTTTTAAGCTCTCCTTATTCAAGATAAAATATCTTTAATAACCTATTTATTGCTCAGAATCCACTAAAAGCAATGTTTGTAAGCCTATTCCTCTAAAGAATATTTAGTTAACATTCCCTTGATTGTTTTTATGTAAAGTAATTTGTAATAGAGTGTAGGTAGGTACACTCTATTGGAGTCGAAAGTCAGTTTTAACAGTTTGACGAATAGTATAATTCTTATTTAATAATATCACAAGAGAGCCTATACTCAGCAATGAGATGATAACATTTGACTACACCTGTTATGATGTGTAGAAATAGCCACAATACCTTTTTCACTATCATATTCTGATGATAAGATGAAGCTGGTTGCAGTTTGTTTGAGACTAAGTATTAATTTGTAAAAATATAATTTTCAGGTGAAAGAAGATGACGGTTTACCTCAACGGCTGTGTGATGACTGCTACGGAATATTGAACTCTGCGCACCAGTTCCGGAAGCAGTGCATCAAGATGGACTCGGAGTTGAAACAACAACTTGAAGCACTACTAGCCCAAGCACAAGCTCGGGAGACATTCACTCCTCAATTAATGGAGGAGCAGGAAGATGATGATCATGAAAATGGTGATGACATAGCCAATGACCCAGTAAAGCAGCTACAATCAATTATCAAAGCAGAACCATTAGACAGCGATGATGACTGCTATTATGTACTAGTCATTGATGATAAAGATAAGGAAGATAGTAATGATAAAAATGATGACTCCACTGAACCATCAATAGATTTTTCAAATATAAAATTAGAATACACAGAATCAACAGAAGCAAGTAATGAAGAATTAACCTCTTTACTTCAAAAACAAGACACTACCAATAAACATATTGAAGAACTGCAAGAACAAACACAAAACCATTTTGAAAATACAATAGATTCGTTTTTAGTGTCAAGCACAAAAGTTCCCATTACTGTTCCTGCTACTATTCTTGAAAATGAAGAAGGTGCTGAAAATGAAGATGACAATTTCAATGCGGTTATGGATACAGATACTCAAGACAGTACCTCGCAGGATCAACAGTTATCTCAAATAGATGAAGGGAATGCTAACATAGTCGAGAATTTCACTGTAAGAGATATCCCCAATGCTAAAAACTTAATCAAAATATTAACAACTACAAGAGCTGATGGAACCATTTTGCTTAAAAGCAGTGATGGCATAGAATATCTTACTGATTCACAGCTTGTTACAAATGCAGAGGGTGATCAGTTGGACCAAGAAGAAGTAATCTTTTGTGAAGGAGATGAAGCATCACAGTTTCAAATACTTAAGTGTGAAGGATCAGAATTGGTGATTGAGTATGCAGATGATGGCCAGATTGCAACTGTATTGCAGCAAGAAGATGGTACATTTCTGTGTGATTGCGGAGAACAGTTTGAAGATTTATCTGAGTATGAAAAGCACCAATATAAGCACAATCCATCTTGTGAAAACCTTTGCAACCTTTGTGGTAAAGGATTTGAGTCTGCTGAGATTCTAACAGGTCATACACTGCTCCACAGTGTGACGGGCCTCCTCATTACATGTCCATTTTGCAATCAAGCTGTAAGACGTAATGCATTAACACAGCATATCAAATATGGACACAATAACATCAAGCCACGCTGTAGCATCTGCTTCAAGACCTTTGCCAACCCCAACAACTTGAAACGCCACATGATGATACATAGTGGCATTCGAGAATTTGAGTGTGATATCTGTTTTAAGAGATTCCACCAAAAAATAACAATGCAAACACATAGGTTGACTCACATGGATCCATATTCCTGCAATCAGTGTGACGAGACATTTGAGAACAAGGATGAATTGGCTGCTCATAAAGATAATGGAGAGTGTACTAAATCTAAAGTTGTCAAAGTGAAAGAAGAATTACTTAAAACTGTTAAACAAGAGATTACTACAAGCATTGGTAAAGTAGTTGGGTACGCTTGCTCCTTAGTGTAAGAAGATGTTCTCATTAGAGGCATGCTTTGGAACAGCATGTGGAGAGTACACACATAGTAGACCCGGCAGAATTGTTATGCTCTGAATGTGGTGAAGTCCTGCCATCAAAGAAAGACATGCAGACTCATATTTTGACACACAAGCACTTAAAATCGAAGAATGCGAAGAGGTTTGAGTGTAGCAGCTGTGGGAAAGGGTGTTCGAGTCAAGCCATGTTAATGATGCATGAAAGAGTCCATACGAATGAGAGGCCCTACCCTTGTCAGCTGTGTGCTCTTCGGTTCAAGACCAAGACTCACTTGCGGACGCATCAACTGACTCACACAAGGGAGAAAAAGTTTGGATGCTCTGTTTGTATGAAATTTTTCGCATTGAAGGGTAACTTAGTTGTGCACCTGCGAACCCACACGGGTGAAAGACCGTATGTGTGTTCCTTGTGTGGTGAAGCATTTATAGATTCCAAATACTTGAAGAAACATAAGTTAAAGAAACATGCAATTGATAATGTTCCATGGAACAAATACTGAACTAATTTTGCTGTTTTAAAGAGAAGCTACATTAGGTTTTTGTTAGATATATGTTTTTTTTGTTTACTGTATTGTAATAATATGAAAGTCCATACCATAGCTTAAATTACTAGACATGAACATCAATTGGATTTTTTTTTCTTGTGTCAATTTAAAATGTGTGTTTTTTTTTGTTTGTTCGTATTGGTATATACCATTTTCTTGAGGTTATGAATGTGGGACTAAACATTAAGTTAATTTAAGTTAGTTTTTTTTTTATAATTGCTGTGAGCTACCATGACGAGGGAAATGAAATTTGCCAAATACTCCTCGTGGCTCTACACTCTGTAAATACGCGAATAATATTAAGTTAAACAACGAAATTTTAAATTTCACATTTTAAGACTTTTATTCTGTTATTTATTAGCTTGCATGTAAATATCAACAATTTTACAGTACTATTTTAGGTAGATATGCTGTTAGCTAGGTTTTTATATCTGTCTGTTAGTCCAATTTAGGAAATTCCATTTTACCCCAACATTGTCGAAATGTAGAAGATTTGAAATCTTCGTGACGCTGCTGTTGTACGTATTTGTTCATGTTTATCAATACCAGACTAAGAAATAAATAAATCAGTGACAAATATGTAGACGTTTTATTTAATTTATTTTTGGTAGTACTGAATATTTTCTGCTGAGGACACAAACAGCAGATCCTGGACCGACTGACCTAGTTACTAGAATGTTAGGGTCACTCACTCCAGTATAGAAATAGAGTCAATGATAAAAAATCGTTGCACAATATTTTTTATTAATATTATTCATATACATACAATGTACTCTGTGTATTTATTTATCTCGAGTTGGCTGTTGCAAGATCGAATAAAAAATACTGAACAGCGCCATCTCTTAGCACGCTTTTGCAATAACAAGTACATAAAAAAGTATGCCAGCAAATATGTGCTCCAAAATGCTTTATACCACGAAACTGAGATGTTATAAGATTTTACATCATAAAATTTCACAGATGTCGCTACATGTCAATTAATATCCTGAATTCATATGGATGGGATTCAGAGGTATTTTTAGCAAAGTATAAAAAATAACGTCTCGTTAATTCCCGTTATTTTAATTTGATGTGGCAAGCGAGTAGATGGATCACCAGACGGTAAGCGATAGCCACCACCCATAGACACCCTCTCACTCCGCTCACCAGTGGAGTCACAAGTGTGCTGCCAACCTTTAATCCCCGTTCTTCCTTATTGGGCCTGCGGTAGAGTCCGGTACTCTCACATGCATAGCGAAACACCACGCATTACTTACTCACTATGCAACGCGAAAAGCTAACGAAAGTCGTAGAACAAATCTTGTTCAGGAATGGTTTCTAGAACAATGTTTACAGATAAACCCCACCTACTTTCCTATAATAATTTTAATCCCGAAAAGACGAAACCTACTGAGTGCTACCATTGGAACTTTAGCAAAAGGCGCCAAAACGTAGTGAGGGCGAGCCACTTGTATTTATAATAAGCGAATCAGTCTGCATATACATACGTATACCGTACAGTAAGTAGGTAGGTACCTAGATGATTGATTCTCTGGCCGCATCTGGGGCGCTCTGTCGGAAATGCGGCGCGGGACGCTCGCGTTCCCCGCTAAATGAATTACAGAAAATGTGAACAACTGACTAACTATGTTGGATGTGGAAAAAGTTTTGGTCTGAGTACAGACAGCCACACATCAAGATACCAGAACCTGTCAAATTTCCTCAATTGATATTCTACCTAATGTGTTTGATAGTAAGATGAGGGTCGATTGGACGTTTTGTATACTTTGATGTGTGGCTGTACGTACCTATATCTTGGACATATTATTAGAATATTAATATAAATTTAAGAGATTTTCTGTAAAATCCTAGTGTCAGTCAGCCCCAATCTGGAAGTTGCGTCTGTACTACATAGATACCTTACACCACGCTTGCGCTAAGCGATAATAGATCTAAGATTACCAATCAGTCTAACTATAAAAAAAAAGTTAACGGAACTATTTGTACAGGAACGCATTAGTGTCAGTGAAGTTTGCAAATCAAACGCTTGTACGTTCCACACGCCGGAAAGCACGTTAAGGTGTTGGTCCTGCGTCCAAACTCTTCGGTCACACTTGTGAGGGTAAGGGAACTGAGAGTGCACCTGAGGTGTTCTACTAGGATCGTTTTACAAATCATATTTTGGTAGGTATACCAAAATATGTTTTGACCTGTTTCATCGGTGATGGTAGCTCAGTGGGAAAGAAAGCAGTTTCCAAACGGGGGTCGTGGATCGAACCCGAGCATGCATTGATGACAGTGCTCTTTGGGGATCACTTTTTAAAAAACGTTTTCAGCTTCAGTATGGATTTGCGAAAGAGATTATTTTATCCTGTTTAGGTCAAGAAATGTCAAAACAAATGACTGAGGGAGAATATAAATAGTTTCCATTTTTCGCCACACGTTTTATCGCTGGGTGGTATATCGTTTTTACGAAACTGCGGCACGTTACCTTCTTGCTGTGTACCAGGACGGCATGAGCTCACAGGCGTCAGCAACAGAGTAAATTAGGCGGACGTTCGCGACGCGCGCACTCAGCGATATTGTTATCGGCCCGCCCCGGTTGGCGATAGGGTTGGCAATGCGAGTTGCATGTTTTGTTTATTTATTTTTTCTCGTGTGTTGTGTTAAATTCATAATTCTTTATTGCACGCTAATAAGTAGCATAATTACATAGCAAAATGTAATGTAATGTACGAAATAGGGTGTAAACAATGCAATGTATTAGCGCCCTTGAAGGGTATTGCATTTTTTCAGGACACAGGTAATTTCTAGCTAAATGTATATTCGCGTATATTGTTTTGTTAAGACACTTATGACGGACAATAGTTGCCATAATTCTTATTGATATTACACTGAGATGACAATTTATTGCAAAATTTTGAAGATGTAATAGTAAACTGTAGCTCTCCGTACAGAGCGACTGATTTGGCGCGTTGGAAAACAGGAACTAATTCTGAGGAAGTAGGTGTAAATACAGTTCATTGGTTTTGGACCTTATCTTCAGCACATAAGGTTCTAAGTATGGTGTCTATTATATCGACAGAGCCAACAAAGGTCCAAAGTAAGTGACACAAAGACGACTGTGTATATATTAGACACGCCGCGCTCGCCAACCAGAGATTTTAATCGTCGCCAACCACCAATTCTAGTTGTAGCTAGCCTGCTTGCCAGTTTACGCAGTTTTTTTTAATTTAACATTTAGAAAGATTTTTGACGTTGCTATCTTTTTCAATATCAAATTGCAGAATTTGACATATCGTAGTATATTACCTTACATGCGGCGGGCCGTACCAAAATGCGAGAGAAAATAAATGAATGTGGAAAACAGTAATAAATTAGATCCGAGTCGCAAGCCCTGGGTGTAACCGAGGCGCGCCGCTGCCAGCCCGGGAACAAAGCCGCGCCGAGCGCCACTCACCGCGCCCGGCGGTAGAGGGCGCTCGCGCAGTCTACATATTTGGAGAGCTTTATTATTTTGAGCATGGGACGTAAGGGGGCCCACACAACATCTTTCGGGTCCCAAGTCAACCTCTCCTGCCCGGCGAACCACCCGCCAACCCGCACTGGACCAGCGTAATGGGTTATGGTCCAATCCCCCTAATGATAAATACGATATTGCCCCGGCCCCCAGTTCCCGGCAGCCCTGCTATTCCGGGCCAAGGCGGCGGTAACGGCAGGGCAAGGGTTTGCTAAGAATCTCCGGGTTAAAATCGGGAACGGTGTGCATTAGGGGAGACCTATGTCCAGCAGTGGACGAGTGTGGGTTGCTCATGATGATAATGATTATGAGCATATACTGTCCCACGTGGCAGGCCTAGAAAGCGATCATAATCATCATCATCATATCAGCCCACATCCACCCACTGCCGAGTATAATAGGCCTCTTCTTTAAAGCCAATTCCTAAGGCCTACCAGCTTCCCCACTTACATACAATGTCTCGGACCAATGGGCAGGTGGTCTACCCAATGGATGTCGTCCAAGTCTTGGCTTACCATTCGGTAAGCTTTATAGTCTATCTATCCTACTTATGCCTGCCCATCTCCACTTTAGCTCACACACTCGCGTGCCAACATCGAAAGCGATGGAGGGATGTAATTGATACCTTCTTTAAACTCTGGCCTACCAAGGCTTTTGACCGGAAACGTTCAAGAGTGGGGAGGCTTCGTTGGCTGACCTAAAGTTCCACTAAGTATAAATAGGTACGTCGTTGAGGCTTATCTGCCAGAACTGTATGTCAATGACAAGAACTAGTGACAAGTTGGTGCAGGATTGACCAACGCTCCATTCAGGTTGCTGTCTGTATCTATAATATACCATTGACTGTAAATAAATACACAGTTCTAGTCGTAGTAGGTAATTAATGAACAATATCAATGCGCGCGAATATATCTCAGAGGATTCACAGTTCTATTATCAGACGTCACTAGAGATGATTGCCTAGTGATGTTCTAGGCGATCGATTTTGTTCGGCTTACACTATCTATCTTGGACCTAACTATCGCATGAAAAAGTTAAAAAAAAATTCAAAAGCTCAAGTATCAAGAGGTCCCAGTCGGAGCTACACTACATTACCCAATGATTCACCCGAGGCGCGGCGGCCGCGCCGACATCGCGCGTATATTGCTACAGCTGCCACATAGCCCGTGGCCTTATGTACTGCCATTGACACATGAACTGTGTGTATCTGCGTAATACATACATATATGTACAACACCACAACGCGTAACACGTAGCCAAATGCTATGAGAGTATGGAATATCCAGCTATTAATTGACGTGTGGTACACCGTTAAATTTTAATACAAAGCCCTTATAACATGTTATCATCAAAATAAGCAAAAAATATGTTCCATTATCTGATGAATATCGTTTTTTGAATGGAACAGCCAATGACATTCCACCTATGTCATTGGGAATAGCTGATTTTGATTTTGCTTATTTTGATGATGTTACAATATGCTGAAGAGGCTTTATTCGCGTTAGATACCTATTGTGAGGGCTTCGTGATAAATACGACTAACATTTAATGGTGTGTATGTAATTGGAAAAGTAAATTGCATATTTACCTGCCTGAAGTGTAATCTTTTAGAACACTACGGTTGTGGAAGCTCCCTTCCCGAGGAAATACAGTATGAAGTTCTTCAATAACGGAGAGCCAAGGGTTTTAAGGCGTCGGCAGCGTATATGCACGTCTTCATCTTCTTTCATATGCGTTTACAGCGATTTAGCTGTGTTTCACCGTGAATTATTCGGAGACGGATTATTCGGAGAGACACAATATGATATCTGCTTTAACTACAACAAGGCATAACAAACTATTCGATTTCAAAGTCAGTCTTAGCCATCCTCCTGTTATTATTTTGTGACGAAACCCTTTAATCCAAGTGCGAACATACGAGTAATATTACACACGCACGAAACCATACAATACATATACAATACAACACACACAACTCACACAAGCTGCTATTGTGCCGGCGCCAGCTCGTGATTAAAATTTGAAGAGCGTCACGTACTAGTCTTGGGGTGTTTTCGGCATTAAAACAAAGAACGATATGTGAAGCTGGGAAACTACGATTTAATAAATATTCCTTACTAGTTTTTTTTTTCAAATACATCATCTGAATGTTTCTCAATTCCCAACCTCTTTTTCTTTCTTCTTCTTGAAGTGCCGCTCCATTACTCAAGATTGGCCACCAGCTCTTTAAATCGTGGCCTATCCATGGCAAGCCTTTAAAGTGTTTCGACGGATTTGATGCCAGTCCATATTATATTACTTTCCTGAGCCATGACGTCATGTTTAGATATTCTTTTTTTTATGCTAGACGATCTAGAATCGCAGATGCAGGCGCGAGTGAACTTTACCACCGTCGCCTAAGCATCTGCGAGATCAAAAAGGTCGCTAATGTGTTGCCGGCCGAATAAGCTCTTCTCTTGTAGGTCGTTTGTCTAGAAATACTGGTACACTAAACTATTTTATAAAGCTGACAATTCTTACTCCATACAATTACAAATAAGATTTTTATAAGTAAAATAAAAGTAAATAATAACGAAAATTATCTCCATAGAGTGCAAAAAATGTCACAAGAATAATACGCTCATATTATTCTTAAATTTCAATTCCTTACTATAACTTGCGTGACAACACTGACAATTATTATACACATGGCTCGCGTGTGTACCTATCGGCTATGATAAATGTTTTATTTAGGGCAAAATGCTTTTTATAAACAAATTACACACAATTAAGTGATGAGATAGTGAAAATATAAATGCAATGCTATTTTGCAAGTTTCAATATCTTTTTCTATCTAACTAAAGTGACGTTTGAAAACAGTGTATTTCACTAGATTTTAAAATAAAATAAATTAAATTAAAATTCACATCCAAAGTAAAAGTTACATCGCTAACATTATTAAGTCATAAAAATAATTAACGTCCAGGAAAACGGTCATAACAACCGTATTCCATACTAAATAACGCTCAAAATAACTTAGCACAAATTAACAGACTGTTAATTAACACTGTATAGAGATCTTAGGTTTTACAAATTTTTTAAACTTAAAAAATAAGTCTTAAAAAATTCATGGCATGGCAACCTTACCCATTATGCCCTTAGCGCAGGACTTCTATAATACGTCAACCTACGACCAAAATAAGTAGATACGCCGGCAAATAGGCAGCCCTACGCTTTCTAAGGGTCTTACTAATTTGGTCGCTTAGTATAGCCGAAGCGCCTCGTTACACCGCCTGCAGGTTATGCGAGCCTGGTATACGGAAAGTTAGTGTTACGCTCTGTGAGGCGTATGTGACGGGGTCAAAAGAAACAGACAACGTTTTGCTGGGAAAATGTTTTAATCAAAATGGCGGAAGACCTGTATATTGAGGTACTAACCTACCTTATTAAAATGCATTCGTTATTTTTGGAAATGTGTCGTCACTATTATTATCATAGAGTTCCTTATATAAAACAGAAAAAACAAATGCAGGTTGCACTTTTATTCTTTAGTTGACATTTGCTACCGACCGACCTACCTCCAAAGATTTTACATTAACAAGATGGTGTACTATGAAAATGAATGCAATGCTAATTTCGATTCTATGCAATGAGAATAAAGATTACTTTGAAATGCCAAATCGCTTTACAGAAAATCGAGCCGAGCGAGATGGCGATCGACAGGAATATGTCCTTGTCTAAAGGGTTGCCATCATAAAAAAAAACCTTTGTGGTATAACTTACGCAAAGTTTATATTTCTTCTTCTGGGGAACTATTCAAAATATTGAATAATTTAAAGGAATGATACGTTGGAATTAATAATGTCTTTTTTATTTTTTTAATTTTAAACCATGATAAACGACTAGTTTTATATAAAAGTCGGTGATATGGTAGTTTTAATTATAATAAATATGCAACACTTGGCGTCTGGACATCACCATTATGGCGGCGGCAAAAATAATTTGAAAGATTGTATTATTGTGACGACAAAAATAAAGTGTAAAAATTGTGCTTATTTATTTAATAATGGTTCTCACTTGTTGTGTGATAGGATGCAAAAGTGAATCATATAAAGGTTGCGGTGTATCTTTTCATAAGTAAGTGTTTAGTCAAAGTTTTATTTTTGCATTGGGTAGGGTGTCCATTTCGCTTGTCATCTAAAGACTGGATTTTTTACTGTTTCAGATTTCCAAAGAATGAAGAAATTAAAAAAAGGTGGCTTACCGTCATACCGGGAAAAATTACTAAACAAGTGATTTTCAAACGTTTCTAATGTAAGTCCAACCTTTAGATGATGATCAGTTCATATAGATAGTGCATTCGCATATAGTGCTAATGCAATAAAATGTAAATTTTCAAAGCTGTATTTTATATTTATGAATTGAAAATGTAAAATTTCTTCTAAGACTGAGACTCAATGCTCATAAAATTAATACAGTGAGACATGTGAGACATGTAAAGCAATATTAATATTTTGTTAAATTAAACAATGCTTTTATAAAGACACCGGGTTTTCATTTATTTCAAATTTGCATTAGAGAGATTTGATCCCGTAAGATCAAGTCTACCTGTTACTGGGATCAAATCTCCCAGAATAGGGGACACTTGATCCTTTTGGAAAGTTCTGGGAAAATGCAAAAAAAATATATATGAAGCACTAATAAATATAATAATCAAATAATGAGGAACAGTAGGTAGTTAACAAAATTGCCTACCTATGTACGTTTTGTTTTTATAGAACTAACAATGGGGATCAAGTGTCCCCAGTTTCCCCAAGAGTTTGTGAAAAAAATTAAATTTTAGTCAATATTCTAGCTCCATAGAACCTTCAAATCGCAAAGTGTGTACGTTTGTATGAATAATACGCTATGGCCAGTTAAATGTGCCGCAGAGTGTATTATTATAGGTAGGTAAATAGAAAATCTAAAGTCGGTAGTCTCTTCGTATCGTACGTATACATAATAAGGAATTTTAATTTGGAACTTGTGTTTTTTTCATACAAATAAATACTTAAACGATACTTTGAAACGTTCGTGCTAGCCCTTCTAGTTTGAATGGACTTCACGAGTTTCTTAGAGAAAGCTATGTCCGACTCCCACGTGGGTGGACTGAGTTTGACAAACAATAATAATTGTAATCGAAAATCTAAATCGTGTGGTCACCTTATTAGAGTAGGACGCCAATCAAGTTATAGACATCTCACGAGGCTCGAATGCAAGTAATGAGTACGCCATCTAGTTCTATATACAATATCTTTGCCTACCTCATACAGTTAGTGTGTTTGTTTATATTAGGTATATTATAATCTGACAAGAAAGAACATAATAATTAATAATAATGGTTGGTAGAAGACGTGGTTAAAAGGAATGTAAGTTACACAGATACAATCGTAGATAACCATTGGTCAAATGTATCTAAGGGCCGGTTTTTTGATCTGTAGTTAGTTACTTTTGCTTAAACTGGCTAACTTTGACAATTGTTAGGCTAACTGTTGTTCTTATTAGCACGATAACAGCCATAATTAATAAAAAAGAAAAAAAAATCTGTTTATAAAATCCTTTTTGTCGCTATTTGACCATTTAATTTTGATACTTTTTTAGCCATTAGTTCAGTTTGACTACGGATCAAAGACATTCGAACGTCACACGAAAATGCTTGCATTCTATTGATTGATTACGTCTCAAATAAAACATCCCTATATTATCGATACAAGCTTGGCTTTTCAAATAAGTATGTAACTTTTCAATAATGGCCACATGAGAGCAACTATCGTCGTATTCGTCGATATCTATCCAATTTGCGATTCCGTCTGTCTGTGGCCTTTTATTCTTCAAGGGTATACCACAGAGGAATACATTCCTCTGTACCAAAAAATATTTTATTCTATTCTATTCTACTGAAATAGGTTGTTAAGAATGACCTTTAGTGATGGGACATATCTATATCTGTCGCAGCCGGATTGTATAATCCGCCGTATTACAAACGGCTAGCTGTTATCAAAAACAGGGCCGTTTTGAAATGCGACGGAACGATTAGTAGCATTGTCATTGAGATACGTTCTTCAATAAGGCGGGCCCACGTTTAGCCGCATCGTTCTAACTAAGTACTACTTATTATGACTAGTGTTGCCATAACACAAAATTATCTTTACTACAAGGTTAGGTAAGGTTATATCTGTCGCCGGATCGTATAATCCGCCGTATTACATTATTATACGCCAGACCAGACATCTAATATAATAATCCAGTCCTACTAAGAGCACAGCTAAAAGCATTTCGGTTTTGATACAATTATTAGCCAAATAAACTAACTACATCTGTGAACTATTCGGTTATGCCTGGGACATTCTTATAAAAGTGTTATTACCGCGGTAGTCTTCAAACTTAATCGGTAAACCGTGGGAGAGCCACGCTTCGGCATGAACGGGCTGGTTCAACCAGAGTGAGTGAGGGGGTACTAGAGGCCCAAGGGACGGACCTCCTGAAGTCCTGATAGACTCCATAGACGCCTGCAACACCAGTACAAGTGCTTTGGCACGATTTAAATCTCTGCGTTGGCACAGATTTTAAATATCTTTTAATCAAGTGTCCTTTACCCAAAGGTTGCCTGGAAGAGATCGCTCATAGTGATAAGGTCGCCTTTGTTGTACATTACTCCTGTTATAACTAGTTTTAAGTTTTATACCTCTGTTTTGTGTGCAATAAAAAGCATATTCATTCATTCATTCATCTCTGTGCGCTGACAACCTTTTACCCCCTTTCCCCCAATTGATAAAAAAATAAAGATAAAAACCATTTAATTTTATTGGGCCTCCGGTACCCTCACTCGCTCGACGAAACACAGCACAGGCGCTGCTTTCCGACATGATCGGATATCTCGAATTCTCGATGCGAAAGACCCTACACCCATATTTCATCTCTAGGTACGCGCTAATACTTCTATTATTAATTTAACGCCCGCTCCCGGCAACCTATAAGCGGTAGTGCGCAACAGTAGCCCAGTGTATAGATATACCACGGGTATATAGATATACCACGGGTATATACGTGACGTGAACGGCGAGGGAACGGCCTTAATGCGACGGGCAACGCGGCGACACGCCGCGTCCCGCCTGCCACTGTAGAGACACGACTTGAAGGAATATTTATGTCGATATCGATAAAGTTTAAGGACATCCAAGTTGAAGTTACACAAAAAAAAAGTTGCCTTTAGCTAAAGGGAAAGCTGGATGCTGGAGGATCCATAACAACGCCTAAATACAAGACCGGTCGTTCCTTTTGGTATTTTACTATACTCTATCTATGGCCGAGCGTATAGTTAGAGAGATAAAAGTCTGCGAAGGCTTAGCAAATAACAATATCCATGTAAATTAAAGAGAGGAAAAACATGTTACCAAAAGACTGATGGGTATGAATGTAAATGAGTGGAGAGGATGGCTGAGAAAAAGATGGAAAGATTGTGAGAAGATTGATATGACGGAGTGGATGATACGATTAAGCGACAAATAGGTTTCATGAAACCTGCATGAAAGCATGTGGTATTTGGCATGCTGACGCTAGTTTGTATGTAAGCCTATTAAATGAGTTGTTATCCTCAATAAACAAATATCGAGGATAACAACTCATATAATTACTAATTAGCAAATTCTGAAAGGGGAATTCAGAAAAGGGGAAGCTGATTGATCTAGAATTGGTAAGTAAAGTATCAGCCTGTATACTGTCCCACTGCAGGGCAAAAGGCCTCCATAATAGAAATCAAGTTATCACTACTATGATGGCTTTAGGCTTAATCACCACGTTTGTCTAATGCGAATTGGTGATTATATATCTGAGCTATGTTCGAAAAATTCGAAACATACTTTTTGCTTGATCCAGGAATCGAATCCAGGACCCCGAGATCACAGCCCGGTACTTAGTCCAGTAGACAAACGGGGGTTTATGTTATATACCTCATAATTTAAAAAGTATCGATATCTTTGCCCCAATTTCTCCCTCCCCTAGCGACACCTACAGGCTTGATCGCGCCACCCGCGCGCGGTGGCCCGCAGCTTATCTGACGCGGAAGCGAGATATATTTCATCTCTCCACTCGCTCAGTTTTTCTGCCAGCTGAGCTCCACGCGATCGCTGCGGTCCTGGTAGTTTACTCGTTTAGAAGAGTTTTACTTGAGTTTTGTTGCCTTCCTTCCTTGCTTTTGTTTTTTTTATACGTTGAAAACGTATGTTCCCATACCTAAATTATAGTCGATGGGAGTTTTTGTGCTGGGAGGGAACTCCTGGGACCGTGTGAAGTGGTGTGAAGATTAATTAAGTGCATAAAATTACACAAATTTTCTTCTTTTTGCAGGCGTGGTTCGGTTCTTTCAGTAAGTCTGCCAGTGTCACTGTGATGACGCGGACGTCACGGTACTCGTATCTTCTATACTTACTATAAGCACAACTATAAGCCTGGCCGCATACATGCTTTCGGATGCCCGAATGCGAAATCCGAATTCGGAAATCGAATTCGGAAAACTCATGTATTGTGTGCAAAGAAGTAAATTTTATAGACTGCAAAGCTTTTAAGCAATCCGACCGAAAAGACGAAACACTTGCACGATATTGGTCGAGTTTGGAACTAACCCAATAAGTAGATGGCGCTGTGTGTCTATTGCATCGCACCGGGGTTTCGTATTTTCTGTTTACCTCTATGGCTTGTCCTTAGAAATTACTTCTTTTTATAGAAGCTATAGGGGTGTCGTAACTTTTAAATCGGTACCCAAAACAAATCAGTAATCCTAAAAAACCCTGTGATGAAATTTCACCTGCATCAGTCGTTGCTGGGCATAGCCACTGATCTCGTCGGCTTAGCGACGGCGGCGTTTAATTAAAAAATGCCCGCCGGCCGACTAATTAGTGCAGCCAGGTCGGGATAGGGTTGCCAAAGCATACTCGTATAAAGTTATAAACTAAAAGCCGGAAAATCCAGTTTGGCCGGACATTTGGGTTTAAGCCCGAACCTTTTTATACTGTGGAGGAGCTACGCTTCAGCAGGCCCTTAACTAAGCAACTATTTTCTATTAATTTTCAACCGAGAGGTCCTCTCTGGAAGTTAACACAATAACAAATCCAAAAAAGAAACAAATTTTAATCGCCTAATCCTAACAGGCACCATTTAATTATACCGGACACTCAACCATAAATCGGTAGGTACCCAAAACAAGCCTATGTCCGGCTTTATGAGGAGTTCCGGACGCCTACCAACCCTAGGTCGGGCCCGGGCTGGCGGCGAAAAATAATTATGACGGCAACTAGGTGCCGCGCTGAACGAGGTGAAATTCAATGATAGTGTAGTGAGATTAATGAAAAAAATAGATAAACTAAGTACTTATTTCATCAATAAACCCTATACAGTGTGAACCCGCTATATGTGTGCCCGTCAATGAAGGCTCGGAATAGAACGCTCATTGGCATTTTCGGAATAGGGTATTTTACTATCGTTGAAATATCGACATCCTATACCTAGACTCGATAATTTATTGAAGAAACTCTGTGCTTAAATTTATTTGTGTTCAGTCTGGGTGTTAGTGGTACCTTCGTTATTCCCGGATTTTAGTACAAGCGAAAACCTTACATTGAATTAGACCCCCGGTCTTTAAATGCTGTTCAGGAAAAAGGTGTCATTCTAGGAAAACCCTATCCAATTATTGCCACCTGGCAAAACAAACAGACTGTCCCACCCACATTATAATCGTTCGTTGATATCGCCGCGCGGGCGGGACAAAGGAGCGATCCGACGTTTCATTCCACGCTCTCGAAGTTCGTTGTCGACGTTGCCAACCCGGCCGACGACTTGGCAAGTTGATTCTTGAATTTGTTGCGCGCACCGTCTACCAGGCGGCCATAACTCATTGGCGGTGGGCCGCGCCACGGGACGGGCGGGCGCGCCGGTTTAGTAGGGCTGGCTGCTACAAGCATTGATTATATTGAATGATCTACAATCGAAACAATTACATTGCCCTATAAGTGTCAATAAAATCGTGAACATATTAGCGACTCTGCTGATCGATTACATTATAGAGCATGGTAACCTCATTGGTTAATGTTTTGTATCGAAAATAGATAAAATGAAATTATTTTTATACTCAATGAATACCTATTTAATGATATTGTTAAAATTAACGTCTAGTTAACTTTCAAAATGATAGCAAATTATCTTAAATATTCCGTCCGCATCACAACCCTTGGTTTGTGGCTTGTGCAATCGGGACGGTCCGGTCACGTTGGTCGCCTGCTTGAGCTAGCTATCGAGCACTCGCTTCACTTCCTCGCGACTCATAAGGCCCTGGTACAAGCGCGACCCGCTCCAATCTCAGTCGCGCGACGCGTCGGGGAGTCCTCGAATTCCTCTCGAATTCTTTTTTTTGCTTGCTGTTTGGCAAAAAGAGCAGGGAATGCAGAGAGATTCGACGTCATTGTGTGTTTTTTGTTGCACATACTTACTGCTCGTCTTGTATATTGTTCATATGCATGCATTTTTTAAATTACGGTGTTTGCCTACAAATTCCAAAATTTAGGGTACCTACCTAATTATTTAATCTAATGTTGTGATCAATGATCATGATCAATACATATTTTGCCTGATCACATGCTAAATGCAATATGCATGCTAAAAAAATAACTATCATTTGCAATGTGAAATTGTGATGGACGTCAGGCAGGTCTTAATTTTGGTTTTTATTTTGTACCTATTTATAACGTTCAAATAAAATTCAAGTACATACAGATGGCGCTTACTCACACTTTATTTACTATAGCGTCTTAGATAGAACGCCACACGATCTCCATGTTTATGGAATCCTAGTTAGGATCGAAGCAGATATTGGAATATAATCGTATCCGCCCCACTGCGAAGCGCTTTCCCGGTAGCACAACCGGTAGTCAACCGCGGTGCGCGTGACTTCCGACTGTTCCTGTTCGCCTGGTGATCGCGGGCAAAATATACCGTATGTGCGACGGGGTCGGTTGTGACAAACACAGTTTTTGCGGGGATTTTTGTTGTAAAGAAGATAAAAATTGTTTACCTGAGGATCCTCAGATCCTCAGAAAAAATGTGCATACTAACTAAATTATATTCACGAGACATTTATAAATTATCATGCTGCAAAGTTTTTAAGCTATTGGAATATTTTTGAAAAGACTTAAAAATTATTATTTATCAGGGATACGTGGTTTCCTTTTACTTTATCATGATCATCGTCAACCTCCTGCCTCCAACCTAATTCCAGGTTATCTGAAGGTCAGTGAAGTATGCACATACAATAATTTGTATATTGATCATCTCGCACCTTTATTCAAACAAAGAAATAACTCAAAATTCGCGTTTTCCGAGATTTCATCAAAAACTGTAATACTAACAAGGACTATCGTTTCACTCGAACAGCCATTCAAATATGAGCAAACTGAGGGAGACAGCGCATGGTCCGCCTCTCTTTTACTAACACGCGCGAACAAGTTGATTCCGGGTAAAGCGAAAGATTCAGTGATGTGCCAGCTTTGTTCAAGGTTGGACCGCTGCTCTTCCGTGTTTGAGTGAAATAAACCAAACATTGCGGTGTTTTACTGCCAGATAAAATTTATTTTCTCTAATATTTAATCTAATAGTGCAATAATTTATACTTAGTTCACTATATTAGAAAAAAAATTGAAATATCTACGTATCATTTTAGACATAATTCTGTTTTATTTAAAAGTTTCATAAGATACTGAACTTAATAAGACTTATTTCAGTGTTGTACTGTTAATTCACGATTACCGTTGTGGTATTTGGAGTTGAGTCTCTGTGTTAATAACTTTAGAAATATTACTTTTTCAACTTTTTAAATTAATTCACTATTAAAGTAAATTCATACATGTCACGTTACTGAAAGTATCGTAATAATGGCAATTTTAATCTGTATTTAGCATGGCGTCATTATCTAGGACGCGGATGATATAGGTTTAGTTGATCAAAATACATCAATATCTGATAACGATTCAAAAAGTATGACCCTCATACATTGAATGACACCAAATTTGATTGTAAAGTAACTATCTATATCTATTTGATTGTAAAGTATCTGGCTGGAGGCACGGCAGTGCCAGTGCGAGAAGCTACGCCTGCGCTGTGTTTCGACGAGAAAATAAATGATGGTATTGAAGGCTCCATCGGGGAGAAAGGGGGTTAAAAGGTTAGCAGGGGATTTGTGACTTCGCTCGTGTTGCGATGAGTGTCTATTAAAAATTCCTAGTAAATCCTTTTACGTGGTGTAAGATGATGGCATATTTTATTAAATGAAATGAAACAGAACTCCAACGCACTTTCCAATAGTGACCATCTTCTCTAGGACGGGCGGCAATAAGAGGTTCCGATCTCCAAGGGCGGTTAATGTTGTCCTTGATTCATCCCACGCAGGCATTCCGCCATTGTATGCTGTGCGGTATCTTCCGCACAGTCGTACACATCTGCACCGGCAATGATGCATAGATACCTTCCAACTCAGCCATGTCTTGAGAGGATCTGTGTCAACCGATAGCTCATCGATCCACCACACTTTCTTCGAATCCATCTGTCTAAGATGGGCCAGACCGGCTCCAGAATCCGACGTCGTGATTCAGAACCTTCGGTGTCGAACTAGTTTAGGCGCGCCATTCACTTAGTGCCGTGTCCTGAGCAGCTCTTTACTACCGCACTACTGCGTCCAGCGGAGAATAAATAAAAATGAATAAATAAATTGAAACAATATCACATACATTGCCCTGGTCCTAAACTAAGGTTTTCCCTTGTACTATGGAAACCAGAAACAACGAAGGAACCACAAACACCCGGCACCATTCACTGCTAATTTGAGCACTTTGCCAGTAAACAAAATCCTGGACTTCTGCGTCTAGATCCCTTAAGGGGACCTGCTATGGCGCACGCCACCTCGTGAAAAATTGTACGGTATCCTATAATTATCTGAACTTCCATGACCTTTTGTACTTGAAACAAGCCTTATGACGGTTCTTTAATGATCCCGACCAGATCGGTGCCCCGTATTGGGCAATCGATCTTACTACCCATTTTTTAAACGGCGACAGCTTTCATCGCCTCCTCTTAGGTTGGGCAACAGCCGACTAAGAGCCCCCGCAGCGCCAACTAATCTCGGGACCAGCCATTGCCGGTGCCCGGTAAACTCCCATCTGCTGTCAACCACGAGTATCAAGTACTTAAGGGTAGCTCCAACTGGGATGGTAGTCCCACCCACCACAATGGTGAATCCAGGAGGACTTTTTCCCAGGACTGAGAAACCAGATTGCCTCGGACTTGTGAAGTGTACCCCTTGACACAACCTCTGCCAGAGCAGTCAAGCGTGGATCCACCATTTTGGGCACTGTGGGCATGCCCACAGCCTTAAATTTACTTGAGACTTTGCACTTTCTTCTATCAACTTAGGATCAGCATTCTAAGAGATTCTAAGAGAGGGAGAGGGGGATTGGCGGGTGAGGTTGTATCCACAACTATGGGCATACCTAAGGGGAGACGAGCCGCTAGGACCCCCCTTCGACGATACCCCAAGTCGGAAAATCCTTAGATGCCCATAATCACGGGCGTAGCTAGGGGGAACGAGCCGCTAGAACCCCCCTTCCACTATGTCCCAAGTCAGATAATCCCTAGATGCCCACAACCATTTTTGAGGTCTGGATCCGCGCCTAGCAGCAGTGGACAGTACTGTAGCACCCCGAAGTTCAAAAACTCGGACTGTCACCAGTGCGTCGTCGACATAACAAATAACGCGCAACATTAGCAACGCAGCGCAGAACGTAATTCGGCATGAAAGGGCCGGCTCGACCGGAGTGATACCACGGTCTCACAGAATACCGGCGTGAAGCAGCGCCTGCGCTGTGTTTCGTCGAGTAAGTGAGGGCACCGCAGGCCCAATTGGGGGGAAAATGCACCTTTTTATATAAATTTAAGTCTATGTGTTACACTTAATTTTATCTTATACTGGAATAAAAGTAAAAAAGATGAAACCTTTTAAATTATAACAATAAAAACAGCAACATTCTGACTTGCATCGTACCATTTTGAAGGAATTAAATTAATATTTTTATCAAAAAGTGAAATAAGTACGAACTTTTTTTTTCAACAATATAAATAAATACCTTCCTTTTATAAATAACTATGATCTCCATACAAATTAATTTCTATATGTTTTAAACTATTCATACCTATGTTTAAAACAAGGCTATTGTTATTAGTTTATTTTTTATTTAATTTTGAAGTACACTAAGCGGAGGTGTCAAACTTCAAATGCGTTTTCCCACAAATGTGAAATTTTGAGTTATTTCTTTGTTTGAATAAGGGTGCGCTGTTCCTTATAAAATAGTAAAAAATTATGCTATAACTTGGGTAGGTAATTTGGGTGACGATCTGGTGAAGGTCGCGGGAGTCCCTTGAATGCGGGTGGCACAGGACCGATCTGTGTGGAGAACTTTGGGGGTGGCCTATGTCCAGCAGTGAACGTCTATTGGTTGAAATGATGATGATGATAATGAACTTGGGTAGGTAAGCCTAACAACATCCAGCGAGCATTAGTGCCTATTAAAAAGATTCTTCAGGCAGATCTGCGTCCGCTTCTAGATTCGGACCACAGATGCAGTTATGGTTCTGGCTAACAATTTCACAGTCTCCAGTTGACCTGTGGAGAATAAAACAGAACATTCGAAAACTTTGTATCTCCCAAAATACTTATCAAGACTGAGCGGCTGCGTGCGATGCGACGCGGCGCGACCTCCGCGTCAGACCGACGTTCTGCAGAAACCTTCTACAACTTTTGCTTGCCTGGTATCCTCAGGCAAAATAAACCGTATGTGCAACGGGGTTCGGTTGAAACAACAGCTGAAATAACCGTTAGTTTAGTAGATGATTGATCTTGAAACCAGCTGGTTTTCATAGGCCTTTGCTATTTATTTATTATTTAAATAATCTCTAATTCGATTCGGACAGTTTTGCTATTTTAACAATAACAATTCCAAAAATTCCAAAAAACCTACATTCACTTTTTTTAGGGTCTAGATTCTGTGCTATTTAATAGATAAGATCCAAGAAAAAAATCTTTTTACTTTATTCATTTGTTACGCAATGTCTGTATCCTGCGGATTCCTCTAACCAAACTCTTATTATCTACTCTTGTTTATTTAAATCCATTCTCTTAGACTAGTAGACTTCGCTGTGTGATTCCACGTAAAATGATCATTCCTGACCTAATCCATAAACTGATCATCCCAATTACCAAAAAGCCTTCACAAAGCCTCTGTCCCCCTAGTACTTATTCGATTGGTTCGATACATCGAAGGAATCCGAGTCAACATTGCGTCGACTCGACTCGAATCGTCCAATCAATCTAGGTGTAATGAAAAAAAAAAGAAAATCTGACTAAATAAAAAAAACGTTGATCCAAAATCATGGCTAATGTGTTCATCAAGTTCCTAGGGCCGCATAACTGATGAAGAGTTTTTTTGATCAAGCCAAGTCATGACCTGAGAATCGCTTTGATTTGGGAATATTTGTTTACTGCAGTTTTTTTTATTGAAAAAACGATTTTATTAACCAGGAATAAAACCTAAAATCGTTTTCTATTCTCTTATTGTTGTGAATACGCTGTTACTACTACACACTTAAAATATACAACACGCACACAGTCTCTTTGCTAAAACCAAATTAGACTTTATATCACTCCTCAATAGAGTGGATATTTGATTATAATTTTCCTTTGATTCCACAGTGCACTAAAGTGGCGTGTGCGCCGGTGTCTATATTTACATGAAAAAGTATCTTAGTGCTTACAACATAAAGAGCAATATCGTTTAGTTTTTATCGTAATTAGAGACCGGCGCGTGCGATGCCCGGCAGGCACGCCTCCTCGCGCCGACCGCGCCAGTTCCCTCCCCACACTTCATGTGCGCCTAGTAACATGCGCACATTTCGCGCAAGAGCGCCGGCGCGCGCGCAGCGGATTCGTGCCCGATGCGCGCGCATCTTCATTCTGAATTGAAACGTCTTAAAATCGGAGTGTTGTCTTCTTTTCTAAAATGAACTTTATGTAGAAACAAATAAGGCTTTTAAAGATTTGAATCAAAATCGTCGTGGTGTGGCAGTTGGGATCGCCTGCGCAGGTTTGTCAACAATATGCGCGCGCGCCCGTCTTGCCTTTCGTGTCGAACAAGCGTTGTGTGCGCGCATAAAAAAGGAGCAAAGCCTGTGATTCCACTTTTAAATAACTGCCAAAAGTTTTGGGTGTGATATTTTTTTTTGTACCTCTTTTAAAGACAACTCCACTGTAACTATTCTATAATTATAGCACAGATCATAGTAATTTTGATTTTAGCATAGACGTCTATTGGCTGAAATGATGATGATGATGATGTAGTACACAAATAGTAATACTCGTTTTTTGGCGAAATATCTAGTTCAAGTGATTTTCCTATGAAGCCCTCTTAAAAGGATGCATAAATAAATTTAATCTCCTTTAGAAAGTTACATCAACAAATTAGACGCGGTATTAAAATCCACTGTACTTACAAAATGGAATGGTCACCCGGCAATAATGTATGAAACAGTAGACAGTAGAGTTTTTGACTTAACATGGTTAAGAGCTTTTATTCATGTTATGATACCCTAATATTCGGCATAAAACGATAAAAAACAACATTGCTCAATGGCAAATGAGCCAGAATTCTTGTTAAAAGAGTTTTAGCTATTCGAAGCATCAAGGACTAAGCTGTGAGCTTCTGTCTGCTGACCATAGCGACATGGTGGCTTAAAGCCAAGCCATCCCGTAATTAATGAGAATATACCTGTCGCATCCAAACATAGACTCTCACTACGGAGACTGTGCACAAAATAAGAGTTGCCACAAAGGGCCATGGAGAAAATCATGGCATCAGACTCCAAGATCGAGTTCGGATCTCTGAAATCCGACGCAGGATTTCCAGGACGTCGGATTAAGAGTGGGCGGTGATGGCAGGTGGAGCAAAGTTTTGACCGAATGGCGTCCTAGAAACGGCAGACGAAGTCTAAGTCGTCTGGTGGCTCTTAAGGCAAGAGGCAGGGTCATTCATATTATGTATATGCGCCATTCTGCTATTAAAATTTTGAAGATTAATATTGCTATGGATTGTTGCTTAATTTCCTTTAGCAACTTCAGTAATTACTCGGTTGCAATGACGGAACTTTGGACAAGAACTAGTTGATTCTAGGTGTAAACAGTAGTTAGAGTTGATAAGTAGCTGAGAACAGCAACTAAAAAGATGTTCGTAGCCGTAAAAAAGGTCGTAATTAACTAGCCTTTTACTGTACCTAACTGTCTAATGTCTGCAATACATATTTACTCTAGCATTATTTTTAATCCATTTCACTTATTTAGCCTGTTCGATCGATGTATGCGGGTATCTAGACTCCTAGTATGTGTCGCGTCGGTTTACTACATAAAACAATGCTCGGCCGCAAGTGGCGCCTTCCATCCGTCGCATTCGCATCGTACGTAGCTAATCGCACATTCGCAGCCCACAAGCGCTCAATACAAACTCAATAGCGCAACACGCGTTATCTGGCGAAGGCCGGCGGCATTATCGGCGCGGCGACGATCGACGATTGTTTCGCGGGCAATTAGGGTACGGCCCGCACGTGCCGGCCCAGCCGAGGCGGGACAGTGCACCGCGCGCGCCCCACGCGAGCGGCCGTGTTCAGGGGGACGAGCGCACGCCGCGCGCCGACCGCACCACGATCGCGACGCGACCGCCCGCGCACCTCTCCGCGCCTGGTACTTTTTTGTTTTGACCCGCATTTTTTTTGTTGAGGTTGGAGTTCAGATCTGCAGCTGACACCTGTTGGCGGCGGATGTGCGGAGCCTTTGAACTTTGTTTGCTTGCTTCTTTACGGGTGTTTATTCAATATAACTTACATCCTAGCGGTATGCCTTTGAAAGTTAAATAATCTGTCAAGTGGAAGAGCAGACTCCACAAACTGTCTAACACACCAACAATATGAATATGGCATCACATACCTAGACTTAGTATTCCTTGTGTATTCAAGTGAGAGAGGCAAGCGAACGCGTTATTTACATTATGTTTGACATGACAAGTGAGGTATCGAAGTCTCAAAGGGCGACCGACAGCCTTTCTTCCGTAGGGCCCGCACCCGCGTGAAAACTTTCCTACAGAAAGTCCGTAAAGGTCGATGCGAACTTTCCAGCCAAAAGTTCCATTCGCAAAGTTGTACGCACGCCGAACTTTCGAGTTCGGCAACTTTCCGAAAACAATTCAACGAATTCCCCCATCGAAAACAAAAGAGTACCAGGCATTAACGAGTTCCGTGACAGTTGGTGTTTTGCTGATAATGGAGGACAGTGCAGTTGAAATTTGAAGTGCCGTGTTTATTTATGCGCTTGAGTGCAGTACTGCCAAAATGGCTGCTGCGATGATAACGGACCGTGGACTTCGTAAAAAGTTGACTCAAGAAGCGATTCCTGAGAAGACTCCTCGGAAGCCTTCTAAACGCAAGTCTACAGCAGGCAGTTCGAAAGGTGAAAAGAAGAACGAGCAGAATAACAACAAAAGACCTAAAGTGCAGACTGGGGATCCGAAGTTGGACTTGTTTTCAACGTACCAGCCGTGGGTGATTCAGACTTATGGTGATTTGGCGAAAACAAAGACGATAACTTTGAAGAAGTATGCGCGAATCCTGCGCACGCTTCGGGGGGAAGAATGTCATAGTACGGACAGTTCGAAGTTCCGTTTCTGGGTGAAGGCGAAGGGTTTCCACGTGGGCAAGCCTCCAGGGTACGAGGCGAAGCCTGCCGACGGGATCGTGTGCCGCTACAGCGTGCTGGACGCCGAGGGATGCAAGAAGGGCCCGGATGGGCAGGACATCTACGCTGGATCGCAGAATGATCCGCCGCTGTATATCCCGATGCCTCCGTTAAAGGTAAGAGCTTTAAAGATTTCTTCTCTCATGACTAGCAAAGTTCAGGAGAACGTCTGGTTGGTTTGCTTTGCTAATTGAACTACGGAAGGACGGACATTCGTGTAGGTTGGTTATTGTCATACTACGTCTGATATGAATCTATTACATTTTAAACTTTTAAATTCCCTATGCAGTTTCTCTATAGAAATGTCGAATCAAGAAAATCTGACACGTTACGAGAAAAACGCTTTATTAATTCTTGCTATACATATGTATAACGGTCAAAACAACCGAAACAGACTTGTTGACTTACTTATCCAGAGATTTATAACGATTGCAATATCTGACTTATACAATATATTTTATTTAAGTGCATACCTACATTACCTACATAATTTACAGACCCAAAATTACGTGTGAATTAAAAAAGAAAATACCGATTTCGGAACTTGACGACTACTTCAGGAACTCAGTGCAGAAAACGGAAGAACTGTATCTTTCTCTTTTTAAACTTATACGAGTAAGGGAGATACAGAAGTTCCCCGACTGAGTCACACTCGAAGAAAACAGGTGATTTCTTGTACAGAAGTACTAGGCATACATAACAACTGCAGAAGTTTGTTTGTACACTTTTAACTGTCCATCTTCGAATCACGGAACGCGGCGAGCGTCTGAATCAGCGGTTGTTGTGATTGAGCGGCCAAGCAAGCAGTGCTAGTCACGTTGATTATACAAGTCACAATGATTAATTAAACTAAAAGCATCCTTTGGTCTTTACAATAAAACAGAAATTCGAAGTTCCTAGCTGACGTTTTGGTATTGTTGTGACAGGACAGCACGCCCTCTTCCAGCGACAATAATGTCAGAAGCAAGCAGAGATCAAAGAACAGGTGAAGTGTGCCACCACATTACCAGGCGTCCATAACTGTCATGGAGATCAGAATTCATTGTTCATGCGCGTTCATTTGAGTGAGCGTCTGAGCGTGCGAAACTCGAACGCACTCGATGGCTTCCTGCGTTGTTTTGCTAAACACTTACAAATACTTAGGTACTTTAATAATTCTATAAATTGTGTATTAAAGCCACTGCATAATAAAATATTATGGTCAAAAATAATACATGTTCGAAATTCAAAATACTTAATCTACTAATGACAGCGCTGTTTTGTGGGTTCACTTTTCGAACGATTTTAGTATGGAACTGCAGCTTATCCGTTCTCTAGCTAGAGATCATAATAATATATCTAAGGATATGATCTATTGCATAAACCTCCTTCTTAATACTGTACTGGTTACGTATATTTTGTGATATCCAACTCCTATCACCGGTAACATTTCCCCATACTAGTAACACTTATCTCTGATCACATGACATTAACTAATGGGTCGCGATGGGCGGGATCGCTTACCATCAGGCGATCCGTCTGCTCGTCTGCCACCTATCAGTTAAAAAATAAAAAAACAAGACGAACGACTGTCACGTCTAAAAAGGGGCGCTGTTTCACGCCGGTGATCTGTGAGGTCGTGGTATCACTCCGGCCGGCCTATTCATGCTGAAGCGTGGTTCTCCTACGGTCTTGTTTGTGATTGGTGAAATGGTGTTTATTTTAGGATTACAAACATTACTTCTGCCACCTTTTTCTATAGTTGCCAGTGTTAGCCTGTGTTGTCAGGTTGCCACCCCTGACCGCTCGCTCATTTATTATAGAAGGCTCGCCTCATGTTTATTAAAGAGGCGCTATCCGGCGGTCGCACCCTGGACTGGCGGCAGGGTTGCCAGGTTTGAAACGGAGACTAAAGTCTTCATATACCATCATCATCTTCATTTCAGCCAATAGACGTCCACTGCTGGAGATAGGCCTCCCCCAATGTATCCAAGGGATTACCGCGACCTTCACTAGATGACAGTCTACTCTTATTAGTTTGGGTTAGAGTCTCACGGTTGGAGAACGCCACGTCGCGTCGGTCCAGTGGTTTAAGCATCGGACCGTGATCTCGGGGTCCCGGGTTCGATTACCGGGTCCAGCAAATTTCAAAAAATTTATTATGTTTCGATTTTTTTTAAACATAGCTCGGGTTCGTGATCACGAATCCGCATTAGGCAAGCGTGGTGATTAAGCCTAATCCCGTCATAGTAGCGATGGCTTGATTTCTATGATGGATGTTTTTGCCCTGCAGTGGGACAGCATATAGGCTGATACTTAAGGGTCTCACACACCACTTTATCCCCCACATGTGACAAGGTGAAGGCCATGATAGGTTTTCTCTGGGAAAAAATAATGTTCATACAGCTCTACACCGAAACGTCAATATTCCCAGTGCATCGTCGACAGATTTCCATAAAAGGGCATATAAAATAGCTTCGCGTTAGAAATATTAATAATAAGCAAATCCTGAGATCAGGCGGGCCGCCGGATAGCCCCTTTAATAAACATGAGGCGGCCAAACGTGGAGTGACCCCTCTTTGGACTGCAACCGTTCTTATGTTTGAGGCTCAAGAGCTATATTTGCACTGCAACTTGAGTTGTGACGCTGACTGTACGATGGCGATGTCTAATGGAGCTTGGTGCTTCGTCGAAAACTGGTCAATCAGGCCCCCATTTTACAACGCAGACATTTGTCGGTGAGCAAGTGACAATTGTCAAACGACTGATGGCATTATTACAATTTTATATCATAATAGTGGCCCGCCCTTAGGTTATATTACTTCGTTTCGAGATATTGGTTCCAAGTTGTACAAACAGATGGCGCTGGACGTCAGTTAAATTGCGCAAGTGTTTCCCTTTTTGGGTAAATAACAACTTGGTATGATAAAAAATATCACGACAAGGACATTTTTCAGTTGATAGCAACATTAGCAGCTGTAGTTTTAGTAACATACGAGTATTTTGGATCATCATGCCACTGTTGTTGAACGTAGGTCTCTCGATATTATGTTTGCCACTTGACCGATGCCGAATCAAGCTTCTGCTAACTTTCATACTTAACGTCACTGTCTGTACTGAATGTGTCCCTCACTACGTTTCCTGACACGGTTTCCATTGTCACTTCAGAACTCGTTGACAACGATAATTAAAACTTAATTTTTCGGATCGTAGCAAATTCCCCTTGCGTACTAGAACTTTATTTGTCGCTTTTAAACTTTAACTACAAACAACGTATGTACCTAGCATGTCAATATCTGCGCGCGCATGACAATACGCCCGTGTGAAATTTTAAACAAACGTTCCCATACAATTTATATTCGCTGGACGCCGGCAAAAACGAGAACAATGGGGCGCGTAGACCACCGGCCGATAACGCCGATCGATGGTCATCAAGACCTCCAGTCACATTATGATATCCTGGTGGTACATTGTCATGTTTGACTTAGGATTTGTGATTTTTTTGTTGGCTTGAATTTCAGACCCCCTTATCAAAACGGAGGGTAATATGATCTTAAAGCTACAAACAAGTATGAGATGACAGCAATTTTGTCACTTGTATGTTGGTCTGATGCCTCAGAATTTAGTCTTGCCGGTAACTTTACGGACGCTGTGCAATGTTTTTTTAACTGCCTTGATTCTGGTCAAATAAGTGACAAGCATGATGCTCTAAATTAGTTCCCACAAACGCGTATGATGAAATTTAAAACATACGAGTACGACCCTTGCTTAGCTCGTTAAAGTAAATATTCTTTAAAGGTTTTCTTAACTTTTTATGTTCTATTGAGAGAACTATAGCTAAGTGCTCAAACTACTCAACGCATATCCTGCCCTTAGCTGATAAGGATTATCAAAATAACCATGATAATAAGCAGCTAATAGGTATTCTAAGTACTAGAGAACTAAGCCGGCGGCCGATGCAGAGCGCAAGCGACGCTCTACTGATTGACTGATTTATGCTCCGTTCGCACGACCGGTAACCTCTTATCATTGTATTGTTTACCAGTGTCACATTATGCTATCCTAGTACGAACCATGTACTGTACGAGTACTAACGACTATTCTAGTTCTAACTTTCAGACTAGACGGAAAGATTATTTATTCTTGTGTTGATGGTCGATACTAAAAATTCTAATATTATGTGCCTTTTGGTACCAATAAAATGTGTTATTTTTTTTAGAAAATGTTCCTGTCAATTCGACTCATTGTCATCCGTCATCATAATCCTAATAAAGGAAGCACAAGTCTACCCTAGTCTACCTCTCAGTTGGAGGAGTGTGAATGGCCGTCAGTCATATTAGCACACTAGCCCCTCCCCTTTACAGTGAAAAAATTCCTTAAAACTATCCAAAAACAAAGTTATTCAAAAACATTCCGAATTTTATTATCATAGTCAAGCTACCGAAATTCCTTTTCTCCCAGTACTGCCATGTAGAACTCTATCCATGTACAGCGATCACCGCGTCATGCGTCACCGGATCGAGGTGATAACGCAAATCGATGCGCGCGCTCGACCTCCTGTCACATTATGTCGCCCTGGTGATTCCTATCGACTGTATCGATCATTTTCTTTGACATCTTTTAGGGATTTGACATCTCTCTCTTGTTTTGTTATTTTTTAGTTCAAAAATTTTAAAATCCACCCAGGGCTGTCTGTCTAGATAGGGATGACTTTTTTTGTTGTTTTTTTCCAAAACAACGTATTGAGCAATGAAGGATCATCCAAAAATACCTATCCGTATCCATCAAAAAAAATGTTAGGTAATAATTTTTTTTTAACTAAATGTTCAAGAGACGACGCGTCCACAAGATTAAATTAATCTTGAAGCAACATAGGGCAGTTAGTTGATCTGAAGTTGAACGTATACCCAGCCATCACGTGTAGTTAGGCGATGCATTCGTCGCGTCCGACGTGTGCCCTCAACACGCATCGGTCATGGTGTGGGTTTCACACCCACACGGGCTGCGGCTACCGTCTGCCACGGCGACCGTACCCGGCGCGGCCCGCCTGCGACGCCGCCCGTTTGGGTCTAGGGTTGGCAACTTGGCACTAATTAAAAATGCTATTCACGTTTAGAATTTACATACGTTGTTAGACTCGATCATAATAACTAGGTAGTTTTGACAATTCTCACTGACCAAGTAGGTAGTCTTCACTAAAACAAGGGCATGCTTTTGCTGTACCTACTGTTCGGACGTGGTTCTTTCAACATATCCCAGGACCCGATTCAATTCAAATCAAAACAAAACATGTGTCATTCCTAGACCTCTTGTCACTTTCCATCAGGTGCGATTGTGATCAAGCGTTGGCCTATAAAAAAAAAAGTCTGGTAATCTAACCGGGGACGTCCACCTTTCCCGCACCACATTCATCATTCCAGTGCGCTACGACTCCGTTTTATTTATATTTTTACTAGTGTTTTGTATTTTCTTGTGTTGTGTCAATTGTCTTTAGCATGTAATACTTATGTGTTGTGGTGTCCAAATTAATAAATTGATTTTCTTTCTTTCTTTTTTTAGCGGCACATAACTTTGAGAACAACATGAAATTAACATACATATTATTATTTGAGCAGAAAAGTTAAAAGGGTACGAGCAGCGGCGGTATCATATACCATCAGGCGGTCCCGCTTGCTCGTTTATCTTCCTTTCCCGTTAAAAACTGCCTTTTCGACAGCACAGAAAAACAAAGGTATAATAAATTTTAATAATTACACTTGACGTCCAGGCCCCAATTCTCGTGATTTTCGATATTGAAAACATGGCGGAATATTTTTAAAAACCATGTTTTTGCGATATAGGTAAATCTATTTTCGATACAAGCACGAAATTATACACCTTCAATCCCCTTTCCCCCCAATTAGGCCTCCGGTCCCCTTACTGACTCGACGAAACACAGCGCAGGCGCTGCTTCACCCCGATCTATGGAGGCCGTCGTATCCGGACGAACCGGCCCATTCATGCCGAAGCATGGCTCTCCCACGGTTAAACCTAACCCACAGGTACCTACAAATTATTTTGTGCCTACAATACGGAACCGCTTGCATGCTTGCCATAGACAATAAACAATTGATTAAATATTAATTTCGAAAAAGGAACAGTATCGACCGCGTGTGACCGGGCATTCGTTCACACCTACGTGACGCTCCGCCATCTGCCTGTGACAAGCGGCCGGCGGGACCCGATAGGGCTGCCAAGACCAAACACCCAAAAATAAAAAATAAAACTGATGGCGCTAAAGTTTTCTATTTTCTTGACTTGGGCGTTTGATGCGCGCAGATTCCGTCAATGTAAACGATTAGAGAGGCACAATAAGAAAAAAATAATTAACTGGTAGGTAGGAGTTTTCAATCTTATTTCATCTTCGGGGTGGTGCTGAAGTAAAAGCTCTGTAAAATAGCACCTTGTACGCTTAATGACGACTCGTTTAGCGCAGTGGTTTGAGCACCGGTTGAAAGGCAATGGTCACGGCTTCAATTCACACACCACCACAAGTTTTTTTGACCAATGTTTATTGGTAAACAAATGTGTTGAGTCTGGCTGTTTGAGGTACCTTCTTTGTCTATGACTTCCATAGTACAAGTGAAGAAAACCTTAGTTTGAGACCAGGGTCGTGATTTAGAAATGAAAAAGAATTTTTGATGTCGCATGAAGAGTATAGAAAAACTATGTTTATGCGATTTATATCTGTTTTCAATGAATATCACTTGCACGAGAATAATGGACGAATATATTTTGATGGTGTCTATTCTTTTTTTAATTTTTAATATTAAAATATTTTTTTAGAATATATTGTAATTAATAACACTTTGTGCAATAGTTTCTTGTTTGGGAACTTAAAGGCCATTAATTACTAGCTCGTTAATCTAGTCATAAATATAGAACGCTCCTTCATCGTATCAAGAACGAGTTAGCATAGCGCTTGCGAGTAAAAACTGGAGGCTTTAGTTAAAGGTAAATTCCACCAGTCAATATAAGGTTTAAACAAAAACCAGGCGCAGCCCTGCTAGCCGCCATGCTTATCTATATTTTTTCGCCGCGCCTTTGTGATGTCGCGCCCCCCTCCCGCGCGCTCCGCCGCCTCCACAATTAAGAGGATCACAGCGAAGCCGCCATTATATTTCTTCAGCACCATGTATTTGTCCACGGAAACAGAAACATTATTTATCTGCATAATACACAGTTGATATAGCTGATGGCGGCACGAAAGAATAGCAATAATAATAATTTAATTGTGGAAGAGCCATGCTTCGGCATGAATGGGCCGGCTCGACCGGAGTGATACCACTGCCTCACAGAAAACCGGCGTGAAGCAGCTCCTGTGGAGGACCATCGGGGGGGAAGGGGATAAAAGGTTAGCAGCGCACTTGTGACTCCACTGGTGTTGCATGTGTCCATGGGCGGCGGAAATTGCTTACCATCAGGTGATCCGCCTGCTCGTCTGCTACCTATCACATAAAAAAAAAATAGCGATGACCGTTATTTAGCGCACTTGTAAAAAAGAAGACTTTCTATTAAAATTGGTTTCTGCGCACTCAAGGTCATAACTACACTTTCTAGCCGCAGACTATACAGAGGTGTTATAAAAGGTATCATAGGCACGGTATTCTGCCTGCCAGCAGGCGCGCAAATGATATTAAAATTACATTCTAATCTTAAATCAATAATTAATCTAAGTACCTGTATTGTCCACTGTGCATATGCCTCCAGATATCTATGTTCCTGAACAGATTCATGTCTTCGGAATCACGATGCTCAAGCGAGCCTTGATGTTGTAGGACATTCGGTAGTTGATCCGCCAATACTCCTCCGTTCCGTCGCTTTTAAATCTGGAGATAAAGTACAACTTGTTCCATTAATCCAAGCTATGCAATGTATGGTGTTGTCCGTGGTACGTACAGCCACACATCAAAGTATACAAAACTGTCAAAATTTCATCAATTCACTCTCATCTTACTGGCATACACATTAGGTTGAATATCAATTGACGATATTTGACAGGTTGTGGTAACCTGATTTGTGGCTGAGTCGTACCTGGTAATACACACACCCGTGTCTATTACGTCATGGTTGACGTAAGCGACACATTGTCGCTATCATATTGTCAAGACTTTAATGTTAACGGTCAAATTTCAGAACAATCTAGTTAATTTTACCTGGATTCATTGAGTTTATCCTTATCCCAATTTACGGGTTCGACTAACTAACGACCTTCTTCACAAAATTCATCTCATTTGCATTATTTTGACGGCCTCGATGGTGCAGTGGCTAAGGTGTTTGCCCGAAGCGCGAAAGGTCCCGGGTTCGATTAGTCAAGTCAATTTAGGAAACTACATTTTCAAAATTTTCTTGGGTTCTGGGTTGACGCCCCAGTTAATTATCGTCATCTGGTACACATAGTACAGGGGTTGCCCTAGTTTGAGACCAGGTTGATTGGTGTGATTGTCTGGCGCATTTATTTATTTATTTTATCTTACTGTCGCCCCTCCACTGTGTGACCCTGTGTAATTTACGGCGCGGGCCAGCGCTCGTCGGGAGCTCCGATTTATGGAGTAATTTTTACAATGGCCGCGCGCCCGGTTAAGTTGCCAGCTTGTGTGATACAGATGGCCCCTTAATAGAATAGTATTCCGCCTTTTTATTGATGGCTGTTCGTTTGAAGCCTTTGCCAGTTCCAGTTAGTTACTAGAACTATTTTAACAAGTGCGATGCGATAGTAGATGCCTGGCACCTACTGTTAGTAGCGGTGAATAAAAAAAAGCTTGGCGCTGTGACCATAGTGAGTCTTGTCTTCCGATAAAAACAGCCATCTTCGACCGTTCTGCGCCATTTCCTGACAGTCATCTGCCAAGGTTAAAAAGAGTAATAGCAATATTTATTATTAAATACTTACCATTGAAAAAAATATACTTCAGTGATAAAATAATATCGACAGGTCGAGGCAACCCTATATTTATTGTCTAATGATATTTTCGAATTTCGAAATCCAAATTCGGAATTTAATTGCAGTCTGAAAATTTGAAATTTGCAATTTAAAATCAATAAAAAGAATTGCGAACAAAGAGTTCGAAATTCAAAATTTTAAATCATCCTCCCTCTAAAATAGATTTTCCAGTAAATGTCATCTGTGGCTAAAGCATTGGACACGGATCGAGCTCTATCATTTATGATTCCATTTGATGTTATGAATGATGCCCGTTGATTTTGGCGGTTAAATCTGCAATCAATGATGCGAAGCGATTTTAATAAATAAAAGCTAGGTTTATTTATCGAGAAATGAAGTTTTTGATATTTTCCTTTTCACATTTTATCCGTCTATCTCGTGTGTGGGCGTGCCATGCTGCGCTTGTTGTATAATGGTCTCTACTCCAGAACTTTTCTGTCTCAGCGGTCATCACTTCTTAGTGCTATATCGCCACTTCAACGTACTAAATCAAATCACGAGTCAAATTCATCAAAAAACATTCCATTTGGCAGAAGTAAGCGGCTGGAGGCAGAATTAATTTGGCGGCGCTAGTTTTGTCGATATACTTAGCCCCTTAATTTGTATCTTCATTCGAGGCGCATGGAAGCCATAGAAATATTTTTCAATCAATCTATGTAATGACAACTGAATGTAGGCATTCTTCGTGCTGCACTATGTATCTTTATTTTATTCCATTACTGTGGGAGAGCCTCGCTTCGGCATGAATGGGCCGGTAACTGGAGTGATACCACGACCTCATAGAAGACCGGCGTGAAGCAGCGCCTGTCACCTGTCACTGTGTTTTTCTGAGTGAGTGAGGGTAACGCAGGCCCAATTGAAGGGAAAGGGGGTAAATAGGGTGTTAAAGGTTGGTAGCGCACTTGTGACTCTACTGGTGTTGCATGGTGTTTATGGGCAGCGGTAATCGCGTACCATCAGGTGATCCGTCTACTCTTTTTTTTTTGGCATCTGTCTTTGTCTATGAGAGTCGATTGAAGGAAGAAATTTGTCAGTTTTGTATACTTTGATGTGTACTATGTTCTTAAAAAGTAACATCGCGTTAATTCCCTAATTTAATAATAATATATTTATAATCCAACGTGAAAATTTAAAGGCCCCAATTCTCACTTTCCTTGCAAAACAAAACACATCACATCACAATCAAATCACATCGCCCACTACAACGAGCCCTCCTTATTTATTCCTCTGGCGCGGGTGATGACGCGGAATAATTTAATTGGCGCGCCGCCGCCATTGGTCGGCGACGTTTTTCATTTCACCTGTCACCGTAAGATCTGGTGATTAGTGGGGACTGTACGAATTTCCTGGGTACAAACGATTTTAATGCCTAATTAGTACCGGTACAAATGAAAGATCACTCATCATCACTTAACCGGAGGTTACGCTTCGGCATGAATGGCTCGACGGAGTGATGCCACGGCCTCACAGAAAACAGGCGGAAAGCAGCGATTGTGCTGTTTCGTCGAGTTAGTGAGGGTAGACGCCCAATAGGAGGGAAATGGGGTAAAGGCGCAGCGCATTTGTGACTACTGGTGCTACAGGAGTCTATGGACGGCGACAATCGCTTACCATCAGGTGATCCGTCTGCTTGTCTACTACCTATCACATAAAAAATACTTCGGTCAATCTTCCGAAATATAATATAGTATAACGTCTCTTTAAACACTCGACATTGGCAGCATTAAAAGTGTCTCTAAAGGCGGTAGATAAAATACTGGTCGAACAAAGTATGTTTCGAATTTCGAACATAGGTCGGGATTGTGATCACCAATCCGCATTAGGCAAGCGTGGTGATTAAGCCGAATCCCATCATAGTAGCGATGACTTGATTTCTATGATCGCAGACTTTTGCCCTGTCTACAGTGGGAGTGGGACAGTTATATAGGTTGATACTACTTTACTAATCGCTCTCCTCACCTATTTAGTTAAGCAAACATCTGACTAGCCAACAGCCTGTCAGACAGACCGCTACCCTTACGCGGAGTAAAACAGAAACGACGGAGCCAGATTTACGACGTCGTAACTTCGCAACCACCTCGGTGAGTAGTTACGCGTTTATGATGGGGGTTCGATGACGGAGTATTGTATGTTGTCTGTGAGGCGCACTTTAAAGCGACGGTGCGTTTGTCTATGGTCCAGGTGACCTGGATGGATGGATGGAAAATGCCTGACCTGGACCAGGTCATGCATTTTCCAAGGCAAGGCATTTTGTATCTAAGTTTTTCTGTTCAGAGTCAGACATTCTACATTTTATGTCGGCCCGAAGTCTGGAATATGGCGGTCTTGTATGTACCTAAGTGCCTTGGAAAGCACGTTGAGATGTTGGTCCTGACTCCTGCGCTAGATCTTTCTTCAGTCATCTCACACTGATGTCCCATCGAAATTTTACGTTGTCTGTAAGTCGCACTTTGTCTACTATGGTCCGATCCTAGATGGATTTGAAGAATCCTGCGGTGCACCCCCGGACATGAACCACGACCCTGGCATAGAAGGCGCGTGCTTATCCACTGAGCTACCATCTTTCCCATCAGGTGATCTGTCCAATCATCCTAAAAAAAACTTAAACGGTGTGGCGCCATCGACAAAACGTTGACATTTTTCTATTGGCTATCTTTTATACTCTGGCTACACTGAAGATGTAGATAAAGCACGGTGTGCATAGACAGCAATCTCACTCAATTTAAAAAAAAATCTTGGTTGCTTGGAAATTATGTAAAGTGTATGCAACGAGGAAAGTGTCAGAAGACTGTCTCAAAAAGTTGTTGTTCGTGTGTTGAGGCCTTGGGGCCTTCCTGTGGTAGACTATTATTATTATGACGAATCGTTGGGACTCCGTGGCAGACTATGTGAAGAGTCGTTGGGACCCGGCAAACTATGTGACCAGTTGTTGGGACCCCCCCATGGCACACTGTGACCTATGTGACGAGCCTTTAGGACTTAGGACCTCCATGGCAGACTATGTGACTAGTAGTTGGAACCCCTCTGTGGCAGACTATGTAAAGGGTTTAGACGAGTGAAATGGTTTATCTTTTCACCCTGTATTATCTAAATGCAGGACATTTCCCAATCTCTAATTGAATCCTGTTAGCAGCCAGGGCTAATTGAACGTTAGCTGTAAGCAGACCCTTATTTGGAAATAGGCCGTATAGGCCACGGCCTAGGGGCGGCAGCGTCTTTGGAGTATCTGAAATTACTATTTTAGTAAGGTAATAATTTCAGCTATGATCAAACCACAGATGACGGCCCAATTCTAGGCCTGCCATTGCAACTGATTCCCAACGTTATCAGGACATCTGGTTGTGGTTCTTAAAATAGTTCAGATAACAAATGCCACCATTTTTTTAGACACTATTTGACATTTACGTCTTTTATGAAGATGTGCGACTTGATAATCACATCTAATTTAATCCATGTTTAAAGTAAAATGCATACCACACAAGCTATAAGAAATTCCATCGCATTTTCCCTTGAAGAATCGCAGCAAGTATTCCCGGCAGTCGCGCCTGCACCAGGCCGACATAAAAACATAGAGGTATAGATAGAGCGCCGTCATGTAAGCGCTCGGTAGTCGGTAGGCAGCGGGCGCGGGCGGCGTCGGATGTATAAAGTGGCGCGCCGGTGGCCGCTTGACATAGCTATAACTCGCGGTGCCATGACGAACAGCCGCCGGGGGAACTGTGGAGTCGTGTGTCAACATAAGGTTTTTTTTTATTATTTCTTTCGGGGAATACTCTTAGTCACGAATGTTCACAGGGTATTGAGGATTCCAGAATATAGAAGTCGGAAAGCAAATTTAAAAGTTAATGGGAAATGAGAGAGAAGGAAAGGAACTAAGGGTGTCAATCTTAGTTGTGACTACTAAGTAATTTATCGCAACATGATGGTAGTACAAAGATAGTATAACTAAGGAACTATCTTCTAGTTCCATAACCATGAAGAACGTCACAAAGTAAGTAAAGATATCTACCCCAACAACTCAGCTTGCATTATGTACAGTAAGACGACAAAAAAGGGTCTTGGTGATATGATGGTTCGTCCTTAGGACGCTACTCTACCTCTGAATTAGGTACTCCAAACATGCGTCATCAAAAAATAAACAGAAGGTCAGTTCTATTATACTCAAACATTAAACTGTATAGTCTGTCGCAAGAAAGTGTAGTTATTATGACCTTGAGTGCGCAGAAACCAATTTTCATAGAAAATCTTCTTTTTTACAAGTGCGCAAAATAACGGTCATCGCTATACTTTCGTGCCGCCAGCTAAACACCAGGCAATCGTATCGTGTCTCTCCCGCACAGGTTCCGTATAGTCTCTCTCTGTCTCACGTCAAGATTACTATACTGCACTCGCCCAAGTAGGTATGTGTGTGATGTAGGTATCCAGATTCCTAGACTATAAATTCTGTGACGGAACGAACCAGCAGTTCTTAAAAAACAAAAAATATTCCAAAAAATCCGACCACTCCCCACTCCATAGAACTCTCGTGTCCTCGCCCGACACCGGAGGGCGCCGTCGCTAAAGCGCGATACTACGGGCTCGCCTCGGGCGGCGCGAACCAATTACCCGCCGCGCGGGCATTACCCCCCTCCCCCTGCCTACCCGGCCCGCGCGGAATTATCTCCGCGCGCCGCTGCGAGCCTGGTACTCTGCCGCCGGGAGCGCGAGCGATGAGGGGATGACGTTCGTTAAAATGTGTTTTGAGTATGTGCAGAATCAAGATGCTATTTTCTCCAACAAAGGCGTAGTGGTAACTATACAACTCTAGTCTAAAAGTAAAAAATAATTCTGTTACCTACTTAAATAAAAAAAACAGGATATTTTGAAAATCATGTGAGTTATTTTCGCAACAAAACTACTGGAAAATGGCCCTTGTGCGCCTTTATAATCGTAAAGGTCCGCATAATAACCGTGCAGTTTTTCGTACAAATAACTGTTTTTACGGTTGAGTCTTACTTTGAACTGCAGTTCTAACTTAACACTGTTAGTAACATGATAGATAGATAGATAGATACTCTTTATTGCACAACACATTACAGAACTTAACGCTAATAATAATTTACAAATACAATATCGGCGGCCTTATCGCTAATAGCGATCTCATCCAGACAACCTTTATGTAGAGGAATAATGCAGCGAATTAACAAGGGGTAGGCAAGGAATTTATTTTTAACCAGTTCTTATCAATTAATATGCCGAATTTGTCTCTTTCTAACCCCATGACGTCATGAGGGTAGATTTATTTTTGATTAGGGGTAAATAAATTGCAGAAATTAAAACGCAGTTTTGATACTCGTCGCGCCCAAATAGGGACATGACGTACTTATGTGATTTTACTTTTGAAATGGAAATAAAATATACATACGAGTACGTCTGACATAATACAATATTATTTGAAGTTTGTTTTCTACTTACATTATTTATAGGCAAAGTCTCAAATAAACTTTTTCTTTATTTTAAACGTAAAAAAATCTTTCAAGGTTCTCTTCCAAAACTCTATGAATGGAAACCATCAAAGTTCTTCCCTTTTTGTAGCCCCTTACGGAAAGTTAGGACGGGAAAACAAAAACTTCCGTCGGAATATTGTCCAATTACAATAAAATTGTTAAATCAAGAAGAAATTCATGAAAATAAAATATTTTATTTTTCTGCTAAAATACGTAACTATATTTTTTTTAACAACACTACCTAGGTAGGTAGGTGTTAGGTAACAATGCACAGTCAATCGAGGAAAAGATGGTGTATTTATGAGTTCTGTCTCCGTCTGCTCGCTCGTCTACCACTTATCACGAAAACTCCACGAAAATTACCAATTTCCTATTCAAAGTACAGACAGCCACACATTAACCACAACCTGTCAAATTTCCTCAATTGATATTCAATTTAAATGTGTTTGATAGTAAGATGAGAGTCGATTGTAGAAAATTTGCTGTTTTGTATACTTTGATTTGTGGCTGTACGTACAAAATTGAAACCCAACCCTACAAACGGTTGGTCTCTTTTTTACTGCCATCGCGACATCGGCCGGTCTCTCCGACCCCGAGTATTGCGGCGAACGGTGGCGACTATTAACCAACCGCCCTCGTTATATTTTATTTCGCGTAAGCTGGAAATAAGTCTTTGCGCACGTTAAAATTTCTTTTAGCTAATATTAAAAACTACTATAATAAATCGTTATTTTTATGGGTTCTAAGAACCATGCTATTGGTATTATTATGTGTATGATTCTAAAGCCGAATTTGGCCGTAATATTACTTTATGTTAAGCGATGTGAGTTTATAATAGCGTTACATGCTTATTAATATCCTTGCGGCATTTTTTTATGATATAGGTGACAAATGAGGAAGTGGGACACCTGATGGTAAATAATCACCGCTACCAATACATCTGCGTGATCACTATCAGAGAAGTTGCTGATCTTAGAAAGGAGTACGCTTTTCTTGAAGATTTCTGAGTACCTAGCCGTCGGGAAATCCTGCTGCAAAACTTGAGTTCTACAAAACTGAGTGAATTGTGGAGTCGCATCGACTTTATTAGATGCAAAGCGAAATAACCCAAAGCTCTCTATTTATTTTCGATTTCGCTGGGGGAGTGCCAGTCCGGCGGGTAATGGGCCGACTACCTTATGCATATCCTGCGGACGGCTATGTTTATATACTGCTTTCCGTGTGCTATGCTTCGAAAGAGAAACTGCCCGAATCGAATATATTTTTCCATTGCCTATAGCACAAAATAGACACATAAAGCCGGCGTTCTGTGTATTTAATAACAGCGTTTTAAAAAAATGCAGATGTTAAGGATTTGTTTTCATCACTTGCTTAACAAAGTGCCTAAAAAAGTAAAGTATCAGCCTATTACTGTCCCAATGCAAAAGCCTCCATCATAGAAATCAAGTCATCGTTTCTATGATGGGATTAGACTTGATCACCACGCTTGCCTAATGCGGATTGGTGATCACAAAACCGAGCTATGTTCGAAAAATTCGAAACATACTTTGCTCGACCGGAGAATCTTGGGGTTCCGGGTCGAGCAGGTCTAGTGGTTTAACTACCACTACCAATGGGGCTACAACAAAAATTGTATTGGAATTTACGACTGAATCTAAATCTCCGTTTTGCATGCGCTGTTATTTTGTTTTGCTTGGATTCAAGAGGTATATTCTGTACGTTACAGCACGGTTTAGCTGTAGGCCCTTAGGCTTAGGTAGGTGTATATCGTCTCGGCGTAAGACAGACTTACGGAACATGTTCGAGAGAGACACAATAAAATGCCTAGCGCGTAAAGAACGAACTCTTCGAAATCGATGTCGATTAGAGTCGACCTTTTGTCTATTTATTTTGGGCTTGTATTTAACTGTTGATCAGAGTAACATTGCTAGTATGACCTATACTATGGTTTGTTTGGTATACGGATGGCATATAAAAAATATTTTGAGTGCACAAATAGTATTTTTATTGCACCAAATATTATAATCGTTCATTTTGTGCCTTTACGCTGTACACACCTACAAATACAGCTTACCACAAATAAAAGCCACCCAGCCCCGTAATTTGCAAGAATTGTACTTATGTATAGTTGACATCGGCTAACACTTCGCAGCGGTCCCTCGGCGGAATGATTAACCCTCGCTCGCCGGGCTTACTCCCGGGCTCGGTCAACAAGACCCAATGCACTACTGGACAGTACAGTCATTTCATAATTTGACATAACATCCTCATGCATTTTGACCGTGGGAGCCACGCCTTCGCATGTACCTGTATCCAATACGGTTTAGCTGCGGGCCTGGGCCACAATTTCTAAGGGGGAACGGAGGTCACACTAGATTAAACATGATCGCAGTGACCGGTCGGTAACGCTACTTAAAACTTGTTACATTTTCTTACACAGTCGACTATACTCCAACTTTTTGTGGTTGTCAGGTTGCGGGTAACCTGATCAGGACAATCTCATCACAGGAGCGTGTTCTTTCTTACAAAATCTGCACCCCCTGATGCTCATGTCCTGGCTGGGTGTAGTATCGGTTTGATCGAATTCAGGCATAGTTTCTTGGCTGGGTGTGGCCTACAGTTCAAATTGAGTAACGGAACTAGCCACCATGCCATTTATCTTCATACCGTCTCGGTATACGGACCAAAACTTAGATGCTAACTTTGCTAAAGGCTCTTTCCTCGGTGCGTGTCTTCTCTCTCTACAAAGTCTGTATCCTGTCCCGTCTCAATGTCACTTCTGCCCAAATGGGACGTGAAAAACCACAGCACAAGCGACTCCCGCTCGGGTAGTTCCGTAACTAGACTTTTTTGCAATTGAAAATGGGCTTGCCCTTGGCTTAATACTGAAATTCTAGAGTTGAGAAGAAGCCTACGACGAAGCGGGCTTACAGAAGTAGCCTATTCACTCTACCTTTAAAATTTTTGAGGTTGTACATCTATAATACTTTGTACAGGGTGTATCAGTGAACATTTACACCTCTTTAACCACGTGTTCTATCAACCATACCTGAACAACATTTGTTCTACGACTTTCATTGGGGAAAACAGACGCAGGAAGGCTGATTAGTATGTACTCGACTCGACTCGACGATAGAAGGCGAAAACTGAGGATTGGGCTCTTGGAGGCCCATTCTCGGTTTTCGCCTTCTATGTCGACTCGACTTCATGTTACGCATAGACCAAGAAGAACAAGATAAGAAATGTCGACTGTAATCTGTGTTTTCCTATTGGTTGTACGTTCCATGTAGTCGACTCAACGTAGAAGGCGAAAACCGAGAATTGGCCTCCTGGAGCTCCTTTCCTCCGAACGCGTAGCTCACTGCCCCTCCCCCACTGTGCCACAGTAGCGCCGACGACAATTAACCGTGCGCTCGCGCTCGTTATATTTTATTTCGCGAAAGTCTGCTTTTTCGCTCATTATGGTCGGGACGGGAGTAGGGTTGACACTTCTTTGAATTAGGCCCAAACCGTTTCGATTGCCACGAAAACCAGTCTTTACAGTTCCTTTAGAATGAGCGATAATAAGCTGTTCTGGCTGTGTCATGATGTTGTAAATACCTACTACTAGTTTAGTATTCATTGACTAAACGTGTATTTTGTCGCTCCCATAGTTGTAGAAGGCTACATCACAATGTCTTAAGTAAGAGAGCAATAAATGTATTTTTTTTAAGTCTTGTGTCGTTCTGAAACACGAGAAGAAAAACGTGATCAGAAAACAAATTACAAATAACCGTAACATGTAACAATTAGATTTGTCGCTGAAACGTCCTCGTTGCAAAACTTCTGAATTAATCCGAATAATTACGGAATAGTTCGCAGAATACTTCTTTCAGTCAGATTTTTTCAAATTATCGAATTAAATGTTAGATGATATTTACACGATAAAGATTAAAAAGTAAATTTGTACAAAACCCTATTTGTAGCAGTTAGCGTTTCTTATAGAAATCCGGGAGCACAAACGCATGCGCGATGTAAAAATACATAGTGACATCTATCGGAATTCGGAAACTATACCGAACTACTTGCTTGATTGCTTATTCTTAGCGCCATCTATTGGTGTTCCGTGCGTGCACCACGCGCTGTGCTGTTGTTCGTGCGAGCTGCGTGAGGTGCGGGGCGGGTGGCCCTCCCTGGAGAAGTTTTCACCCGCAAAGATTCCCCCTCTCATCCCCCGCACGGAATGTTTCGATAGTAATTCGATCGAACAATTCGCAGTAGGAGCTGAATGGTTCTGTGGATTTTTGATGAAGGTATCGAAGTGAACTGATCATTACTAATATTTTATGTAGATTTCTCCTGTGTTCGGGTTACTGGTTAGACAGTCAAGTTTTCATTTTGTTAGTGAAATTACCGATTCGCGGAGGAGTTTTAAAATGATAATCTGTTATTATAAAAGTAGATAATTCATTCATATTGCAATTAAAGAACCTGACAATGAAAATAAAACAGAGAGAGAGAGAGAGAAGGATCCCCTTTCTTTTATATATGTAGATATTCTTATTTTTTCGGTACCTTAACTGCAAATGTAACTTTGTATCTGGGGGGAAATGTATGGGTTTACAAAGTTACTTATGCAGTTCTCGTATCTAGAAAACCAGACTGAAATTGAAAAATGTTTATAGCATTTTCTTTTATTTATCACATTTGTATTAAGGTTTCTTTTATAAATGTAGATATTCTTATTTTTTTTGCTTTTCCATACCTTAACTGCAAATGTAACTTTGTATCTGGGGGTAAATGTATGGGTTTACAAAGTTACTTATGCAGTTCTTGTATCTGTTCTTGTATCTAGAAAACTAGACTGAAATTGAAAAATGTTTTTTTTTTATGTGATAGGTAACAGACAAGCAGGCGGATCACCTGATGGTAAGCAATGAAGCCACTTATGGACACCTGCAACACCAGTAGAGTTACAAGTGCGCTGCCAACCTTTTATCCCCTTCCCCCCCGGGTGGGCCTCCGGTACCCTCACTCACTCGGCGAAACACAGCACAGGGGCTGCTCCACGCCGGTTTTCTGTGAGGCAGTGGTATCACTCCGGTCGAGCCGGCCCATTCATGCCGAAGCGTGGCTCTCTGTTTATAGCATTTTCTTTTATTTATCACATTGTTCTCTGTCCTTGGCATGTTTTTCTGTGAAATCCATACAATTCCATCCATCCATAGTTGATACTCGCTTGCAGAAATAATCGTCACCAATAAATTGGACCTAATGTAACTGTGGGAGAGCCACGCTTCGGCATGAATGGGCCGGCTCGACCGGAGTGATACCACTGCCTCACAGAAAACCGGCGTGAAGCAGCCCCTGTGCTGTGTTTCGCCGAGTGAGTGAGGGTACCGGAGGCCCACCCGGGGGGAAGGGGATAAAAGGTTGGCAGCGCACTTGTAACTCCACTGGTATTGCAAGTGTCCATGAGCGGCGGCAATTGCTTAACATCAGGTGATCCGCCTGCTCGTCTGCTACCCATCACATAAAAAAAAAAATGTGTCTTAGAGTTTTTTTTTTCTCTCTTATCCAAGCCGCAAGGAAAGAACAGCCTGCCTGACTCACCATAGTCGCCATGTAGGCGGGGGTATGGCTGGGATGGTCATGGGTTGACCCTCTTCATCATTCATGAATTGATTGATGATTCATCGTTCATGAAGGCTCGCGCGAGTAGCAGACACGCGCTTTTGTTATGATAATCCCGATTTTTTCCTTAATCGAATTATTCCGATTAATTCGCAATAATTCAGATCTATTCGGAAGTTTTCCAAGCGAATGATTCGGAATGTTTCCCGGCCGCAACACTACCTGTTATAGGAAGAAGATCTATTAGTGGATCCCTGTTTCTATCAACAGAGTGATTAGGATTGGAGGCTACTTTTTATTTGTTGACTGGATCACAATCTCACCTGACGGAGACCTCCGCATGATATAAATCTTGCTCCACAGCGAGGTAACAGCCTAGCGCCTTAATTAATTACAGCAGATCTCTCGCCAACTAAACTCGTGTATTTATTTTCTCCAGTATGCTCGCCAAACGCATCCGAGCAAGGTTGAGCTGCAAAATAAAGCAAAATAAGTTTTATTTTATCGCTAACCCTACTGTCGGGTTATTTCGAGAGCGGGCGGCGACGGCGCGTAATATACGGCGCTGTGTCGGCGCGGGCCGTGTCACGGATACGCGACACCCAATGCGGCGGTAGGGTTATCGGGACAAACTGTTTTATTTTTATTTTTGCAGATATCGCACGAATATAGAAATCTATGTTTTTTTATAATATAGAGCAGACGAACAGGAAGACGAAACGGATTGCTGCCGTCCATGGATTCGATGCAGCCCCAAATTGTGATTAATATCCCAAGCACTGTATTGGTATTGTGCATTTTGAAGTTTGCACTGACAGTCTTAAAGTCGTATCAATTCATTTCATTTATTTCAGACTTTACATAGTCCATACATTAAAAGTTGCACGTAAGACCGAAATTCCTTAATAATGTCAAAAACAATTAATTTCTATTGCGTCTGGGCCTTAGAAGGTTCACTAAAAACGTTACACTGGAAAACGTGTTGATCTCACCTCATAGATCAAATTTATTTGATCTGTGTGTCTTTGTACTACGGGGTAATTTAGACCCCCTGATACGGAAAGGGTTAAGCCAATTTATATTACGAAAAATTTAATCGTTCTCTTTTCGAATTTGTTAATTTTTTTTTTATAATGCCTAGGTTATCTATCAACCAGGAGTTAACCAACCGAGAGTCGCATGGCATCTCTTTTTCTCGCTAACTCTGTCGGATTATTTCGAGAGCGTGTTGGCGCGACCCGTGTTGTCGATACGCGACATCCAGTCGGCAGTATAGGGTTATCGATACATTCTGTATTTTTATGGCAGGGTAAGCGAATACCGCCGCATGGGCGGCAAAAGTGAAGAACTAACAATCCCCTTCCCCCCGGATTCGGCCTCACTCACTTGAACGGCACGCAGGCTGCGCTGCTTCAACGACTGTATTTCTATGAGGCCGTTATATTTCCACAGCATATTATTACTCAGCGTTCCTGTTATACTACATGAAAGGGGGTTAAATTAAAGGTTGACAGCGCATTTGTGACTCCACTGATGTGACGGGTGTAGGCAGAGATATAATGGTTGGGTGTAGGTATATGGGCGGCGGCATTCGCTTACCATCATGATGACATGTGAATGTGATCCCTCTGCTCATCTGCCGCGTATCAAATGAAAAAAAATGTGATCTGTCTCTGCTCGTCTGCCAAATGAAAAAAAAAACAAAAAAAGTAGTGTGAATATTCAGTTATTTTGCGTTCCCCGGCCCTAGCCACGTGTGGCGCTGCAATCAGTCGGCGCGACGCCACCCGCGCTCGTAAACGTTATCGGCCGGCTCGTAAAAATGCGACGCGAAATGCGCGCCGCGGCCCGTTCTAATTTTGAATTTATTCGCCGTTCGGATGCCAATTCGAAATTCGAATGTGCAGGCCGCGGTAACGAGATTTTGGCGGGCTTTTGTATTTTTTTTGTTTTAATAAAAATATGGCTGCAGATTAGGTTATGGTTATTATAAATTAGGCGAATGTCGGGACTGGAATGCGTAATTTTAAGTGACAGCGCCCATCGTTACCGCTTTTACTGGCTTTTTCCGGTCCCAATAATTTTGGTTACTTATACCTCCGTTTTTGAATTTCGATAACCATTTACTTTACTTACCTTTCCTTATTTACTATACAAATTATAACGACTCAGTATAAAAGCAAAGACCGCCCAAAGAACTGTAACGAGATCATTATTTTCATTTCATTTCATTAAAGTTACTTAAATACTTGTTTTATTTTTAATGATATAAATAGAATTTCACACGTACAAAAAAAAACCCTTCCGGAATTCGGCAGGCGTATCCATACTAATATAATGTCATTGACCTAAAATGCATTAATTAACATTCATTAATAATGATTGTACAATTGTACTATCTACTCTACCGACTGCCAGAAGTCTTTGCGTTTCGAATACTAAGATCGATCATAATGAAGGCTGCTTGTACCATCCAGAAGTGTAGCTAATTGATTTTTATTGCTTAACTGTATTAAATCGAAGATATTCAACGAATTACGAAAAATCTCTTCGTTATTCGCTCAAAACAAATGTGATGAACAGATGTGTTTGTTCAGGGTTCGGGTGAAATATGCACTTATTTCAGTATTATATTTGTGATCCTCTGTTGTCTGATAATATCTGTAACTATTGATTTATATTTAACTCAATGTCTGTAACACAATACAACAGAGACATGTCAATGTATGAGACGTTGTGTGAATTTGTTATTAAAAAGCTTACTTTTTTTTACATTTCCATGGCTACCCAACGAAGTAATGCTGCCAGCATTTTGGGGACATTGCCACAGGGGGCCTAGTATGTTTTAACTAGAGCGGCCGCCCGCGACTTCGTACGCGTGGAGTTAATTATTGACACTTACCGTCATATTTTGGACAATCCACACAATATATTTTTATAAATTGTAGCCTATGTGTTATTCTGATGTATAAGCTATATTGTGGTAAAGTTTCATTCAAATCCATTCAGTAGTTTTTACGTGAAAGAGTAACAAACATCCATACAAACTTTCGCCTTTATAATAGTAGTAGGATTTTCCTTTTTGGTAGTTTTTTAGTCTTAACTTTTGGTTATTGTTATACGTTTCATAAATTTTTCTCATTTTGTTTATATATCATACTTCTTTATTAACGTCGTAAGGCCCAGACAGCAGGGCATAACAGAAAATCAATTGTTTAATACCTTTTGGGTCCTACGACGTTAAACTTGTTCGTTTTTGACGATGTTTTTCCTCGGATTAAAAGTACATTAGGTAAGTACAAATGAAGTTTCGTCGCATTGGTTTTTACATCACCGGCGTCCGTTGAAAACAAACGCTCCCAGATAACTTTAACGACTCGATTGCGACGTTTCGCCGCCATTTTATTTGAGAGATAACGTAAAGCGCAAATGATTTTTGAATGTCTTTTCATTAAGAAGACTAGTGGCCCGCCCTCACTTCGCTTCGGGACCGTAATTCAGAAATGAACCAATAGATGGCGCTGTGCCCAATTACATCGCGCAAGCGTTTCGTGTTTTCGGTTTACCTATGAGCCTTGTCGTTGTCTAAAGAAGTTATCTCTTTATAAATAGTATATATATAGAAGATATGGTACAATTCTCCAATAAAAAAGAGAACCGGGCGAGTTAATTTTTTTCCCTATTTAAATATCTCCTGACTACTGTAAGCATGTATACCTACGTTTTCCTTTTTATAATAAGTTAATCACATATTTCAAAAGATACGAACTTTTTTCTGATAGGATATGATAGGTGGCTGACGAGCAGACGGATCACCTGATGGTAAGTAATTGCCGTCCCCATGCACCATTTTACTTGCAACATTTCCACGATTGGGGAAGGTTATTAATTACTTACATTGCAGCGACATACATACCGGACCTTCGCAATATTGCAACCCATTCATTGGCAGAAAAATAAAAAAAACAACATTTTCTTGATGTTAGGTAGTCATCATGTCACGTGAGTGTAATTCTTAGATTTGAAAAGACAAAATCGAAAAGTTTCTCGATGCGAAAATAGTTTTTTTTTTAATAATGAAAGAACAAAATAAATAAAACACGACCTAGCAAATGTACTGGCCACTCACATCGTACCAACCACGTAGACACTACATTCCCTTTTCAAATTCGGAAAAGTAAAATGACTAGTGAAGTGACGCGTCGGCCCCGCTGCCCGCGGCGAGTTCTCCCAATTAGCGCCCGGGATCCAATGTCCCCCAGATGGGGTGCGGAGCGCGGGTACACGGCGACATTTTAGCTGGAAAAGACGTTTAATAATGATTTAGTAAAATTAAAAAAAGTGTAAAATCAATTATCCCTTTCAAACACATTTAATTCATTAACAGTCAATTTACGACAATTGACAGATTCAATAACGTTATGTGTCTGCAGTTCTGTACTGTATAAAACCCTACTTAAACAAAATAAGAGGACATGAGAGCCAGAGTGGCTTAACTGCAATTTTTTCAATACTGATTTTATTTGACAAAAAGACTGTAAACGCTATAAGTACAAAAATAAGTAAGTTTATAATGTGTCAGTAAAGTCATGAAATGTATTGATAGTGCCACTGCCGCTTATGTCAAAGGATATGGTAACCCCATTAGTTATAAAACATGGTAACTCCGTTAGCTCCCTAAAATCAGTTTTCAAGATTCTCTTTTTTTTTATATGATAGGTAGCAGACGAGCAGGCGGATCACCTGATGGCAAGCAATTGCCGCCGCTCATGGACACTTGCAACACCAGTGGAGTTACAAGTGCGCTGCCAACCCTTTATCGCCTTCCCCCCGGGTGGGCCTCCGGCACCCTCACTCACTCGGCGAAACACAGCACAGGGGCTGCTTCACGCCGGTTTTCTTGAAAACGGTTTTTTTAAAGCCTATATTTTAAACTGACAAGTTTTTCGTTTACCCTTTCATCACCATCATCTTCGAAGCTGTCTTTTTGAAACCTAAGGTCCACATTTCAACTTCACTCCTCCCAGTCGCGGGATCTTCAGCATTATAGGCATTTTATGTGTTCATTTGTCCCTTCCTGCGTCCGTATATCTCAAACATCTGAGCCGCGCGTCCCGCTCCGCATCCGTCGGCCTGTAACTCGATAGAGGCCGGGCCCGGGCCATCTAATTCCATTTCTCAATTCGTCCCTTCTTTTATTGGGCCGAGTGAGGAACGTCGGCGCGCGGCGACACGATTAATGAGCCTACACCTGATCTTATCATTTACGGTAAAGTTTTATTTTAAGTTTTTATGCGAAATCTTATATACTTACTATTTATAAAGAGGTTAATCGTATGGTGTAGGGCAAGGCTTACACACCGTAAAATTTTAGATCTTTTAATCTTGAAGCATGTTAGGTCATAGATTATAAAGTAGAACGGGAATTAACGCGACGTTTATTTTTAAGTACTTACTGCTTGACGTTTCGTCTACGTTGCAGCAGCCGTGGTCACATGCGGACTGGCGAAGTGAAGTGATAATAGATTTCTATTATTAAATTAAGAACTCGTGTAGTACAAGATTAGGAACGCCAAGATATGAAGCTGCGATACTGAAAGACCCATTCACTGGATATAAATTTTAGCGAAAGAAGACTCTAATTTCCGCTCTCCATCCGTTCGTACTACCGACATAGGAATTAGGAATTAGCTGTATATGACATAAAATGAAAGAAACCTGCGATTATATTTTTGACGTATGATTTGCCATTGGTTCAAGGCCTATTTTAACAAGTGAAAAGGTTAATTCTGCTTTCAGATTCAAACATAATTTATAGATTCCAATGATTCCACAATTATCAATGTTAGGTGGTCCAAAATACACAACAGTAAATATGGCTAATTTTCTTGTGTATTATCACCATTTTGGTGGCGTAAAATGAAAAATAACTTTAACTATTGCTTTTTAAATTGCGCCTTATCGATTATTAGACGCATAATTATTTATAATAGGAAGTATTTGGTTGAAAACTAAAAAAAGCACCACTGAAATGTCACAAAATGCCGTTTAAAAAATTTAATATTTTTTCAATTACCTTAACTGTGTATCGGACATTAATGCAGTTGCCGAAAAAAATACATAATTCTTGTACTTTTTACGTGTGAAGTATTAAGACCCAGTATCAGAGTAACTATACCCAACAGATCAATAAAAGTTCACTTAGCTGTCTCTTAAATCAAGATCCAACATTCTCAAGTACCCAAGAACAACTCGCAACAGTTTGGCAAATCCACACGAAATCACCGAGCATTACGTACTAAAACACACAAAATACGTGACCGCGCGCGGGCCCTGCGGGGCGGACCGCGTGAGCCTTGCAGGGCGGAATGTGGGCCTTGCGGGGCGGAGCGCGCGGGGCGCGCCGAATTGATAACTTGATAACGCCCGGGAGGCGAGCTCGCAATCCCGCACGGATAGGGCTGTCTAATGGGAGCTACCGCGTGTGGAAAATCCGTTAGATGGATAGTACGTGTAGACTGATTTCCAACTACACGGTGATTGGTTATTTTTGATGTAAGATGTCAAGTATGTCACTAAACAACCAATGACGTAGAAGTTGGACCTCAGTCTACACGTACGCCATCTAACGGATTTTCCACACGCAGTAGCCCCCATTAGACAGCCCTACTGGTGCGAGATTGCGAGCTCGCCTCTGGGGGGCTCCATTGCTATAGTATTTTATTTAGTGGCCCTGCCTCATGCGGCAAAGGTCGTGGGTTCTATTCCCACCCTTTACAAACGTGTTTCGTGTATTCGTGTGATGAACACTTGTGTTTGTTTAGTGTCTGGGTGTGATAATATGTATTTAAGTATTATAATATCTTTGATCTTCTATTGTCTGGTATCTGTAAGTAACACAAGTGCTAAGCTACTTAGTACGGAGTCAGGTCAATGTAAGAGGTAGTAGCGCTCTTTCCTTATTTACATAATCTTTTTTTTGTATAGCTGGCAGACAAGCAGACGGATCACCAAATGCTAAGCGGTTGCCGCCACTCATACACACCCGCAACACCACTGGAGTCACAAGTGCGCCAACCTTTTAACCCCCCTACTAACTTACTTACTTTTGTCTTACCATTTTGCTATATTGCTTTAACCAAATGTATCAAAAATTTGTGCGACAATCTTGTAACAATGAGGGTTTTTGCAAATGCACAATCCGATAGATGGCGTTACATTGACGTCAACTTAGATGACATTGGTCGTTTTGTACGTAAATTCGTAATTATGACAAGATACGTTAAAATGGAACCAATCCACTCGTTGTTGGTTGTCAACGTAACGCCATCTATCGGATTTTGCATTTACAAAAACCCTCATTAAACGTTCACCCACATTCTTTACATTTACAAAGCTCAAAAAGACTATAATTAGTTTTACCCACATTACAATTTTGTCACTAACCCCGGCGCTAAGCCCGGGTGACAACCCTAATCCGTGCGGGCGAACCGCAGCCACCCGTGACCCGCGGCTCCCGCGCAAATGATCGGAGGATAGCTTATACAGGGTGTAGCTGTGAACATTTATAAACCTTTAACCACAGCTTGTAACAGTCATTCCGAACAACATTTTGTTTTATGACTTTTGAGAATTCGTCGAATGTTACGACTTTGACTGAAAACTGATTTTGTATGAAAAGTTGAATTTTTTATGCGAATTTCGAAAAGTCATATTAACAAAATAATGAAGTTCAGAATGATTGGTAGAGCTCGTGGTTAAAGGGATGTAAATATTCACAGATACACTCTGTATACTGAGTAGGTATATCGAAGACTTTTTGCATAAAAATAATAACTTTTTTTATGTGATAGGTGGCAGAGGAGCAAACGGATTAGTATTGTATTTTAAGGTTCGGAAGAAGAGCCACGTACAATGGACCGAAAGAGGTTCGGAAGAATATCGGATAGGGAAGACACGAAAGTTAGATGTGGAAGAATAAATATCCCAGCTATCGTCGTACTATGTCTGCATGGGTTTAGCTGTGCTTACTTTTGATATTTCTAGAAAAAAAAATTGACCATTTTTTACAAGGGGGGAGCGAGTTTCATTTGATTATTTGGTTTTTTGTTTGTGTGTATCCTCCAAAACATTTTTATGAATTTGCCTTCGAAGTCGAGTGCACGAGAATTGCCTCCTAGGCTCAACACTCAGGTTCGTGGAGAAAAATTCCGCGAGAAACTCACAGTACTGGAATATAGCGAGATTTCGCTCTAATGCCTTATTCTTTCTTTCTTTCGACAACCCTGATGCCTACCACATTCCCAGCGCGAGCCCGGGGCTCCGTAAAAGAATCGCGGTTGATCGTAGGTGCTTTTTAGTGTCGACGCCGCGTGTTTATTATTTTATGCAAATCCTAATGCCGTGGGATGGAATGATAATATTTCGCCGCGCCCATGTTTTCTCAGACGTTGCTTGCTGTTTTTTGGTAAATGAGAGTTAGTTTTTGGATGTAGTTGTAGCGTGATACAATGATGTGGTTGCAAATGCGACGGAAAATGATGGAGTGAGGACAAATTATTTAAAATCTGCTTTTTTATATTCTAAGTGTACTTTGATTAAATAATAATATATGTTGTTCCAAGTCCGTAATAATAGAAAAGACTTAGCGATAGAGTCGATGGAAATTAATATCAGAAGATTATTGGTCACACTTAACATTTTACTTTATTCATACATAGCATACCTTTGTCACAAATGTTTTGTAGAGAATGAAACTCTTAAACATTCTTTAGCTACTACGTTAACGTAGTGTACTTTAAAATGTAGTAGTAAAATAAGTAAGTAAGTAGCATTTATTGACAAAAAAAACAAAGAAAAAAGATACACAAATTACCAGAACAGTAAATATGACATAGTGCTAAATACATAACATACTTGATTAATAATATCCTACACCATCACACATCCACGCTACTTAGTTTTAAATTCACACAGCTCATATCCGCGCCAAAATTAGGCCAGCCAGCCGGGACGGGGCGAATCCCGCGCGTGTCTACTCGTGTCCCCTCCCTAATCCACTTTTAATTTTGATTAATGCTCTGGGACGTGCCGTTCCAAATTTAAAATTAGCTCCTTTTCTGTGTCCGCTTTTGCGGTGGGTATTTTTTCGGGTCATCAAGATGCACGAGGTGTTTTTCATATCCGCACAAAAGAGGTTTTATTTTTTGGCCTATTTTTTGGGTGAAATAAAAATTGGGGAACTCGTAAATCTGCATTATGCGTGTACGTATTATGTAAATAAAATGCCAATGTAACAATAATACATTGTCATTTTATCCATACCTACGTTTTATTGTGCTTTAGCGGACCCTGACCACAAGGATTATTCTGTGTCCCAGCCTCGGACTAAAAAAATGCTTTTTTACTTAAGAATGTATGTATGTATGTATACGTTAGCAGCTCTTCTTTCAAAAACTACCGAATGGATTTAAATAAAACTTTACAATAATATTATAGCTTATGGGTACATCAGAATAACTCTTAGGCTACCATTTATAAAAATATATTGTGTAACTACTCCACCAGTAAATAAAATCTAATATTTTTATCTCTTGTTTCAGGTAACACTCATTTATAAAATTTGGAGCATATAGGTACAAGTAAGTAGACAGTAAATAGCAAATTGTTTGTATGCCCAATAGTTTTATGCGGGCTCATGATGCATACGAAGATAATTAACTAGGAAAGAATGCATCCACACCAACAACAACCAAATGTACTAGGCCAGCATAACTTACGAACACTAAAAATCCAATAAATAGAAAGATGGTGGGGTGATAGGAGCTATCTTCAAATACTAGGAGCAACATTGCACCACCAGAACCGAAAGTACCAGGCTCACATAACTCACCGACAGTTGTTCTAAGTTGGCGACGTCGGGCGGACGCGGCGCGGCTTCCGGGCCGCTTCCTTCCGGAAATAGGGCCCGCCGCGCCCGGCTAATGGCGCGTGCCTGTGATGTCATGCGCCCCTAGTGTAGGGTTGCTTCATTATAACTTTTTCATCTGATTAATGAAAAAAACAACACAAATGCTTATCTCAAACGGGTGGAACTTGTTACACCTAGTGGTAGCAGAAATGAATGGCTAACATTATAAGATGATGTTAACAACCTTTTCTTTAATCAATTTATTATTATCTAATCCAACCTACCTTTAATTACTGTTCGTCTGTGCACATTCTAACAGCCTACAGTCTTGTTTGTCCGAGGGAACAACCCTTTTTTGATTCAGATACCTATTACCCATAACAGTGCTCACGGTACTTACGCTTAACGTATTTTTTTTTAAGACCGATCCAATTTTGCAGCCGCACTTTTGTATTATTCTTGGGGACCCCTGAGGTTGCTCTATAGTAGGTTTTCTGACGTGTAAGATACTAAGGGCAAGTCCATCAACAAAAAAAATCTAATTTGAGCCAGCCCTAGTCCCGAGACAGACACTTACGGCAGCCCCTGTAATGTCATGCGCCCCTGGTACTAAGGCTCGTTAGCCAAGCTTTTCTCGAGCATTTTCTTCTGCGAGGTTTTTACCAGGAATGCAGAGCTTTTTTATTATTTTCAGGCCACTAGACAAAAAGTTGCTGGCTGAAAATTCTCGTGTTTTGAAGATTGCCCTGTAATTTGTGTTTGTTAGTGCTATGATTGGTCTCAGAGTATGTACCTTTATCACACACCAAACAAACAAGCCAACTTACAAGAAAGAGATCCTCTATCTATTTATTAGGAGGGAGAAAGTAAAGTGTCAGCCTATATTGTCCCACTGCATGGCAAGGGCCTCCATCATAGAAATCAAGTCATCGCTACTATGATGGCTGATTAGTTATCACCACGCTTGCCTAATGTGGATTGGTGATCACATACCCGAGCTATGTTCGAAAAATTCCAAACATACTTTTTTGCTCGACCTGGGAATCGACGAGATCACGGACCGGTAGGAGGGAAAATCATGAAAAAAACTATCAACTATTATAAAGAATTGGATTACCTAATAGCTTCACTGAATTGGATAGCTTCACTTTAACCATCACTAGACTCTCCAAATCCTAGGTTTGGTTTGAACGCTATCAGGAATAACACGGACAATGGTTTTATTCCCCTGAAAGCAACCTGAAAGATAACTTAAATACTGAGAACGTTTTCATTACATAAGTGATCATAATAGCCATTAATAGTAGGTAGTTTTACAGTTGTATGTTAATTTTGAATTTCGAATATACGGTATATTCGAAATTCAAAAGAGGTCGAAACAAAAGCATTTTTGCATAGTATGTACAGCCACACATCAAAGTATACATAACTGTCAAATTTCTTCAATCGATTCTCATTTTACTGTCATACATTAGGTTACATATCAATTGAGGAAATTTGACAGGTTGTGGTAACTTGATGTGTGGCTGACTGTACCTAATTGGTTTTAAATTCCGAAAATCCGTAACGTTCGGTTAATTTTAGGCCCTCAGTCGTCTACAAAACGTAATTCAAAATTTTCATTTACAAAACCCCGTATTGATAGAACCCGCCTACAGGTTTCTCTACGTATGTACCAACAGCGCCATAGGTAGCTACTATTTGTGCTATCGCAGTTCGCAGCCGGGTAAAGCGCGCGTGTCGGCCACCGCCGGGCCGCGCCTCGAGTGGGACGCGTACCCCGCGCGACCTGTCTTGATACTTGGAATATTTATTTTTTATTTTTCAAATGTTTATTTTCACAAATGTTGCAAATATCGTGATATTACTTAAAAAGGTAAATTATTGTTGCGCTGTGTTCAAAATATCCAAAATGGTTGGTAGAAGACGAGGTTAAATTAACAGATTATACACCCTGACCCTGTATCCTGTATCATACAAAACATACAGCACATCTTCAACCGTGGGAGAACCACGCTTCGGCATGAATGGGCCGGCTCGACCGGAGTGATACCACGGCTTCACAGAATACCGGTGTGCAACAGAGCCAGCGCTGTGTTTCATTAAGTGAGTGAGGGTACCGGCGGCTCAATTGGGAGGAAAGGGGGTTAAACGTCGGCAGCGCACTTGTGACTCTACTGGTATAGCAGGTGTCTACGTGGCGCTTACCATCAGATGATCCCGTCTGCTCGTCTGCCACCTATTACTAAAAAAAATACTAATACTAATAACTTGTGAATCTTGTGATTCGTCAATAAATTCTTGACAATATATAGAGACAGTGCGTCGCTTACGTCAATTATGACGTATGTGACACTACCACCAGGTACCACGGTAGCAACCACCAGGGCAGTAACGCCATACATAGCTTAGCTTGGGTTATTGGAGCAAGTTGTACTTAAATATGAAGATGAAGCGACCTATCTCATAAAAAACAGCCATGTCGCAAGCAACTGCTGTGACTTGTGACTCCTCTATGGGCAGCGGCAATTGCTTACCATCAGGATCACCGTCTGCTCGTCTGCCACCTGTTTCATAAAAATCCAGCCGTGTCTTTAGTATCAAGGGCGGCTGTCAGCGTAGCACCCTCGGCATGCGCCCCGCCGCCCTCATTATGCCGCGAGGACACATCCAGCGGCGCCTTCCGTCACTCCACAATCACGCGAACCCACACAGACGCACGCCACCACAGTAACACTATACCTATGCACACGAGTGTGAAACGTCCCGCTTCGGAGTGATATTTAACCGTCACTTCGACAAAGTACAGTAGCGAGTAAAGTGACATCTGTGTGACTTGTCATTCTACAGTTTGACTTATGATTCCTCTGGTATTTACAACAAGACTCTTCGAATTCTGAATTATGTTCTAAGCGCACGGGCTCCAAAGTGACAGCTTCGGACGCAACCGAGAATTGAACCTCATGTATTGGCACTATGGTCTGGTCTAGTTACAGCGATTTTTTTCCCGCGGACGCTTCGGCTGTGCAATGATCTTCCTCCAGAATTTTTCCCGGAATACTTACTATACTTACTTAGTATGAGGATCTTCAAAAAAGGAGTGGTCGGCAATACGCATCCAAGTCCTCTGAGTATAAATAACAAAAAATGAATAGATTTTTTTTAATAAAAACTATTTTTAATTTTTTGTTATCTAATTAAAAAATATTTACAAATCAGACGCCGAATTGAGAAATAAAATTACATTGGTCTACCCAGTCTGCGGTAGTTACTTACTGCAGCTTACTACTATCAGGCGAGCCGCACGCTTGTTTGCCACCGGCGTTGTACAAAACCGGGATGCTGAAATGAGAGCGTCTCTCTCGGTGGCAATGTTCGAATGTTCAAACTAAATAACGCCCTGAAATTTTCACTTCAGTCGAGGGAGTGCCGCAGACTCAGCCAATTTAATTTTACTATCCCGCTGCTCATAATATTTCTGGATACGAGTAATGCAGTGTTGGTTAGCAAGAGTTTTATTGAAACTTCTAAGTGGGAAAAATTTTAAAACGTTGGTAATCATTTGTTTGATATACCGGAGAGGAAATCCGAAAGACAATGTTGGCAGTGAAAATTAAAATTTAGCTAAATCATTGTCGGCCTAAATACAGAAATGATTGGTAATAAAACACCTTTTTATATTGTATTTATTTTTTGTCATCATTATCATCATCATTTCAGCCAATAGACGTCCACTGCTGGACATAGGCCTCCCCCAAAGTTCCCCTGATCACACAGATCGGTCCTGTGCCACCCGCATCCAATGGACTCCTGCGACTTTCACCAGATCGTCGGTCCACCTGGTGGGAGGCCTGCCACGGCTGCGGCCTCCTGCGCGTGGCCTCCACTCAAGGACCTTTCCACCCCAACGGCCGTCTGTTCTCCTCGCAATGTGCCCTGCCCATTGGCACTTGAGCCACGCAATTCTTATTTCTTCTTATTTTTTTTACATATAGGTAATACAGAGTCAGGGTGTATCCTGTAACTTTCTTTACCAACCACTTTTAACACAACAACAGAATACTTAATAGTACAAACACAACACAAAAATATTACAACTTTTCATACAAAGTCGGTTACGTGACTTCTTTATTTTAGTAAGGAGTCCAAGAAAAATTCAACGAATTTTCAAAAGTCATAGAATGTCGTACAGAATGGTTGGTTTTTTTTATATTATAGGAAGGCAAACGAGCAAGCGGGTCACCTGATGGTATGTGAACACCGCCGCCCATGGACATCAGCTACCAGAAGGAGTGCGGATGCGTTGCCGGCCTTTTAGGAAGGTATAGGCTCGTTTCTTGAAGATTTGAATGTGTCGTACCTTGGTTCATGAATTATTGTGAACTAACGATTCACCTTTCATAAAATGCCTGCCAGTCAATATAACATATACTTCTGTACACACAACACGTACAAAATGACATGCTCACGTTGCGTCACTACTCACTCATCTGTGCACAGCAATCTGCCCTTCTCCTTGCTGAGTGAATGTGGACTTTACCACCTTGTGTTAAGGGTGTCTGTGAGCTTGTACAGTTGTCGGACGGCGACAGATAAATATCGTCGCGGTTTCGAAGCCAGGGTTCCCAACTTAAGGCCCGTTTCCAACTTAACTGTAGGAGAGCTAGGATTTGGCATGAAGGGCCAGCTCGACTGGAGCGATACCACGGCCTCAGAAGACGGGCGTGAAACAGTGCTGCAGTGCCTGCGCTGTTTCGTCAAGTGTGTGAGCTTGCCGGAGGCCCAATTGAGAGGAAAGGGTTTTAAAAGGTTGACAGCGGCAGCGCACTTGTGACTCTACTGGTGTTGCAAGTGTTTATAGACGGCACGGCGACAGTCAATCAATCAATAAATAATTAACCCAGATCGAAAACAAGAAACACATGCGCGGTGCAACCGAGTCCCAGCGCCATTTATTGCTGGCCGAAGTTAGTATTGTATTGTTTTATTGCTTTTCTGAAATTAATAGGTTAGTCCCACTTTCTAACTATCACAATCTGGGAGGATACTTCCTCCAAGACCCTCCTATAACGTGAGGTCTGGATCCTCCTTACTTTAGTTCCTCGCGATATCGTACCTCAGATCCGAATGCGCTCCCGAGAGCGTGTCTGTTTATTTTTCAATGTATGACAGATTCCCATTATAAAATCAGCCATAAACGGCGGCCAGTATCAAAGGAGTTTACCATCGTTACAGTACCGAAAGAAACGAAGTAAGGGGCGGGCCACTAAAAACTAGACCTGTAAGTGATGCAGGCCTGTGGACAGTATATAGGCTAGGACTACCATCAGGTGACCCGCTTGCTCGTTTGCCTTCCTAAACTATTAAAAAAATAGGCTGATACTTAATATTATTTATTATGCAGCAGTCACAAGCGGTCGCGTTAATTCGATTTTAATATTTTATAGTAATAAATAAGTATTTCTATGGATTGGCAACCCTGTTCGACGCAGCCTGTAATCTCGCTCTCCGGTGGTTCGCTTTTGGTATATTTATCATTATAAGTAGGGTTGAGCTCGTTCGCATATGTCCAATTTTGCGTTCTTATAATCCTTTTCTTCCTGTCATTGAGTCCGAGGTTTTATAAACAACTGATAAATTATGAGATTTTGAATTTTTTAACTTGATTTTTGAACTTTTGAGCGTTGAGTCGTAAAAATGATATGAAAATGCAATGAAATTAATAAAAATATTCAGTAATGACTGACTGCCTGACGTTTAAACACATATATAACACCCCGACACTGAACGAACACAAGTGTTCATTCACGAATGTGTGACCAGGGTGGGAATCGAACCAACGACCTTTGGTGTATGAGGCAGGGTCACTACCAAATACGCCATCCGTCCAGTCAAATCTATAGATGTACTTACTTATATCTGACTTACTTAATCCGATGGCTCAACGACCCAAAATGAGTCTTGGCCTCCGATATGAGATGTCGCCATTAGTCTCGGTCTATACAGCTCTCTTACTTACATCTTCACTGACGATATTGCAAATCCTAAGTAATTATATCCATATTAATAGTGCGCTGGAGCGCCGCGCGGTATTTTGGTACCGCTCTGTGAGCGCGCCGCGGCGGGTGTCGTCCCGGGCTGTTGAAATAATGCCGCGATAGGGACAGAGAGGACAGTAAAGCTAGCGGATAGGTTAAAACATCATTTGTAGGGAATATAGTTCCCACCTGTTTTTGAACCTTATTAAAAAATTAATGCGCTTAAAATTTAAACTCAGGTAACAAAATTTTTAACCTATCCAGGGTAAAACAAAATTTGTAGGGAATATAGTTCCCACCTGTTTTTGAACCTTATTAAAAAATTTATGCGCAATTAAAAAAAAAATTAAAACTCGGTACAAAATTTTCAGCTCGACCCGGGGATCGAACCCGGGACCCCAAACGCAGCCGTCGCTTTAAAGTGCGACCCACTTCCCACTGCCACACTGAGTGAGTATAGACATTGCAGACCTAGTTCACCTTTAAATTCTGGTGAACTAGTTTACTTCAGTGGATTTTTTTAAAGTCATAGGTGAATCTATGATCTGATCTCATGATGACCTAAATAATGACATTTTATTTTCGAAATATAATGGAAGATGACGTACTGTTATCGTCTATATTATCCTCAAATAACGCGAGACGTCTCATTATATACCGTCATTTGCAGAAGCGTAGCGAACCGCGTACTACACATATACTACGTGTTTAATATTTTGCGCTTAACTTTGATATTTACTTCGGGCTAATATCAGAGCGCGGATCAGTTGAGAAATGCGTTAAATTCCACAGCTAATCCTTGCTTCTGATGCTGCCTAGTATTTTTAGCAACAAGTTCACTTATACTCTGATTCATAATCATGTAAAGTAAACTGACAGATGTCAATGTGTCATCCCCATACATTATCACTCAAATTGACACATGCAAAATGTCAAATTGCATAGAAACTTGTCATTTTCATCTGTCAGTTTACTTTACATGATTATGAATCAGAGTATAGATTATTCCGTCAACCATCCATCAAGTCATGGAATGCCCTTCCAGTTCAAGTGTTTCCTCCTTCTTACAATCCTGGGTTTTTAGGCAGAGCGTGAAACGGCATCTCAGCAGGCCTTCAGGGTGAGAGTGACAGACTCAATGGACACTTTGTCTGTTCTTTTGTTCCTGTCAATCTCATATTTGGATCTCAGGGCCGCTTACCATCAGGAGGAGTGGGGTCATCCTCATCATCATTAACAACCCACGCTCGTACACTGTTGGACATAGGTCTCCCCCAATGCACGCCACCGCTCCCGATTTTCGGCCACTCTCATCCAGCTCACTTCAGCCAGCCTTCGAATGTCGTCATCCCATCTTATAGCAGGGCGTCCAACACTACGTTTACCGAGTCGCGCGGTCTCCACTCAAGTCATCTTGATTGTCCTCAATATAAAAAAAAAATTATAGGGATACCCACATGGGCATACCACATGGGGGGCAGCATTTGGAAGGAAAGGGGTCAAACGAGAATAAATAAGTACCGCTGAGCTGTTCCGGACGCCATTTGTAAATCTGAAACAAACAAACAACATTAATTTGCTATCTAAACATTTAGTGTTTGTCCGTTGCCACCTTCAAACGTCCCGGATCAAACGCCAAGTACCTACCTTCTAAATCCTGTTTTTGTACCGCAAACAGAATCCTTAAAAATCAAATTGTTTTCGTCATACCTACCCAAAAAAATCAATAGACAGGTTTTTAAAGAGTCGACGGTCTGTAAAGGTAGATAGTCTCTAAATAGTCCAGGCCATGGATTTGGGGAGTCTGGCAATTATAACTAAGCGTGTGACCTAACCCTTTAACAGGGGAACCAGATCAGCTGAACTATGGTTAAACGTTTCAGAAGGATAGTTTCTGAAACGTAACCATAGTTCAGCTGAAACGTTCAGTTTTCCTCTCGAAATTCCAGACAAGTAAATGTAATATTTTTGTAATATTTTCTTGATTAAAAATATTGGGAGTTAAATTTTTCATCAAATATCAACGTTACTATCTCTTTTCTTATCTATTTTAAGTTTTTTGCAAACGATTGAAATACTTAATTTCGATTATTTCTTTAAAACTAGAGCTTACTTATTTTATTACTCATCTTTAAACTTGTACAAAACCCGAGCAGTCGTATGGACAAAATCTGTGCAATTTTGCTTGGCTACTTTTATAATCAAACCCGTTCTAACTTTAAAACTAGTCAAGTATGTAGTCATTTGATTACGAGATAGGATGATCTAGTTTTTTGTCTCAACTCGAGGTCTTGAATAGTGGCCAGTGTTTTCGGGCGGTCGCGACACTCCGCGAGACGTGCGAATAATGTAGCGCCCTCCAAGGATCACGGCCGGTCGGTCGGCGTACACACCACGCGTACTGGCTGGTGAGTTCCAAATTCAAATTTTAATTTCTTTATTTTCTTAATTTAAAATTTTCTTAAATCTATTTTATTTTGTTGAAAACCTTTTTTATGCACACAAATCAGCTAACATAATTTTACCAATTTTAACGATGTCTTAAAAATATACAATAGTTTGTTTTACATTTTAAAGATTTGAATTGCTGTCTTGGCATTTCTGGACGAGTGGTATCATATTCAAGGTGTTGAAAGAAACATGTAATTTTAATTTAACGACTAATGAATTCTTAGTTACTGATATTTTTGTCTTCGTCAAATGACACGAATCAGTCAAATCAGCTGTTTCTGTGAAAATTACGAGTTTGTTTATCGGCTCTAGTTCTTCATGTATATTGTATTTCAAATGAATTCCTTCGTCTTAGCCAAGTTTTAATTTTCTTTATCGTACCAGTAATTATCATGACATTATGAAATATCTAATTTTAAATGCTCAGTGCACCATGTGACTTACTCATGTCATCATTGCACGTGGCGTCAATTTATCGCACGCTCAACTTTCGCAACTTTGCAAAATCGCTTACCTAGTAGACCCTGCGTCGGTGTCTCTGTCTGCACGCTCACTCGCCCGCCCGGCTACAAATCTTCCATTTCACTCGAGCCCAGCCTCCGCGCGGTGCGAGGAGGAAACAGCATGCTCTACAGCACGCGGCTGCGTAGTGGCCACTCCCGAAATAGCCCCCCCGCCGGCCTTCGACCGACATGCTTTTAGTATGCTGCGCGCATGCGAACCGCCCGCACCCTTCTGCGCTCCTGGTACCTCGCCTCGATAAACCGCGCGTTTTAACACCGCTAAACTAAAAAAAGGAAATTTAAACATGTTTTTTTGAAAAATGGTCGCCATCCTGGCTAATCCGAAATGGAGTGAGGATTTGACGATTCAAATGATAATTGAGTACGAGAAGCGGGAGTATTTATGGAATCCTGTGTCTGAGAATTACAAGAATAAGAAGATAAGGGAGGGGGGTTACGTGGAGATAATAAACGCGTTGAATTTGATTGATGTGACGGTGAAGGAACTGAAGAACAAGATAAAGAACATTCGTTCGTCGTACAGTGTGGAGTTGAAGAAGATCCGCGCGGCGCGGAAGGCGGGCGCGCATGCGTACCGGCCGAGCGTCACGTGGTTCGAGCACGCAGACAGGTTCCTGCGGGCCATCGTCACGCCATCCTCCGTAAGCCTTCATTTGCATGCATCCCGGCATAAACACAAACATACGACTAATGTAAACACAACAACACATGTGCCTGACAGCCCGACACACAACACGTGCGAGTTTCAACTTTATCACAGATTTGTATTCTAATTTAGACATAAAATGTATTTCAGAATTTGATAATAAGAGCAGGTTATCTATCTATACAAGTTTAATTACTCTTTTGGTTTTTACTTGATTTCATATTTTGATTCGCTTGCAAAAATGCATAACAATAACTGTGATTTTATTTAGTAAGTGTACACATAAGAAAACCTAAGTAATTGTGCCATCGTTAACCTTATACAAGTCATTACAATTACAAACATAACGATTTGTATTTTACGAATAGTTCTAAAACAAACATTGGTTATGTTTGTTTTTAAATAATTGAAAAATGAATTACATTTACAACCAAGTTTCAGTAATTGAACAAAGGCAATGATTTAATAACGGACCTGCTTAATATTATGTATTTTGAAATACAATTTATAAGCCTATTGCAATATAATTAATTTTATTAGTATCGTACTTATTTATTGCAACTCTTTTTATGTTCTTACGTGCACTTTTCGAGCAAGTGTCTACTTATCTACCTATTGATAAACTTTAAAGTGTAACAAAATTTTAAAAGTATTATTGTAAAGTTTCGAATTGAACTCAAGTATTATTTATAATACTTCTACAAAGAAGCCTCCTAGACCACTTACGAATTCATTAAACTCGCACCAATTTACCGCCAAAAAACACACACAAAAACCGCTTTGCGTCTGTTGTTTTTGCTCTATGCGCTAACCGCTCCTTTTTTGTAGGTGGATACCAGCCTCCTCGAGATCCCGGCCAGCGACGACAGCGATGTGGTCCAAGACCTGTCCGAGAGGAAGTCGCCAGAGAAAAAAAGCCCTCGGAAGCGGAGGAGCTCCACCCGCTCGTCCACCCCCTACGTCCTCAACACCCCGTCTCCCCGCCCTAGCACCCCATTCGGCTTGAACCAATCCACTAGTCCTTTCGGTATCCTTCCTTCGTCTAATTCAGCGCCGTTTTTGAATCCACCTGTGGGAATTGCGACTCCTTTGACAACTTCGCTGGCGACGATATACCCGATCCCTGCGAAGCAAAAGAAAACATCGTACGATAGCATTTCTGAACACGAGCCGCAAGATCTAAGTCAGCATTCGGAGAATGGTAACGAGAATGAGTTCGAAATGTTTGGGAAGCTGATCGCGAGTCAGTTGAGGAAGCTGCCTTTGAGTTTGGCATTGGACACGCAGCTGAAGATACAGACTTTGGTGAATGCTGCGAGGATCCAAGCGGTGTACCAGCAGTACAGCTACGCCGGGCCTTCCCAAGAGGCTCTGTCGGTGCAGGCGCTTTCCAACGGGATCTTAGCGAGCATGGCCTCTCAGAGTACCTTTGGAAGAGCAGCTATGGGACTCAGGAATGACTCTCCAGATGATATGAACAGGGAGCTGAAGTCGGAGTATATGGGGTTCGATGGGGTCTGAAGGCGAAGATTAGATGGTAAGAACTTTTGAGTGTTGTGGAAGCAGGACTTGTTGTATGAATGCGACAGGTAACATTTCTACTGCTGCTTCCACATTGCTCAAAGCTTCGACGCATTATAACAATTACCTCATAATTAAGTGATGAGATTTAAGAATTTATGTTTGCTCATAAAAGTATACAATTTAGCATATGTGTCATTATAATCGTGATTAGATATTGTGATAGGTGTCTAGCCTGATGTTATGAGATGACAAACTTAAATAAACCAGTACAAACATAGGAAGAATGTAAACGCAAAGGTTGCGTTGTATGAGATGGAAGATACGGCAAACTTGGTTTCTGTTTTTGTTTTAGCAATTTTTCTTAAGTGCATAAGCAATTAAATTATTAATTACGTATAAATAAATAAGTAGGTAATTAATAATTTAAGTGAAATCCCACGGGCGTATCCATATTAATTTAATGTTATACTCTGATTCATAATCATGTAAACTGACAGATGAAAATGACAAGTTTCTATGCATTTTGACATTTTGCATGTGTCAAATTGAGTGATAATGTATGGGGATGACACATTGACATCTGTCAGTTTACTTTACATGATTATGAATCAGAGTATAGAACGTCCGCTAAATGCCTTTACTACTATCGAAATATGAGGAGGTAATAGATAGTGCACTTGTGTTTGCAAATACACTTGTGCACTGTAATCATCTCAAATGTACCTAATGTCCTATATTCCCCGTATATATAGGTCCCTGGGTTCGATTCCCGGTCAAGTCAATTTAGGAAACTACATTTTCTAAGTTTTCTTGGGTTTGGGTGTTCTGGGTTGACGCCCCCAGTTAATTAACGTCACCTGGTACTCATAGTACAGGGATTGCCCTAGTTTGAGACCAGGTTGATGGGTGTGATTGTCTGGCGCATTTATTTATTAATTTATTTTATATTATACTAATTTTAATGCCGTATCTCCATTCCTTACAAATAGACCTGAAAATCTTTGGTGAATATAAAAATGTATAATTTTTTGGTACTAGTCAAATCGATGTGTTAAATTTAACGTAGATCTCGATGTCCGGCTGTGTTAGAATTATTTTGTGATTTTTCATACATATCTTAATAGCTTGGAACGTCTATAGATAGATATTATGTATTAGTTATTGTACCAAGACACCTGCAGTACCAGTAGAGTCACAGGTACGCTGCCAACCTTGAACACCTTTGGGCCTTCGGAGCCCTCACTCACTCGACAAACAGCGCAAGCGCTGCTTCACGCCGCGCGCCGCTCTTATACGAGGCTGAGGTAATCACTACGGACGAGCCGGCCCATTCATGCCGAAGCGTGGCTTTCCCACGGTAAAACGACTAAAATTTAAGGGGTGTATTAAATTCCTAGTTGCATCCAAAGCTGTGTTTATGGACCCCGGGGTACACTTGGACCATAGTCCAGGATCCGGTAGACAGTAATTTAGATATTGTTAATCGTGATCAAAATTTGAATGTAAAATTTTAAAATCTGCAGAAAACAATTCTTTAATCCTATGCTTAAATACTTAGAGCCGGTTTATTGATCCGTAGTAGTATAGTTAACTTTGACAATTGGTCAGAACCAATGGTCAAAGTGACAGGTTATTGTTTGTTATTATGACTATTGATCAAGCTATCTATGGTTCGAAAATATTTTATTGACAAAATTTGTTCTTAGTTCCTTCTTAGACGTTCTGAGCTATTACCCTTTTTTCTAAATTTAAGTAAAAACTTGTTAATTCCTTTATAACAGCACAAAAAGACGAGAGTGATTTATTTTTCTTCCAGTACTTAACGCCAGGAAACGCGCGACAGAGTTCCGACTAATCGTAACATTGTGCCAAATTAAATTCAAACCTAAATCATCAAAAGTTGAACTATGGAAACATTGTTTTTCCATAGTTTTGTTCCATTTAGGACACTTGTTCTTAAAATTAAGGGGGCTTAGACTGAGGTCCAACTTTAACGTCACTGGTTGTTTAGTGACATTTTGACATCTCACATCAAAAATAACCAATCACCGTATAGATGAACCTCAGTTGTACAGTACGCTATTTAGCGAATTTTTCACACAAGATAGCTCCTAATTTTTTGATTTGTATTTACTATTTACGGTAACTTACGATTATCGTGTAACTTTACGTAATTAGGACAATGATGTAATCATTAAAGTGTGGTCGCAACTCTGTGGCGTATTCCCTAAGGCTACAGTCAGTTGCATATCAAGATACACACATTTACTTTGATCCTTAAGCCGTACGCATATGGATCAATTTCATAAATTGTTTACCTTGATATGCACTAACTTAAAATTTACGAATTTATTTTAAGTGTGATAGAAAGTAGGTCTGTGTTACAAGATGTGATTACTGTTTTATAGTAAATGCATGCTTAGATTAAGAAATGAGAATACCTCAATAGATGAATATCTAAGTTAGATAGATAGATAACTATTTGGAGTATATTTTAACTGTTGTTCTATGTGCCACAACTAGAAGTGTAAACAGATTGTGATTTTATTGAAAATAAATATTTTATAAATGTCCCGAAATTATAAATCGTGGTTTTATTATTTAGCTCATAATTATCATCAGCCTGTTGTCCACTTCTGGACACAGGCCTTCCTCCCAATGCAGCCTTCAACCTCCCATCGGATTGGGCCTGTAACTTCATTTATACAAATTCTCATGGAATTTTCTAAAGTCGTAGAACAGTTGTTTAGAATGATTGGTAAAAAACCGGTAAAGGTCAAAGCTGTATAAATGTTCAAAAATACACCCTGTATTTATAGAAATACTACCCTTAAAGTTGTACATCACAATTAAGGTTGCATAAAAAAGTTCACAAAACATTTAAAAGTGAATTAGTAACAGGGTTAAAAGTGTCACAGGGCCAAAGTGATTAGTTACAGGGTTAAAAGTGAATTAGTAACAGGTTTACAAGTGTTACAGGGCTAAAAGTGGATTAGTTACAGGATTAAAAGTGGATAAGTAACAGGGTTAAAAGTGGATTAGTTACTTAGTATTACAGGGTTAAAAGCAGATTAGTACCGGGTTACTATCCACTTTTAAATGTACTAGCACTGTACGTACAGCCACACATCAAAGTATACAAAAATGTCAAATTTCTTCAATCGGCTCTCCTCTTACTGTCAAGCACGTTAGGTTGAATATCAAGTGGGAAAATTTGACAGATTGTAGTAACCTGACATGTGGCTGTCTGTACCTACCGCTATGCTAAGTACCAGCCGGGTTAACATGCGCACCGCGAGATAATTTGTCGACACTCGTATTTTGTCGGCGCAAGTTGCGTCTCGCTTACTTGACTGAGCGATGAGCGGGATAGAAGGATGCGTTCTCGCGAACGAGAGTCGACAAAATTTTGTCGCGGTGCGCATGTTAGGCCTACTGAACCCAGAATCCCTTTTCCCCGCGCGCCTACGCTCTTTATCAACCGGACGCTCGCTGTCCGGGCATATATCACCGGACCGGACAGGACCGGACACCCGGACGGCTGATATTTATGCCCAACGTGATTCCTGACTCCGTAGTGTGATTTTTAAATATTTTATTTGGACGATACGAAGTTGGTGTCGGCGTTAACCACGGCCTCACAGAAGACCGGCGTAAAGCAGCGTCTGCGATGTGTTTTGTTGAGTTAGTGAGGGTACCGGATGCCCAATTTTTTTTTCTTTTTTTTTATGTGATAGGTAGCAGACGAGCAGGCGGATCACCTGATGGTAAGCAATTGCCCGCCGCCCATGAACACATGCAACAAGTGCGCTGCTAACCTTTTATCCCCTTCCCCCCCGATGGGCCTCCGGTACCCTCACTCACTCGGCAAAACACAGCACAGGAGCTGCTTCACACCGGTTTTCTGTGAGGCAGTGGTATCACTCCGGTCGAGCCGGCCCATTCATGCCGAAGCATGGCTCTCCCACAATTAAACCAATTGAATTCATATTACCTATGTTATAAACTTTGTCGCCGTTTCTAGAATTTGACCTCTTTATAACTGGTAGGCTAAGCTGGTAGGTATAGATAGATAGGTATCTGTTCAGTAGCAGCTTACTACCGCTAACTCCCAAAAGTACTCAATCAAAGACAAGATAAACGAAATCCCTTTGGGTTTGAAGAACAACCTTCGGAAAAAGGCGTGGAATCGTGAAAAAGTCGACTTATGCTCTGACTTCACTAAATGATTAATTAGTGCTTAGTGACAATCGCTTTAACCGAAGTTTCTAGATATCTTCACTCACGCATAGGTATCGGAAATCATAATCTTTGACCTTATTACAAAAACACGATCTTGTTATATTGCTCATGCTATCCCGTTCCAACACGCAATGTTAAAAGGGACTGCAAATAGTTTTGTTCCGAAAGTATTCTTAGATCGCGTTCTGTGATAAGCGGCCTATGTCCAGAAGATGGGAAAATTATTGACACATTAAAACAAAAGAACAGCGAAATTCGAAAAAAGAACAAAGTTTATTCGCGCCATTAAAAGTGCACCAATGAGTTGGTTACATCGAGGTTCTACTGTTCTAGATGGTTCTAGCACGTTCTAGTCTTTTCGGTGGATCGTTAATATTGTGTTTTACATTCCTACTCGACAACAACATATCGGATGTAACAATCAGGTATTAATTATAAATAAAAGGTTGGCAGCGCACTTGTGACACCACTGGTGTTGCGCGTGTCCATGGGCGGCGGCAATTGCTTACCATCAGGTGATCCGCCTGCTCGTCTGCTACCTATAACATAAAAAAGACAATGTATGTGATGATGTCTCAATTAATTATTTATTTATTTTAATGCCAAACGTAAAATATCATGGAAACTTGTCTCCTTTAATAAATTTACATTCTGCAGTACATAACTAAGTTATCTGCAAGTACTCAATCAATTCCAACAAGACAACCCGACGTCTCCCCGGTTTGTTTGTCGAGCTAAAACCGTCGGGATTGTGGAAATGCTGGAAAAAATGGCGGCGCCGGTGACTGGAGAATAATCGAGAAATCGAGAGGCTAATCGATTTATAACTCGTTATATAAAAGTCTAGGAAAACGGGCGTCTGAATCGGTTTATGAGTAAACAGAATCTGTGATCATTTACGTTAGTTTAATCGCGTCTACTATTTTATCAAACATAGTGGCCCGCCCTCACTTCGCTTCGGGACCGTAATTCAGAAACGAACCAATAGATGGCGCTGTGTCCAATTACATCGCGCAAGCGCTTCGTGTTTTCGGTTTACCTATAAGCCTTGTCGTTGTCCATTGAAGTTATCTCTTTATAATATGTATAGATAGATAAATAAATAGGTATAACATTTTACATAAAAAAAAAACATACAGGGTCGAATTGAGAACCTCCTCCTTTTTTTGAAGTCGGTTGAAAAGAGGCCTAAGCTTCTGCTTACATATGAGTAGTATCGAGTAGTCGGTTTTTAAAACCCTGATTTACATTTCACTTCGTTACTTTTCCCGCTGTATCCGATGCTCCCGGATTTGATGAACAGAGATAAATCGGGCCTGGGGAAAAGCCATTTGTTGTGAAAATAATATTAGAAACGAGGAGCGAAGGAGCGATGTACGCAGGCTGTGAGCGAAACCGCGGGCGAAACCTAATATTTCAAGACATTATGATTATGGTATAAGACGAGCTTAAAAGGTACAAAATGAAAAGTGGAGAATCCACATGCCCTCATCAGCAAAATACAAAGTTGATTTGTATTGATGTGATGTGATGAGTTGTTGCTGATGATGAATATTATCCAACTTTTGTCATGGAACAGCTGATTTAATTTCGCTTATTTTGATTACAAGCCTATTCCATCATAGTAGTGTTGACTTGATTTCTATGGTGGAGGCCTTTGACCAGTGGGACGGTATAATGGCTGATACTTAACTTTATTTTGATGATCTAACATGTTAATATTTATGTGGGTATTTAATGGTAGGTAGTTATTTTTTAATTTCGAACATACCCTAGCGCTCTTTTGCAAATGGAGCCTTCATTTGGCGGCGATATTTAGTTTTACAGTTTTTCAGTGGTTTTGACAGCCTGTTTAGCGCAGTGCAAGTGGTTGAAACGCGAGTTCGATTCCCGCATCAACACAAATGTTTGTGGATGAAATAGACATTTTTGTCAGGTCTGAGTGATTGTTGTCTTTCCTTCCGTTCCTTCGTCGTTTCTGTTTTTTTTTTGTATAGCACAAGTGAAAACCATAGTTTTTTTCACCATAGGCATTGGTCTTGGACTCTCCGAATAAATAATATGAAAACACCTAAACTTAGATTTTTAATCATGTGGAGTAAACACGTATACAAAAGTCTTAGAGATGATACTTTGTCTAAGACAAAAGTGATCACTCAATTTGACAGATGCAAAATGTCAAAATACATTTTGACATTTGCATCTGTCAATTTACTCCACATGATCAAAAATCAGAGTATAAACGTGCGATTTTTCTACACTCAAGTGTAAACTAAAGTTCACACAAATGCAAGAGTTGCAAGCTCACGCGGGCCGAGCCATTATCACGAGCGAGAGCCGCCGAGCGAGACGGCAGGCCCGCGCGGGCCGGCCCGCCCGGTAGCGGCCGCATCACCTCGGTGTACTGCGCTATACGCGTTTGATACTTTTATTTTTTATTTTTTTATGTGATGATAATAATAATAATATTTTACTACATCACATACATTGATCTGACTCTGAGATAGGTAGCTCAAGCACCTGTGTTACAGATATCAGAACCAACAATGGGATTACAAATATATACATACATATAATACTTTTCTTTTGTAAATACATACTTATAATACATAGAAAACACCCATGATAGGAAGCAGACGAGCAGGCGGATCACCTGATGGTTTACAATTGCCGTCGCCCATGGACACTTGTGGAGTTATAAGTGCGCTGCCAACCATTTATCCCCTTCCCCCCGGGTTGGCCTCCGGTACCCTTACTCACTCGGCGAAACAGCACAGGGGCTGCTTCACGCCGGTTTTCTGTGAGGCTGGTACCACGTCGGTCGAGCCGGCCCATTCATACCGAAGCGTGGCTCTCACAATTAGATACTTGCCGATTTACTAATATATTTGATATTGACGTTGGACTGTTGGATTCTAAGGCGCTGGGTTGGATGCTCATAAAAACTCCGATATTAGCAGAAAATTAATTGCACTTTGCAATAAGCACGGTATCATCCACAGACTGGAAAGTCGAAAGAAAAACAGATCAATTTTTAAAAACTATGGCGTTTCCCGCACTCCGACTACATAACTTGGCAGGCATGTAAACGGCCGAGTCTTTCTTTGGTTTAGTTAGTACACACACACTTTGTTGACACAGCTTTGTGCTAATCCATATTTTTGGTTGCCTACGTTTGGATGTTTTTTGTTTTAGGTTTTCGGAACTTTTTGAAACATCCTCTGCTCATACTTTTGATGTCATTCTGCACATTTGTATTAAAAAACACGAACCAAGTTTCCCTTTCCTACTAAAACCTGCACGGATCAAGACTGTTCCTCATAAATAATCCAGCCGATATTAATGGCAGCCCCGCCGAGCGAGAAGCGCGCGCGAGCGAGAGGGCACGCGCGCCCGCCACAACGGGACGGGACAGCTGGCGGCCGGTAGCGACCGCAGTGACCGGGGTGTCCTGAACGCAGACCGGAACGTCTTGATACTTGATGATTATTTATGAGGGTTTATTTATTTATTTAAACTTTATTGCACAAAATTTGTAACAATAGGCGAACTTAAAACCCAGGGGCATCCTTTTTTATTGTTTTTTTTTGCATTCATTTATTAATGGCCACATTTAATTTTGTTGCTGATAAAGATATAATTTAAAAAAGATGAAGAGTATGTCACTCACTATACAGGTATTTTCTCCATTGCAATTTTATTTGAGTGAGTGGTATTTGGCCTACTATTTCCTATTTGAAATTAAATGTTGATATGAAAATTCATCAAAATTGTATTTTATGACCAGCTTTCTCTCTTCACATTGACGGCCTCGATGGCGCAGTGGCTATGGTGCTCGCCAAAAGCGCGAAAGGGTTTTTTCTCCTAGAACTAGTCGTTACGTGTTATGTTTGGAATATGAAATGTGGTTAATATATGTATTAATGTTAGGAATATGCATATAAAAAGAAAAACAAACGTCTGTAACAAGTTCTCTGTTTCAAGATATAAAAGGTTTTTTCTGCGACCACCTCCTACGCACTCCTGGTCACGATCAGACGGGTATGATGTAATAATGCCAATTTGCTATAAATATTACTATTAATAGATCTGCAGGTGGTGTGAAAATGACGTCATAGTTTGATGAATTTGCAATTCTCCTTTTTGTGTTGGATTCTTACATACGTAAGTAAAAGTTCTAGTTTAGAGGAGTCAAATACAAAATTACCTATAATGAGGCAATGCTTCAACTTGTCGGCAGACTTCTATGGACATTGTAAAATATTTTATATTTTTACTGTACTTTTTGATACGAATAATCTAGTAACTAAATTGTAATCATAAAAAGTATCTTCTCTTATACCACTATGATCACCCTTCTTGTAAATAGTAGCTTTGTAGCTACAGGATATACTGTTGAAAAATAGGATAGTTTCAGTTATAATAAAATGTACAATAATTAATACCTGTAACAATAGTATTTAATAGTTCTCAGATAGTACTAGCTACCACACATCCAACTTAATTAAGGTTAATGAGACATTATTTAGTTCGCAATGCTTTTTTTAACAAAATCTTTATTTAATAAATATTTTATTAATTTACCAATTTCGGATTATATACTATGCTTTGATGACCATACAGCGCCCAGTCCTCTATTAATTAATAGTTACTTTTTAATACTCGCTTCACCAAACAAATGGAATGGACAGAGTAGCAGACTTTTAAGTAAGACAAATTAATCTTAAATAAGATTGAATGACATAAAAATGACATCTGTAAATTGCGCAAATCTCCCTGCAGGACAGACGTGCATCCAATAAACTTATTCAAATATCTAAGCTTACAAGTTAAAATCTTTCGCAACACGAGCCCCACTAGTTTACAAGGCGGCTCCTTATAATAATTGTCGAAGCGGTCGGCGACGCGATAAGGGATTACCACCCCTAATGCGAGGGGTCGCCAATAGGGCTGCCTCTAGAACTGGGTGATAATTGCTTTGGTAATACAGTAATATTTGTGAGAATTTCTTGTATCTATATTCTGAAACCTGTGTGGGTTTCGAATGCATAATGAATGTTCAAGCTACTTTGAGATCATGTCTACATATCTCCAAGTACGAGTAGCTTGAACATTCATTTGATGTCTGATAATGGTGTAGCCAAGAATCGAAACTGCCCCAATTTGCTACTTTTCCATTATGCTACAGACTGTTTCAATACTGAACTACTTCATTATTTACTACTAGTGGCTTTGCTAATAGTAAAGTTTTGCTATAAGTTCCAATCTTTGCATAATAGATGTCGCTAGGTGTCGATACTATTGCGCAAGTGTTTCGTCTCTTCAGGTTACATATAAGTCTTGAGTTTGTAAATAGTTGCTGTCTCTTTATAAATAGTATAGATTAGGATCGTTTAACATACGCTAAGAGTGATAGCAATAATAGAGAAGAGACTCGTTTTATATCGTAGCTAGAGGTTGAGCCCGCAAAAACAAAAACCAAATTAAATTAAAATATGCTAATTCATTCCTTGATGTTGTTAGTAACACAATAATTAAATCTTGCAATCCCACAAGAAATAGCGATTAATTTTAACTACTTCTCCCACCAAGAACATAGTTTTTTTTAATTTCTTATAATAATTCCACGGACACTGGTTCCGTTAGTTTATTTTTTTTTCAACAAGATCCAAGAACAATCCCAAAGCTCAACCCTAGAGATCATAAGGGTGGGGGCATTTGTCACCCCCTCCCCGCCCGCTTTTTTCCCGGCTGCACTCCGCAGCGAACTGGAGCGAAGTGTATATTGAATTATGAATTAAGATATGACCCGTCGAGACGAGCCTCACCTGAGCCAGGAAGAGGAGGGATGTTTTAGATGAGAAAGCTTAGGTCAGTGATATTCAATGATGTGAAAAGTTTGCATCAAGTACCTTTTTCATCGACACTTTTTACCGTGTGCAGTGAAACTGTGGAACCAGCTGCTAACGATGGTGTTTCCTAACAGATACAACCTTATTGATCTTCAAGAAAAGGCTTTCCTTAGTTAAGAGCCGGCAATGCATTTGTGGTTGCCTTAGGAAGGTTGCGGATGTTCATGAGCGGTCGGTGATCACTTACCATCAAGTGAGCCGTTTGTTCGTTTGCCCGCTATAGAGTAAAAAAATGGTATTTTCCAGCTCGGTGTCACTCCGCGTGGGAATACTAGGAGTACCTAGTAGGGTACCACACCCAGTAGGGTGTGGTAGTGTATTCAAGAGGGCTACATTACGCCAAACTAATTGGTGTAAAGTAGCGATCATGGTTAGCGGTACAGTCCAGTCCCAGGGGTTTTGGTTAGGGTTAGAGTTCCACACACCATCATGTTCATCACATGTGACAAGGTGAAGACAATGATGGTTTCCCCTGGGAAACAAGTCTCTTCAGTTTTGAACGTTTTCTTTATTAATATCATAGAACAAATGAGACGATTATGAATGCGATGTTATGATGTCGCTTTTATTGTAATTTAATTATTGTAATGTAATTTAATTTTGTACCAGTAGAATATTTAGCGAACACAATTATCTATAATATTTAGCTTGATTAAAGTTAACATTATAGAGTAAGGAAATAATACAGTCTGGATAGTTAACACGCTTTTCCTGGTGGTCTTATATTATAATAGGGAACACGTCATGCTTGTCCACTCTTTTGTAAAAAACTTAGCTGCAAATCTTGATTACAGCGACTTTTGTTTAATCAAGATACACCATTTTCACTAGTTTTTGAAAAGTCACAAATTGCCGAAATAGACCAAATTCCGTACCAACAAATTTCCAAAAGGCAAACTCCATCGATCTCCACATCAATTATTCGCCACAATGAATATACGAAGAAATCGTCCGAATCCACACTCCGGAGCCCTCAATAGTTTTAAATATTCAATAAGACCGCAGAACTTGGTTGTTTTTCCCCAGATTTCGCCGGCTAACTTTCCCAAAGTTCGTGCCAAAGATTATATTTTTCGGCTTTCAACGTTCGACGGTTCCGTATCTCGGTTCGCAGAAGTCGGGGCGTGAAGCTTGTGAAGGGGAAGAATGAGTACAAAGAAATGTGTTGGAGCCAATTATTTTCGACGAGAGGTTTGGAACGTTCTAAGAATCCTTCTTTGGGAAATATTTTGGACTTATGTCTGTTTAGGATGAAAGTCCATAAGTTGATAATGCTGATATACTTAAAACTTAGGATCAAATCACCAGAGTAGGTATATTAGTAATAAATTAAAATCATTCGTACACAATCTCCAAAAGTGACTCTAAATAAGTTAGTTATTGAGATAAACCAATAGTTTAGATTATTGCTGACTGAGATTTTCGATTCGAGATAAAAAATCGATAAAGTGAAGTTATTTTCTCTCGTGAATAATTAATATAAGCTACTATATCAATTTAAACTTTTCACGTTTACCAAAGAACTTTCTTTTAAAGTAAAACTGTTTTTTTTGTGGTAAGGGCACAAGCGGGTCAGCGTATGATTAGTAATCATAGCCGCTACAGAAGGAATCCTGATGCATCGCCGTCATTTAGGAAGACGTAGGCTCGTTTACCCGTACCCAGACTACTACGAGTACAAGACGGTCACGACCGCTCTGCCAAGAGTGTACCGGATAACAGGAAGGTTCATTTAATGAAGATTTCAATAACTCGCACAGATTCAGAAATACCGCTGCGAGTACAGTTGTCGTGACGATGTCTGTGCTAGAGTTAGAATTAGTATTGATGTTCACATGCATATTTGTTAAATTGACCGCGCCTTTTTAGCCTATCGCTGGGCAGACTATCAGCGATATCTGAGTCTCGCATCAAACAGCCCTGGCGATAGAGCCGTAACTAAACACAAAGCGAGCCGAGCGGCGCCCGGACAGAACCAGTCGGGGCAAATTAAATATGTAGGAGGCGGCGCGCGCCCACACCGCCTCCTAGGGCTGAACAAAATATAGAGAATATATTTTGGTATAGCAATTTATTCTTTGCACCTCGAGAGACTGGATGAGGATCGCCTCGTGAAGAAAGCATACCAGAGCCTACCGATGGGCTCGGTCCGGTAGGCCGACCTAGGTATCGCTGGAAAGACATCGTCGAGAGTGATCTGCGAGAACTTCAGGCCAGTGACTGGCAACGAGTAGTGCAGGATCAACCGAAGTGGTGTTCTCTTGTTTCGGACGCCAAGGACCCGTTTTAGGTCGCTGAGCCAGTGGAGTAAGTAATTCTTTGCAATTTATTCCTAAGTAAATAATGCACCCGACGATGAATTGTTAGTGCATTAAAGTGAAGTATCAGTATATACTGTACTGGTAGGTACCAGTCCTGAGCTGCTCGGGTCCATGTAGTCCCTCCGATTTTTAGCCCATTGTGCCACCGGACGACCTGGACTTCGTCTGCCGTTTTTAGGACACCATTTTTTCATAACCTTGCTCCACCTACCATCACCGCGTCTAGCTAAATGTCCTGCCCAATTCCACTTAAGTTCCATCGCTCTTAATCCGACGTCCTTTATAATAAAAATTATGTTATGTTTATCATGTCGGTAACCCTACCGCTCTCGGGTCGGGCGAGTCGCGCGGCGTCATTAGAGGCGCTGCGCCGGCCAGACATTTTTTATGCGGCCCACAAGCCGGCGCTTTTTCAGCGCCCGCCGCGGTGCCGCATACCGCCACCATACCTACCTACTGTACGAGTATAGCCGTCTATAACATTGCTGGTGTAGGTGTGTATCTGTAGCCACCTAGCTAGTTACTAAATATGTGTATGCTGCGTACCACCTAGCTATTCTACGTAGTAGCTAGGTACGTAGGTATATTGCACGGCAGTAGCGGAGCGCGGCGGTAATGCGTCTATCTTAGTAATTTTTGGCATTGGCTTAAAATTTGCTTCGACTGCAAGGTCCAATGAAGTGAGAAAAATATGGCCGACTGACTACTAGCTTTGGATTTAGTTTTAAAAACCTCTACTTCCGTCTATAGATTAACGAAATCCCGAACATCAGCGTTTTAATCGAGTTTATAAAGTTGCCGTATACCGCCACCATACCTACTTATTGTACGAGTATATAGCCATCTATAACATTGCTGCTGTGTATTTTCTGTGGCTGTATGCTGTTGTAGCCACCTATCGTCTCTACTTATATTGCGCGGCGGTAAGCGATAATGCGTCTATCTATGTGATTTTTTGGCGTTTGGCTTAAAATTGGCCTCCATTGCAAAGTCCATTGAAGTGAGAAAAATGTGGCCGACTGACGTTTTCGATTTTGTCTTGGATTAGGTATGGTCTCTACAGGGTGTATCTGTAGACATTTACATCCCTTTAACCACGTGTACCACCAAAAGTCGTAAAAGACATGGTTAAAGGGATGTTATTGTTTATAGTGTGTATCTTGCAATGCTAGACGTATGCAGACGCATACGTCATACCTACCGCAAATCAGATTTCTACTGTGCACTGACCTGTTCCAAAGCAGGCTTTCCAACAATAGCCCGTTAAAAAGGCATCTCGATATAGTAGCCGTAGTGTTGCTTGCCAGGTCTGATTTCTTTTAAATCGGTAAATGCAGTAAAAAATGGTTTTAAAGTGGTGACTACAACCAGTGATGAGTATTTAACGACGTTGCATAAACTTTTTTTTTTTTTGCTTCGTCTGATCGTCGTCGTCGTACCTGATCGGGACGGTAAATGGGTAAATGTCGACCCATTTACCGTCCCGATCAGGTACGATTCGGGACGCGTGCCCAGCGGAGCAATTCTCGTAGATTCCACAAGTCAAATTAGAGATTAGTATGGGACTAATGTATGAAATGTCTAAATTCGACTTCAATGTCTATTGCTCGAGAATTTGTCCCCAGAGCTTAAACTCGGGACGTCCCGCGCAAATCGGACACCTCGCCACACTAGAGCCAAGCCACATAGCTTTGCTACACATTATCGCACGGGCCATTCCATGCGGGAGGTCGGCACTCAACACATACTACACATCACATGTGTATGTGTAGGACGGCCGCGATCTTCCGATAGCTGGGAGGAGTTGATACTTGCGTTATTTATGACCGCCTGTAGCGCAGTGGCTAGTACGCCGCAGTTTATTATAAAATACCTTTTGCCCGCGGCTTCACTCGCGTTCAGTTCGGGGTAGCACGGAGGGGCAAAAAGTAACTTAAATAATCACGTCAATTCATCGCTCCGTTTTGCCGTGAAAGAAAGACAAACATGCAGACAGACAGACAGACACACTTTCCCATTTATAATATTAGTATGGATTATCCCTCATATCACAAAATGCGTTCTAAAGTTAGTTTTGGTTTAAAACTGATGCTGTCTCTTTTTTTTTGTTTATTGGTCTGTGTTGTGTTCAGGACACAGTTATTTTTGCCAATGTCAAGTGATTAAAGAGACACGTTCCTTTGGAAATTTGCTGTCTCTTTTGACGAATTCGTATTTTAATGGTGGCACACCTGTGACTCTTCTGGTGTTTAGCAGATGTTCATAGGCGACGGTAATCATAATCATCCCGCTGCTTGTCTGTCCACTATTTCATGAAAAAAAAGAGGTTATAATTTTCCAAAAAAAAAAAACTTATTTAAACAATCAACGTCCTCAAATGTCTCAAGACCGTTTTGTTGGCGTACGCGGCGGACCATTAAACCGGGTCGGTGACGAGGTGACGATAACGCGCGGCCCGTATCCGCCGAGCCGCTCGATACACGGGTAGATCCACGCGCCTTATGAGAGCCTGGTACTTCTCGTCACTTTCGGCTGGGGTGACTTTCGTAATAGATTTTATTTTTATCATGCGCGATATAAAGGCACAGTGTAGGTGCTTTTCACCTTAGCATGGAAATTACTGAACCTTATTTCGTAATGGGATATTAAAAATATAAAAATACTAGTGGCCCGCCCTCGCTTCGCTTCGGTATTTAAATTTTTTGAACGAAGTAGAATTCACAACAATCAAAGTAATTAGCAAAAAGAAATTTTACTGATACTTATAGGATTGATAATTTTGGTGATCGTAAATCTTAATGAAGGAATCTCAAAAAGATTCGATTTAAAAAATGCTGGAAACTATAACTTTACTTTGTCAAATTTAATCAGTTCCCCCGTTTCCCCCCTATAGGTAGGGGACTTTTATAAAATTTATATGAAAAGCCTAAATACCTACCAATTTTTCAAGATTCTAGCTTCAAAAAATGACAATACTTCGTTTCAACCCCCTTTCCCCCCCTTTTTAGGTTGAAGAAAAAAATAACGAAATTCACTTTCATTACATTTGTATGCAAAGCCCAAATACCAAGTGTCAAGAATCTAGCTTTAAAATTGACAATACGGCGTTTTATCCCCCTTTCTCCCCTTTATAGGTTGAAGAAAAAAATGCCGAATTCAATTTCTTTACATTTGCATGCAAAGCCCAAATACCAATTTTCAAAGCTCTAGCTTTAAAATGACGAATTTTCCATACGACGTTTTAACCCCCTTTCACCCCTTTGTAAGCTGAAGAAAAAAAAATGCTGAAATTACTTTCATTTAATTTGTATGGAAAACCCAAATACCAATTTCAAGACTCTAGCTTTAAAAATAATAAATCTCCCATACATTGTTTTAACCCCCATTTCACCCCTTTATGGCTTAAATTAAAAAAAAAACTAAAACAGGTCAATTTTTATTTTTGATAAACAACCATAATCCAAATTTTCAAATCTCTAACATCAAAATTGAAAGACTTTCATACTAACGTAAACCCCCCCTTTCACCCCTTTAGGGGGTGAATTTCGCAAAACCCCTTCTTAGTGCGCGCCTACATAGTAAGAACTACCTATGTTTCAAATTTCATGATTTTAGGTCCAGTAGTTTTGGCTGTGCGTTGATAGATCAGTCAGTCAGTCAGTCAGTCAGTCACACGCCGAGGCGTTACCTCTTTATTAATAGTATAGATGTACTGCCGTAAGTAATTAATGGTTGTTAAACGAAACCAATACAAATTGATTATAATTACAGTCGTAGTCATTATTCATAATCTAACTTCTGTTAAAACATTATTTATGGTTGTTGAAATAAGAAAAAAAGGCTATCGAAAATAACATGCAAGATGATGTTTGATGGACAAAGATGAATAAAATTGAAATAATACATCATGAAAAATTATAAAATACCAAAATACTATGAAAATTAAATTTTATAAGATAATTTTTGTTCGAAATTTAGAAATAATTAATTATCTTGATTTTAACCCAATTTTTGTGATACATAAAACAAAACACTCCCGGTGTTCAAAATGAATAACGAACGACGTAATAAAGTATAAAGAATCTTCAATTCAAATGCACTGCATATATCGTCATCAGTATAATATGCTCGAACACCTTCGTGGTGCCATGTTCGCCTGGTACTTTTGCTGTGCTACACGGTCCGTAGACAAGCTTTGTCGTCGCTCTCTTCTACTACGAATTTCCATTCTAATTCTGTGTTCTGTGAATTTTGTTTTGTTGGTTTATATTTTCGACGTTAATTTGCAATTTTTATTTTTTGTCATAATATCTATTTGTAGGCTGTTTAAGGCTGCCTTTGAATTAAAAATGGTTGGTAATTTTCATAAAGAGACAAATTATATAGGTATGTACCTACAAAAATAGAACATAGGTATTTCGTTCAAAATACTTTGGCGAAGAGTGTCAATGTTTTTTTGGGGTAGCTAGGTAAAACATTTTTCCATGTAACGGAAACGCGTGAGGTAGGAAGCCATAAATTACAGCTTACATTTCGTGCTATCGTATGACAAATTAGCTGGGGGTAGTTGTTGCTTAGTGGACAATAATCTATTTTAAATAATTATGGACACAGTCTATTGTGAATTTGATAAAATGTGGTCAGCGGTTGGGAAAGAGTCAAAAGTCAATGATAATGATGAAACCCAATGACACACCAATGTTAATCGATTTATTGTTCTACGGATTCTAATGGGGTGCCTAAATCTCAATTCTAATAATATAAAGAGGTACATTCCACATACAACCACAAGGTTTATGGGAAACCGAAAAGTCAAAACATGGGCGCGATGCAATTGACACCTAAATATCAATTTAATAGGCTTATGTAATATCATAATTAATATACCTAACGCCATTTGTTAATATTAATTTGGATTTTTATTAACAGTAACACTAAACTAAGTGAGGCAGACTAGTCGTTCAAAAGTTCATTCAGACCCTCCACTTTAGAATAGTAAGTCAAGGTTAAATCGATTTTGTATACAGGAGGATCACACAATTTATATGCTTGTTAGTCACCCGCGCTATCTGTCTGTGTTGTGTACTATACCGATTTATATTGGTACCGAGGACCCAAAAAACGAAGTATCAAAGGTGTGTGGTCACCGTACACAGCGGCGAGCAGGAAGGCATGTAGGCAGTGAGCACGCGATGACATGGGCCCGCGCGATCCCTTGTCGCCCGCGCCCGCGCACGAACAGGGCTCCTGAGGTCTTTGCACGGATAACTACCAGGGTCGGATCTACCTATGGGCTACTTGGGCTGCAAGGCTGCCCCGGTGTTACAAGGGGCCCCCCAGATCCCGCTAAAATCCCTAAACGCTAAAGGGCCCGCTACACACCAATATGGTCGCCTTTTATACAACTAATACTTGCGTACACATTATGTAGTTATTGTCATCGATTCGACTACAAGAAATAAACTGACTGTAAAAATCGCCGCGTCACTCCTCTGCACCCAATGGGGTACCGCGTGTGGAAAATCCGTTATGGTGTACGTGTAGACTAAGGTCCAACTACACGGTGATTGGTTATTTTTGATGTGAGGTGTCATATGTCACTAAACGACCATTGACACGTACGCCATCTTACGGATGTTCTCCATGCGGTAGCCCCCATTTGATTGAGCATAAATAAAGACCGTGCAAAATATTGACGTCTAAAAAAGGCCAAGTATCAAAAGTATTTTATAGTTTTTACAAATAAACGTCTCGTTAATTCCCGCTTTAATATTTCATAAGTATCAAAAGTGTTAGATCCTCGCAGCCCGGCACGCGATGAATCGGGCCGATCCCTTGTCCCTTGTCACGCCACGCTTAGGGCTGCCAAAACTGTATGCTTATTGTCATTATTTGCGGGTTTTGGGTTGCATCCACAAATTGCATGCAGGTCAGACCAGACCAATTTAAATTTGAAAGTAAGGGCGCACGGATGGATTAATCTGAAATATGTGTTTTTAATTCTAACCTTTAAAAAAAAAATTGAGACAAATTGAGACAACATCACATACATTGTCTTGGTTCCAAACTAAGGTTTTCCCTTGTACTATGGAAACTAGAAACAACGAAGGAACCACAAACACCCAGACCCAACACAAATATCTGTTTCATCAACAAACATTTGTGTTGGTGCGGTAATCGAACCCGCAACCCTTACGTCTCAACCGACGCTCAAACCATTGCGCTAAACGGGTCTTCTAGGTCTAATAAGTATTAAGTTTCAGGATCAGCAATACGTGCATCCTAAGGGATTAAAATAAACTTAATTATTGTTATTAACCATTCATAGAAGTATTTCTTTAGTCGCATTGAATATGAAATTGAAAACTTAAGGAAACTTCAAGGCCGTAATGCGAACTAAACTGACAGATGTCAAAATTTCGCTCTTTATGACACTGATGCAAATGTCCATCCAACTGTATAGGAACTTGACATTGCATTTTATTTCACATAGTTAAATATCATAATAATAATACTAGATTTTCTTATAGGTGCTTAGTATTAAAAATTACCCTACCGGATTGATAGATAAAAGTGACGATAGCAAATAAAGCTAGAATGGACTAAGCTTAGATAGACTAGTTCTCTTAATGTAGTCTAGTTTGAATGTCTACTGTCGTAAAACAGACTTGAATATCAAGTTTGACGATAAAACTACGAACAATGAACACGGATGTTTAGCCACACATCAGGATGTAGGAAAGACAGTTTTGTATGTGACCGGAAGATAAGGAGATTCATACCGATTAGGTATCCTCGAAAATGTTTCACTCTATAGTAACTTGGTGGTAACTCTAAAAGTGCAACCGTATTAATGTGCCCTTTATTATTATCTCCTTCGGAGTGCTGCTCTCCTGGTAGGCAATAATAATAATTTAATAATGAATGGCTGATATTTGTGTATTTTTTTTAGGATAATAATAATTATTTAATGATAATTTGGACTGAACCAGCAGTGATTTTTTTCATTATTAATTTAGCTGATGATTTTATAAATTATTAATAATTAATCTTTATTTACTATTATTACACGTAATATTATTACACGTAATATTATTACACGTAATATTGGCCATCATCCTATAAATAACACAAAGCGATTGTATTGTAAAATAGAATAGGGCAGATCAATAAATAATAGATGACAGATTCTGTAATATTTTTAATATTAATTTTCATATCAATAATATTATGACAATGGAAAGGTTAGCTGATCAGCAGCATCAACCATGCATCAGACTTTGAACTTGAACATCACAAGAATGAATAAATAAATCTAAGTTCTAACCTTCGATCATGAACAAGAAACAAAATACGAAAATGTGATGAAAAAAACACGTTATTAACAAGTCTGCGTGACGTCACATACCGTCATAACAAACTTAACCGGCCGAGTTGAAGAGTCGCGTCGCGCTCACTCAAGCGTAGCAATTGTGCATAACTCATTTGGTCGCGTTAAGACGAGAAGCTGGCTTGTTGCGCAACTGCTCTCGTCGTCTTATGATCGCCTGGTACTTCATCTGCGCTTGAGATGTAAAAAGGCGTATCTTGTAACAAAGATGCTGCGCCTTCGGATGCTGGGCTTCGTGAAGATCAGCGCTTGGAGAGAGAGAGAAGATCTATCCATCTTATTCTTTTGTAAATTCTACAGAATCTGAATGCTATACATTCATACGGACGTATAAATAGGTATATGTGTGTGTGTCTAGTAGTAATACACGTTGTGTTGGTTAACTGGAAGTTTACAAACATGATTTTTACAAAATTATTTATTTGTCTCTTTTTGCCGTTTATTAACGTTACAGCGGGTACAAAAAAACAAAGCCATTTTTATATCTTACGAAATACGTAATTAAATATAGGCGATGCGACTTTTTATACGATTATTTTAATAAAATAAATAAATTGATAAACAAAACTTGAGGAGGCAAGGTTGAGATGGAGTTTAATCGTTAGTTAAATTTATTAGAAACTAATCGTTATTTTCAATCATTAGTTTGTTTTATGACATACGATACGAATTAAATAAGCTTCTGGAAATAACTTATTTAATTCGGGTATTTCAAACAAAGATTAATCTAATCATAATTATCACGAAAAACTAAACAATAAAAAATATTTTTAATCGGGCAAAGTAACCTCTATTCGTTCCTTGAGTGAGCTACCAGGAACGCATAACTCAGAGGGAGGGGAGGTACATTACATCAGCGCGGGCTCGCTACGTCGCGGTCGTTAGTGGCCCTACATAATTTAGATATAATGAGTCCGTCCGTTCGTTACCTGCCGCTGTCATTAGCAGCGTATGCAGTCCGCACCTAATAAGTAACCGATTTAGTCACATCAAGGGGCTTATGGATTATTTAGTAAGTAAGTATAGTAATCAAGATTCGTGCTTTGGCAAGAAATACTTAAAACACTATGGGTAAATCATTATTACACCTACGCAAAACCTTTTAGATTTAGCTTCTCAAATCCATACTATATATTATATCCATACTAATATTATAAATGCGAAAGTAACTCTGTCTGTCTGTCTGTCTGTCTGTTACTCTTTCACGCCAAAACTACTGAACGGATTTAAATGAAATTTGGTATACAGATGGTCTAGACCCTGAGAAAGGACATAGGCTACTTTTTATTGCGAAAAAGGGGATGTAAGGGGTTAAAAGTGGGGTAAATAGTTACTTTTCCACGCGGACGAAGTCGCGGGCGGCCGCTAGTGATAAATAAATAGGATAGTAAATCTGTAGATAACGACAAGCACGATGTAATTGACACTCAGCGCAATCTATTTTCAAAATTAGGAACTAAAAACAAAAGATAGACCCCGAACCGAAGTGACGGTAGGTTAAAAAAACGTCATAATATTGAACCGATTTGGGCCGGATCGCTCGGAACGATACCACGGCCTCATAGAAAACCGGTTCGATTGTAAGTGAGGGTAACAGAGGCCCATTCCGGAGGAAGAGGGTTTTAAAGGTTTGCAGCGCACTTGTGACATCACTGTCGTTGCGGGTGTCCACGGGCGCCAGTTCAGATTGCTTACCATCAGGTGATCCGACTGGCCGTCTGCCAACTATACAATTTTTTGTACAAAATTTCCTTTATATGAATGATAGGATCTATTTGTCTTCTTACTGTCTGGCATAGGGGAGACCGGGGATGGTTGACTATAGGGGTAGGTAGACTAATCGCCAAAAACTCGCCAACGGTTTGAGTATTTTGTCATCCCAGCACAACCACGCATCACTCTCCGCCCCCCGCTCAGTTGTCGGTAACGCCGCGTCGCGGGCACACACCGTTTTTGAGCAGTGACCCGTGATTTGTTTTCATAACATGTAAGTAATATTTTCGTGTTGCATATTTTTTGATTTGGTACCTACACATTTATGTTAACCGTTTGCCTATTAGTCTGAGTGTTTTATGAGTCCATATTGATATTCTTTCATGTGTTATTTCTTTATTAGGTGACAGTGTGTAAGTTATCCATGCCATCGAAACTTAAAATGTCGTTTGGGGCTGGTAGACTAATTTCTTTCGGGGCTGGTTGAATATTTAGTCAACCAACCCCAACAATATTTTAAGTTTCAAATATTTTTAAAATTAATCCATTTATTCGATTCTTGATAAATATTTTCTTTTTATTGCAACAGCACGATGAGGACCTATAAATTAACGAGCTGATACACCGAAGGATGTCGTAGAAAGAGCTTGTCATCAAGTCGTTTTTGACAATAGAAGTGTTAATGCAACTGCAAAACAATATACCATTCCCTATAAGACATTACACCGTTATGTGCCCACGTCTTTATATAATGAGAACTTGCCCTCAACTTTATTTGCAGTACTTGAAGAAATAAGAACCTTTCCTAAAGCTGCGCCACGTTTAGATAATAGAAGTAATACTGGGAAACGTAAAATTATTCCCTAAAAAACAAAATCTTATAGATATGAAAAACAATAGAGAAACTTTGAAGAAAAGAAGGACAGATACAAAAAACAGAATAGAAAAAGGAGAAGAAACAAGAAAAGGCAAGGGCAAAGGAAAGTGGAAAGGCAAAGGAAAAGGAAAGAGTAAGGGAAATAGCAACGGCTAACGGAAAAGGAACGGATAAAGTAAATGAGATTTTTTTTTTTTTTTTTTTTATGTCATAGGTAGCAGACGAGCAGGCGGATCACCTGATGGTAAGCAATTGCCGCCGCCCATGGACACATGCAACACCAGTGGAGTCACAAGTGCGCTGCTAACCTTTTATCCCCTTCCCCCCCCGATGGGCCTCCGGTACCCTCACTCACTCAGCGAAACACAGCACAGGGGCTGCTTCACGCCGGTTTTCTGTGAGAAATATCACATAAATAAGAATGAATATGTTACATTCATAAGAAGTAATGGAAATATTTTTGTGTGATTTAACTGAACTGAAGAAGATTTAAGTTTAAAAAATTTAAATATTAAGAGTTGATAGTTTTGTTAAAGATGTATAAAAGATGTATGTACCTGATTATAATTGTATTTGAATAAAAAGTTAAATTAAATTGAAAATTGTGTTTTATTACTTGACTCTTCTTATAATTTGTTGCTTATTAAACCGTAGGTCTACTTACCCCGGGCATATAGTCAATCTGCCCCGGAACTGGGGTAGATTGACTAAGAGTTGATGTTTTGTAAAATGCATCTAATTATGATGATGATACTTAATAATGAACTATATTTTGTTGTTTTTTATTAGTTTAATAGTTCTTCTATCCATTAATGCGATTTCTTTGTCTGTATGGGTGAAAACACAAAAAATATGTATGATTTAGTAAAAAATTAGTCAACCATCCCCGGTCTCCCCTACAATTTTGTTCTTCAACGAATTTTAAGCCTTATTAATTGTGCGAAAAGTACAAAATCTATTGAACACACATAAATTTTGAATAGGTTGATTTGGCGCTTACCGTACTTCAGTCCCCTTCCTGTCAAAGATTTAAATCATAGATATGCCCTCGCCATACTTTGACCGCGCCGATTTGAGTCGCACCTCAAATAACCTAGTTTTGCTCAACTGAGATTAGCACGAATTAGTTGCCGTTTGCACTCGGTGACAGTTGTACGACACGGCTGCCTGGAATTTTGACAGGAAAAAAGCACTCAAAATGCCTTCATGTGCCTTTTTATTGTGCAAGAAAAATACTACAAATTCAAATAAAGCGAATGGTGTAACATTTCACTCGTAAGTATTTATATTTCATCAATAATTAATTTATTTTATTTTGTTGACAAAACATCAAAGTCTGATCGGCCAACGCGTGACAGAGAGAGTAGTATTGGCAATTACTGTGTGACAAAAAGAGACAACATCATTATCTCGCTGGCCAATATACTTAGACCCGCTGTAGTACTCAGAACTCAGTTGATAACAGCTCATTTGTTAATGGTTTACAATAACCGAGAAAAGTACGGTAGCGTCAGCAGTTTCGATAGGCATTGTTTTAATAGCGGTCAGATATAAAATAGCAATTTTATTTCGACTAGAAATCAATAAACATGCAAATAATATTTACGTATTATTTTTAAGTGAACGTTAATTGTTTTAGATTTCCGCAAGATCCGCGTTTAAAAGAAAAATTGATCAAAGTTATCCAGCGGGATCGAAGGGATATAAAGGAAGGGAATACTGGTTACCTGGGCAATTTAGTCGAATTTGCTCTTCTCATTTCAAAGAAAATGATTTATATTTGACTCTTCTAGGTCGGCGTAAAGTTAAATGTATTATATTTGTGTTTCTTCTGTTTTCTTATTCTATAACACAAGTGCTTAAGCTACTTAGTACGGAGTCAGGACATTAAATATGGGGTTGTGTTAATTTATTAATTAATTATTAAATTATAGTAAATATTACTCATTATTTGCTCTTAAGGAAAGGCCTTTATCATAGAAATCAAGTCATAGCTACTATGATGGGATTAGGCATAATCACCACCCTTTATGCGGTTTGGTGATCAAACCCGATATTCGCTCTGTGATTAAAGTAATTTATTTGAATAAATAGACTAATGTAATGTAACATTTAGAAATAAAATGTCCCATAAATAAAATTGCTTTTAAATTTAGGAATTGTTTTATTTTTAGTTGCCAGTATGAAATTTTGCTGACCGTATTTTATCGTCATAGATAGTGACTTTCGATGACACGCACACGTCATGTCATCAAAATATTGCCTCGTTTTTAGGTGTCAGGGCATATCTATGATTTAAATCTTTGCTTCCTGTCCCCCCAGGGCAAACCACTTAAGGAGGGGACGAGGAGATTGTCAAATCGAGTGCTGAGTACGTGAGTTCGATGCTCAGCGGGAAATACGAAGGGTGTCACGTTTCATTGAAAAAAATATTAACAAATTTTTACTATTTATAAAAAAGTAACTTCTAAAGAAAATCATAAAGGCTTATAATGTATCCAGAAAAGACGAAACACTGGCGCGATTTAATTAACAACCAACCAACGCCATCTAGTGGCAAAGATTCCAATTACTATGAAAATAGGTAAACCATGTCCCGAAACAAAATGAGGGCAGGCCATTAATAGTAAATCTATCTATCTTCTATACTATTTATAAAAATAATAACTTCTATGGACAACGACAAGCCTTATATGGAAACCGAAAATACGAAACACTAGCGCTATGTAATCGACGCCCAGTGCCATCTATTGGTTCAGTTCGGAACTACAGTCCCGACCGAAGCGAAGTGAAGACGAAAGACCCGTCTGCCAAAAAGTATCTTAATTCTCCGTTTCCTTTACCAGGCTCTCATAACCCTCGTAATGGTACAACCCCTATCTGACACTTGTCATATTTTTCACCGCGCGTCCATTTGCGCTTGAGTTATACGCCCCGACTCGTCTCGCGTTATTAAAGTAGCAGACAGAACATTAAGATATTATGCTAAATTAGCTGCGCCCCGCGGTTTCATCCGCGTGATAGAATTATCGTTATAATTTGGGTTTTAGACTGTATATCTTACGAATTGATTTTGCGTGAAAAAGCAACAAACATACACTAACTTTAATATGAGAATCTACTTGCATGCCTTACTAAAAGGCTGTGGGTTCGATTTGAAAATTATATTATCGTGCCTCTAGTGTTATATAATAATAGTGTATTAAATGAGAAATTAATTCTTTTGTTTTATTACAGGTAATATGATCGAGTTAAGAAGGCTGCCTTTCTCTATCTTGTAAGTTCGAATACCTAAGTTTTTTTTAATGATTTACTTACCAAAACAGGTTGCCTGTCGCATCTAATGTAAAAAAAATTGGTACATAGTGGTAGTATTTATTTCTTTTGATAATATGTATACTCTGATTTTTAATCATAATGAGTAAACTGACAGATGTCAATGTGTGATCTCCATACATTATTATCACTCAATTTGACAGATGCAAAATGTCAAAATGTGTAGAAACTTGACATTTTCATCTGTCAGTTTACTCCACATGATTAAAAATCAGAGTATAGTGGGTTTACTTTGAGACCTCTATCTCATTTAATTTGGTGTGTGATATACATAACAATGTAGGTAATGTACACAGAGGTGCAGTAGAAATATAAGAAAACGGTAGGTTCTCGCGAAAACAACGTTATTTACGTGCTCAGTCCGGTTTACGAGCCCGCTCTGTTAAACTGCTTTACGGCGCGATATGGCGGTGTCCCGTGCCCGCGGCATAACGGGGAAAACTGCAGTGAGGGAACTCGCCGTGTCCCCTTCTGCCCGTGCTTTTATTTCGCGTGCCAAAAAAATGTGACATTCCCTGTTCTTTGCCTGTACCCTTCATATATACCTACGTTAGCTACCGCCCGCCACTTCGTAAGCGTGGAGTTAGTTACCGTCATATTTTGGACAATCCACACAATACCTATATTTTTATAAATTGTAGCCTATTATTATGATGTATAAGCTATATCATGGTGAAGTTTTTGCGTGAAAGAGGAGCAAACATCCGTTTATACTTACAAACTTTCACGTTTATAATATTAGTGCGATGGGATGAAATCAGTTTCAGAGGAATATGGGATTTAAGACCGCCACGGGAAAGACATAAAAGTCAAAGTTAAAATCGACGTAAAAGTTAAATTAATTACCTACTTAAAAGGGTGTTTACTTTTTTGAAGAGACTGTTCACAAACCGCCATCTTCCCTTACTGCCGTGGCTTGCACTGTGCCCTGGAGCCGAGACGGCTTTCATGGCCAGTAAAAGCGCAATATTAAGGGGTGGTTGGAGCATTTTATGCACACGATCTGAAACGTTATCGTTTATTTTAATAGGGAAGTGTTTTTTGACTGTTCATGCCGAATTTTCATGATTCTGCGCTCGCCGGGTGGGAAGGGAATAGTGTCGTTATTACAATACAGTGTATAAGGTAACTGATACGTCGTTTTTACTTTGTACTTTTTTATCAGATTTTTGTGGATTCTCCATACAAAAATATCGAATGGGATTGCTGGCTTTGTGCGAAAAATGTTTTTTTTCTGCATTTTTTTATTTTCGATATACAATGGGTAGAATAATTTGTTTCGGAGGATGTAACTTTCATCATCATTAGCAACTTACACTCGTCCACTGCTGGACATAGGTCTCCTAATGCACGCCACTGCTCCCGATTTTCGGCCACTCTCATCCACCCCAGCCAGCTTTCTAATGTCATCATCCCATCTTGTCGCAGGGATGTAAGCTTTGTTTTTAATTGAAACGCATGACGTTTTCTGTGTGTTTGTTTTCTCTGATCTCGTAGTTGTTCGGCGGTGATTACCGGCAGGTGAGCCGCTTGCTCGTTTGCCGCCTCTAGTATATAAAAAGCCCTTTGGGAAACTTCCGAATGGCGCCCGTCGTAGAACATTCGTTTTCGGTTTGTAGCATATACTTATCACATCAGCGATATAAATAGCGGAACCTGTGCCACATTAATATTTCATACCATCTGCCGAAACGCCCGGGGCGAAACAAGAGATATATTATTATCTTAATATATCAGTAAGGCATCTTTTGATGGATAGATAAGATTGTTTGCATTCAGGTTGACAGACAAAAAAAAAAACAAGAAAATAGTGTTACTTTGTAAATACGGGTATACTTTATAACATAATTAAAATACCCCAAATGCCTCGTTGGTCTAGTGGTGCAAGTACTGGATCTGGTTTGTGATCACCAATCCGCATTAGGCAAGCGCGTATGCGTGGTGATTAAGCCTAATCCCACCATGGTAGCACTGACTTGATTTCTATGATGGAGGCCTTTGCCCTGCAGTGGGACAGTATATACGCTGATGCTGACCCGGTCCTGTGCTGCTCGTATCCTGGTAGTACCTCCTACAGTTACATTATTGACCCACCGACCCTGATTTTCGTTTACTGATTCTGGGACAAAATTCCACTTGATTTCCATTCCTCTTAAACCGACATCATGGACTTTTGTCCTGTCGGATAAAATTTAACAACTTAAAATATCCTATGACTTGCTCACTGTATACCCAAGTTCACTGTGCCGTAATCGCGTGCCGAGTGCGCCCAGTAATTACTCCGAGATAAATAAGGGCCGCGATCGGGACGCCGGCGCCGCGACGCCATCTTGGCGTGACCTGTCAACTGTCACCGGTGCCGCCGTTTCATAATTCATTAGTGTTCTGCTGTGGCGCTATTCGCTTACAGTGCGACAACTCTGATTTGGTACGTGGCAGAAATCGGAACTAATTTCGGTATAAGCAACAGTGTTGTTGAAACTTTTCTATCGATTTGTAGTGTTGATAGAGACTTGAATGCTTGTTCTATGAGTACTACCTATAGACAGCGCCCCTCCTGTCAAAGTCACTTCTTTAGTGCCAAATCAGTTGCACTTGGAGACTGCCTGGGACTAGGATGCCCGTACATTCTTATTATTTTGGTTGCACAGGCACTGTAGATGATTTTAGAGCGTTGGTAGCACAATGGATAAAAGAACGAGCGAGGGGAGGTCCTAGTTTCGAATCTCTCAGAACCTCAGGATTTTTCAAATCTATGTGCTTATTTTTTGTGAGGGAAAACAAATTGCATGATTTTGACCTTAATTAACACGGTAAGGCTACCCTAACGGTATATTCTGATGATAAAATGGAAAGAACTACATATAAAATCTAATCAAATCAAATGAACAGAACAATAGACGAAAAATGGGAAGAATCCATCGATGACACGCTGAACTAGAAACACCAGGAACGCATGGCATCGAGGTGGTGGGCGAGGTGGTCGCCGAGTCGCCCAGGCCACATTCTCGCATGCTGCATGCGCTGTCGACTATCGCCCACCTACGGCGATTTAATCGCGAGCGAGATTTACATGGCACGACTTTTATGTGGGGGCAGATAAGCGATCACCTTATTGCTGCTGTCCATGGACACCAAGCCACCAGTGAGCTGCTCACTTCCAACAGAATCCGCACTTTTTTATTGGTTCGGAAAGGCCATTCAATAGTTTTCATCGACATAGAATTTTAAAACGAGACTGTGGCTTTTTGTCCAACTTAACACCGTCGACCATCATAAAGAAAGGTATAAATAACAATGTCCTACAAATTAATTATATGCCCTAGTATCTTCTGACTGACAAATAACGCTCTTTGGCTAAGCCACTCACTCAACCAGGAGGAAAATATTTTAACATAATTATCTTGTAAACACGTGGTCCAGGACTTATTAATCACATTCTCACCACGTCCCATGTAAATCGGCTTTATCACCTCGCCCGCATGCCCCCGTGTGGGCGCATTATGCCGGGGCCCGTTAGCTCCCGCAATTTATGCGAGCCTGGTACCACCGCGGTCGGGTAATGTCGTCACGCTGGCTTTTTTTTTGCTGACCCCACAAAAAGCATATTTTTGGTATTTTTCGATATGGTTTTATCGATAATATCTTTGTATGGTCGGTATCCTGTGATACGTCACAGTTAAGGTGGGTAGATCCACCGTTCACCACTATGACCCCTAGAAGGGCGCGAATCGTCGTCATTAGCGTTCGCCACTTGTAATATCTTGTGAACCCCCTGCCTGGCACCCGGGACCCTAACACCAAAGAAGATAAATAGTTAATATTCGTAGGGTTCTGTAACCAAATGGCAAAATTCGTATAGAATCGTCGTATTTGGTCGATTGAGTCTGGCTGGTATCGTTTTATTGAGAATATAATATTTTTTTGATTAGAAAAATATATTGTATCACCAAATTCGCGCAAAACGCAATAGCGTAAGTTGATTTATTATTAAATACAAATACAGAGTTACGCGATATGTGGGTCCAAGTCATTACCGCGTAAGTCGAATTCGCGTAGGTCGAGGTAAACCCTTTCCAATTGTAGTGAACCCTTCTGTTAAGTTTGAAATCAGCCTGCTCAATATTTTAATCATACTCACGCATAATATGTTTACCTAAGGGTCATAAGCTAGTCCATTTTAAATATTGACTATGAAATTCCAGCAATTATTTGGCAAAATTAACCTATTTGTTCAATGATGAAAAACCGCGTATCTACGAATTCGCGTAAAACGGGGTAGCGTAAGTGTGTATTCATATTAAAAGGCAAAATGTTATATCTCGATATTAGCAATTATTTACCTACATATAAATATAGCGACATCAATTAAACGATGTTCATTATATCGTATATTCATTTGTTCAGTTCAGACGTAAAGGCCTTTTGAATTCTACCGTTCCTTTAGAAGCAGTCACCATCAATATCAATTGTTTTATGAACCTATAGAAATTATTGACAAATGCCCTCCTTAGGAGAGGAATTTGTAGCTTTGACTATTATTTAGCTAAGAACACTCCTAACTACCAACTTTAAAAACAAAATCCAAATTGGTTCATCCGTTCGGGAGCTACGATGCCAAAGACAGACACATCAGACTATAGCACCCCGTTTTTGCGCAATTAAAAATAGAGTGCATGTAGTTTTTCATCATGTGTCCACTGTGTATGGGAAGTTCATTTTTTTTTATGACAGGGGGCAGACGAACAGATGGATCACCTGATGGTAAGCGATTGCCGCCGCCCATGGACACCCGCAACACCAGAGGAGTCGCAAGTGCGTTGCCGACCTTTTAATGAATCATTGTTTTGTTTTAAATTCTAATTCTGTTTTTTTATTGTCTTCGAAGATTTGTGACGTTTAAAGGGCCAGTGCCTTTTAAACGTCAGTACAAAAAGCGCAAGAGTAAAATGTCGTTGCCCAAAATGTATATCAAGTTGGAATGATTTAAATATAATTTTGGGTGAAGTGACGAGGGCAACATAAATTCGGTGGCGCGCCCCGAGCCACTTTACAGGTGGCTCGCGCTAATGACGTGCTTGTGTCCCGCCTGCCACCACCGCCCGTGCCAGGGCTGCCAGTTAGGATATTTAAACAATGAATTACTGTTACGGCCTCGTTCACCACCTACGAGTAAAATATCAAGTCATTTACTTGTCAATTAAAGTGGGTTCGGAGAAAATTGGCCGCTGGTATTTGTATTGAAAAATATTTAAATTAAACTAAGCCGCGGACCATGGGGCCAATTTTCTCCGAACCCACTTTAATTGACAAGTAAATTAGTTGACACTTTACTCGTAGGTGGTGAACGAGGCCCTTAATCTGCTTAAAACTAAAACGGCTGAGCCGATTTGGTAAATTTTGGGCTTGAAATATTCATGCCGAAGCGTGCGTTTCCTACGGTCAAAACGATTGAAAACTTATAGGTACCATCACTTTATATGTATACTAACCAAAATAATGTGCCATCGAATTGTCGGTTTTTGCCTCCTATGTCGAGTCGACTTCATGGAACGCTAGACCAATAGGAGAACAAGATAAGGAATGTCGACTGTAATCTGTGTTCTCCTATTAGTGGTGCGTTCCGACAATTGGCCTACAGGTTACGCTACAATACCGGCTAAAACTGTAATTTATTGCCAATTTTAATTTTAACGAACAATTCTGTAACTGGGGGTGCGTCAACCCTACCCCCCGTAATGCTATCTCGCATTTCGCGGATCGGGCGAAGACGCCCGGAACGAAACTCTGGGGAGCGCCTAAATGCGGCTTCGGATGGACAGACTTATTAAGGGATATTGTTTGCAGCTTCTCTTGAAACATTTTACACTTTCGCGTTGCATTATACTGATAATACGTATAATCTGTGCCTTTACTGTCTGTGTCGTATAATCTGTCACTTTATTTATATAGTATAGAAAAATAGTTATACAATTGCACCTCCAACACCTACGAAGAACCAGGAGAGCATAAGTTACGTGGTGTTCGACACCACCGCGGTTTATCCACCAGAGCTGTGCGAGGTAGTTAGCGGTGTGCGAGGAAAAAAATCCAGCAATAGAGTCACTTTATTTTTCTAGCCTCGCTCAGCTATTGGTTGTTTCTCTTCGCACACTGCTTGGCTCTGGTGGAAAAGCAGCCTAAACGAAGGGAAGTCAAACTTTTACTACTAAGCGTTACTCGAGTTGCCGAACTAGCTTACCTTGGACGACGGGACGTCCCGTTAAAAACGTCCGAGATATCGCTGGAGGTACGAAGTCGCCAAGGACCAAAGCACTAAACGTGCATGATTTGTCGGAATTGGCACAGGACCGAACAAAATGGCGAACTTTGACGGTCGGAGGTCAAGACCCACCTAGGACCGCTGAGCCAGCGTAGTCAGTAAATAGTTACTAAGCGTTACTGTATTATGTCTAAAAAGCTGTTAAGTGCATTTAATTGATTTTTAATTTTCAATATTAGTAAACAATAATTACAAGATTGAAAACTCAAAATCAACCAACTGCAGTTAACGCCACTTTAGATAATTATAGCGAGTGAGGAATTGAATACATGCTCTTCTTGGTTATTTATTTACTGGCTTGAGACTCGAACAAGGTGTCTTCCATAGAATATTTACCTAATTCATGGTTCATTCTTAAACGCCATTAAAATATACTACGGGTTTTCTGCGTAATTAGGCCGTTAGAGTAAGGACGGTGGACCAAGCAATAACTTCAGCCAAACCAAAAAATACATTGCCCTGGAAATCGAACCCGGTGTACTTCGTCTATGTTTATTGCATGTACAAGGTGGGTTTCCCCCATAGAAAAAAAAATAGTTATACAATTGCACCTCCAACACCTACGAAGTACCAAGAGCGCATAAGTTACGTGGTGTTCGACACACCGCGATATACTACACATACGCGGATGAGTACGTACGTACATAACTACTACATACGTTACGTATTGCGAATTTGCGATACGCAGCCTCCAGCCAGTAACATGTTTGCTTCTACTAGGGTTGCATGTAGAAATGTAAAAAATATTAAAGGGGAAACCTTAGGTGGGATAGTAAGGTTTTATACCACGTTACGTAATAAAAGGCATGCGCCTACCTAGTGCCTACCTTCCTACATTTTCGGTCACCCACGAGACACGGTTTCCTTCCTTTATACCTAAATACATAATGATCAATACAAATGAAGGTCAAAAATGATCGCAATTAGGTGTAATATATCTACATTATAACGAAATCATAGCGACTGCGCTTACAAATGGATACTCAATGGATACTCCAGCATTTTAGGGGTTAACAATCCTCATAAAAAGAATACTGTAACGAAACCGGACGAATACAAATTAATACTGCTGGCCGGATGGCGCATTTTTGGTAGTGACCCTGCCTCATACGCCAAAGGTCGTGGGTTCGATCCCCACCCTGGACAAACATTCGTGTGATTAACTTGTGTTTATTCATTGTCTGGGTGTAATATATGTATTTATGTTTTTTTTATAGTATAGGCAGGCTATAAGTGAACACCGCTGCCCATGGGCCCATGGACATCAGCTATACCACGAGGAGGATGTATCATATTTGTGCTTCCTCTGTTGTCTGATATCTATAAAACAATTAGTACGGAGTCAGGTCAATGTATGAGATGTTGAGAGAATTTATAAAAAAAGCAGCAGAAATTAATATTATTTATCGTGGGTTGTGTTGTAGCAACCCTATCGCAGTGGGAATGGGTCTGGTAGCGATATCTGTGTGCGGCGCCGACAGAATCACCTGGGCTCGCAGTTTTACGAGCGCGGCGCGGCGGCCCTCTGCCTTTCCAGGACTAGAGGCACACCGTTAGAACAAGTATCGATATCGATAAACTTCCACTGGGTCGATGTCGCTTATGCCATGCCGTGTTCGATTCCGCCCCTGTTTGAAGAAATTCGTGACAGCAAATTATCTCTACTTACTTTTCACTCCCTTTTCCCTCCCGAATCCCGAATTTTTTATCTGATAATGAGTGTGTGATGTGCCCTATCAGGGGGAATAGAAGTTAAAATGTAGCAGCGCACTGCGCTTAGGGGGAAACTCGGGCAGGAATTTCAAGATTTTTTAGCTGATCAGTGTTTAGACTTAGCCCACCAAAATATTTGTAATCATATTGCATACACTTTCTGTGAAACAAAAAATATTGGTTAGGTTAGGTTAGAACAGTGACCAGCTAAAAAATCTTAAAATCAATTATAGACTTAATCACCTATCAAATAAAAAATAAATAAAACCCTCATCGATATCGATATAACGCCCTGTTGGTCTAGTGGGTGGTACCGGGCCGTGATCTCGGGGTCCCGGGTACGATTCTCGGGTCGAGCAAAAGTACCTATGTTTCGAATTTTTCGAACATAGCTCGGGTTTGTGATCACCAATCCGCATTAGGCAAGCGTGGTGGTGATTAAGCCTAATCCCATCATAGTAGCGATAACTTGATTTCTATGATGGAGGCCTTTGCCTGCAGTGGGACAGTATATAGGCTGATACTTTACTCTATCGATATCGACAAAATCTCTCTCTGTCTCCACTCTATCACCCGAGCACTCGACTCCGTCCCGGGCGAGGCGATGGAATTAAATCGCACGCACGACACTTCCGACCCTCCCCCACCCCCTCCCCCCTGACTGCTTCGTTTGAAGTTAGGGCTGGCGCTAACATGATTTATTATATTTTGGTAGCATGTTGTTTGGATCTATTTTTTTATGTTAAACGTTCAAATGGGGTAATTGACGAGTTTAGGATTGTAGTTGTATCCATAAACTAGTGGCCCGCCCTCACTTCGCTTCGGGACTGTAATTCAAGAATTAACCAATAGATGGCGCTGTGTCCAATTACATCGCGCAAGCGTTTCGTGTTTTCGGTTTACCTATAAGCCTTTCGTTGTCTATAGAAGTTATCTCTTAATAAAAAGTATTGATACATTTATTACGTAAGACGATGTTGTCTATTTTTGAAAGCATGTTCCCTTTGAAATAAATTGTATAATAATTCCCCCTTTTGAGGGGAAGACATGGCCACTCTAAAGCAACTTCCTTTTTTTATTTCACGTCTCATTTAAGTGATACCACGACCTCATAGAAAACCGAAAGCAACGCCTCTGCGCTGTGTTTCACCGAGTGAGTGAGGGCACCGGAGAGGCCCAATCCAGACCAAAGAGGAAAGGAGGTTAAAAGGTTGGCAGCGCATTTGTTACTATCCGCTTGCGCTTTGCGGCAATCGCTCACTCAAATCATGTGATTGGTGGCAGACGAGCAGACGGATCATCTGATGGTTAGCGATTGCCGCCGCAAATGGACACTTGCAAAAATCTCGATGAATTACTTACATAAATAAGAATAATACCTTAGTTTTTTTTTAGGGATGGAGAGTAACAAAGGCTACCTTTTGCCCCTTTTAGGGAAGTGGGGAGCGCGAGCGAAGCCGCAGGCAAAAGCTAGTAATAAATAAATTCACACAACATCTCATACATTGACCTGACCCCGTTATAAGTAGCTTACGCACTTGTGTTACTGCAGGGCCCATATAAATAAAAATAATATTGAAATGGCTTGTAGGCAGCCCTGTGACGGCAGCGTACGCGCCCCCGGGCTGTCTGGGCGTTGCGGGGTAACGTTACTGACGGGCGCCCGCCGGGAACCATGGCTCGAGGTGTGCACGGACAAATAATGGGCGGTTATGTAACACCACAATATACACTAGCAGGCTGGGACGAGTCGACGAGGGCTCTGGTTTTGTCCCTACTAATATTATAAATGGGAAAGTGTGTCTGTCTGTCTGTATGTTTGTCTTTCTTTCACGGCAAAACGGAGCGACGAATTGGCGGGAGATAGTTGAAGGGATGGAGAGTAACAAAGGCTACTTTTTGCCCCTTTTAGGGAAGTGGGGAGCGCGAGCGAAGCCGCAGGCAAAAGCTAGTAATAAATAAATTCACACAACATCTCATACATTGACCTGACCACGTAATAAGTAGCTTACGCACTTGTGTTACTGCAGGGCCCATATAAATAAAAATAATAATGAAATAGCTTGTAGGCAGCCCTGTGACGGCAGCGTACGCGCCCCCGGGCTGTCTGGGCGTCGCGGGGTAACGTTACTGACGGGCGCCCGCCGGGAACCATGGCTCGAGGTGTGCACGGACAAATAATGGGCGGTTATGTAACACCACAATACATATACATTACTAGCGTGGAAAAGTAACTTTTTACCCCATTTTTAACCCTTACACACCCCTTTTTCGCAATAAAAAGTAGCCTGTGTCCTTTCTCAGGGTCTAGACCATCTGTATACCAAATTTCATTTAAATCCGTTCTGTAGTTTTGGCGTGAAAGAGTAACAGACAGACAGACAGAGTATGGATACACTAGCCGGCTGGGACGAGTCGATGAGGGCTCTGGTTCGATTTTTGGTCAAGTCAATTTAGGAAAGGACATTTCTAAGTTTTCTTGGGTCTGGGTGTTCTGGGTTGACGCCCGGCGGCCCCTAGTTAATTAACGTCATCTGGTACTCAAAGTCGATGGGGATTATATTTTTTTAGATTTCCCTTTTCGCAATAAAAAGTAGCCTGTGTTCTTTCTAAGGGTCTAGCCAGCGGTCGTCACACTTTACTCTTCAAGGGCCACATATCATATAACATCAGGGCCCGGGCCGCAAGTAGATGCGTTTCAAGACTTTGCATAGGCACTTATCCATAGTAGTCCCACTATTCATATAATGCGAATGTATGTCTATTACTTCTCACTCAAAAACCACTAAACTTGATTTCTGATAAGTACGAATATGTAGTCGACTAGTAATTAAATAAATCTACTATATCGCGGGCCGCACAAATAATGTGATTTTGTGCGGCCCGCTCTAGACCATCTGTATACCAAATTTCATTCAAATGTGTGAAAGTGAAAGAGTAACAGACAGATAGTGGTATCACTGCGGTCGAGCCGGCCCATTCATGCCCGAAGCGTAGCTCTCTAACAGTTAAATGTTGTATGGTAAATCATCACCAGAGGTTTAAGTAAAACTGAAACCTGCCATTTCTTTCTTACTTCCTTCTTGTTCCGTGATACTACCAATGTAGCATTCAGATTATTCACTTTTTTGACTTCGTCCGCACCCCCCCTTTTAACCCCCCTTTCGCACTAAAAAGTAGCCTATGTTCTTTCTTAGGGTCTAGCTAGACCATCTGTATACCAAATTTCATTAAAATGTGTGAAAGTGAAAGAGTAACAGACAGATAGTGGTATCACTGCGGTCGAGCCGGCCCATTCATGCCCGAAGCGTAGCTTTCTAACAGTTAAATGTTGTATGGTAAATCTCCACCAGAGGTTTAAGTAAAACTGAAACCTGCCATTTCTTGTTTTCTTCCTTCTTGTTCCGTGATACTACCAATGTAGCATTCAGATTATTCACTTTTTTGACTTCGTCCGCACCCCCCCTTTTAACCCACCTTTCGCACTAAAAAGTAGCCTATGTTCTTTCTTAGCGTCTAGCTAGACCATCTGTTTCAAAATTTAATAAATGTATTTTCTTTCTTTCTTTCTTCTTGTTTACCTGTGATACTTACATGTAGCATTCAGATTATTGACTTTTTCCAGATTCCTTATAATCCCGGATCCCCATCGATCCCGTGTCCCGATCGGGACAAAGACTCGTCGAGGACGCCTTTGTGTCCCGATTTTTCCTGTCAAGTGTCATACTAAGGATTACGGTTCGGAAAGGTTTATTATATTGTATACAGTAAGAGCTGAGGTTTTTTTACGAAAGTCTAACTACAATAAAAGTTATATAGTTCGTAATATAGTCCTACAGGAAGACATATAGATTTTCTTCTTTCACTGTTGTTGGGCGGCAGCAATAGCTTTACCATGAGGTAATCTATCTGCTCGTCTGCCACCTATCACATAAAAAATACGAACCATTTTGTTTTTCGTATCTTCTTATTTATGTATCAGCACTAAAATATATATACATAGATGATATCTATGTACAAATACTGAATTTCTACCAGGGTAGCAGAGAAAATTTACTAAACATTTTACCAAGGTAGCAGGAAGCAACTTGTCTAACAAACTATGGAAGCCGTTGAACGCTTCAACAACGTCATCTCAGTACGTTCATGTACCAGGGCAACAGAATACAGCTAGGTGTGTCATGTATGAGGTACTATGCGGCTAATTTATAGCCCAAGATCCCACTGCTCGATCCTGTAGGTATTTGATTTTTTGATAAAATTGATATTTAATGAAGGAAAGAGGAAAAATTAATGAATAGCATAGGTTGCCTATAAAAAAATAATAATTCTCCTTCAACTTTAAAGTTACATTTTTGAAAATTAATATGATGAAGTAAATAAGAGTATAAGCGGTAATCGCTTACTATTACCTACCACATTAAAATAATGGTATATGTAGATGCTAGTAGATATTAAAAGTTAAATATAATTGTACTGAAGACTGAACAAACTATGAAGGAGCCTATTCATTCATACAGGGTGTTATGTATCCGCTTATATATTTTTCTGTAACTAAGGCAGTCGAAATAACAAAGAAATTAATGGACGGACAAATGCCCCATTTTCAAGTGAAGCTATTAGGCAGTTAAAAGAAAACATTAAGAATATTAAGTTCTACAAAACGTGCCGATTTAAATGTGAGACGGCGGGATTATGAGGGCTTCTCGGCATTAAGCTGTGAAACGGTAAAGTGCGAGTCACCTTGTTTACTGCCCCCGCGCATCGGGCCCTTGTCACAGGGATGTCCAAAATATCCAAGAGTATGAAACAGCGAAGGAATGTTTAAATAATAAAAAAAAAAAATGTTTATTCAATTAAATTATTGTCTAAAAACAAACATATAAGCACAACAAGATATAATATAAAAGTACACAAGAGATTTCATTTGCCTGAACTAGGATGCCCTGTTTCATAGTATCTAGATAACGTGTAACGTATTTTGACCGTGGGTGATCCACGTTTCAGCATGAATGCACCCGTTCGACCACACAGGGTGTTTAACCATGTTTTCTTCCAATAATTCTGAAAAACATCTTCTAAATATACAGGGTGTATCTGTGAACATTTGCATCCCTTAACCATATACCTACCAAACTTTCTAACAACTTTTTATGACTGTTGAAAATTCATATTTAAAAAATTAATCTTTCCATACAATGTCCATCACAATTTTGGAAAAGTTGTTGAACAAATGCAGTTCAGAATGGTTGATAGAACACGTGGTTAAGGGGATATATACGTTTACAGATACACCCTGTATAAAAGGAGAAACTGACTGAATGACTGACTGACTGACATATCAACGCACAGCCTAAACGGCTAAACGTAGGCACTTGAATTTTTGGATGGGACGTAGCTTAGGTGCCGTAGAGGTGCACCAAGAAAGGAATTCCCAAAATTCCCATACATACATGGACCTGACTCCGTGCTAAGTAGCATAAGCACTTGTTTGACAGATATCTGATAACAGAGTATTATACTTAGAAGTATTAACATAGTATAATAGTGATGCAATTTAAAAAATAATAATCCATACTTCCATACTAATATAAATGCGAAAGTAACTCTGTCTGTCTGTCTGTCTGTCTGTCTGTCTGTCTGTCTGTCTGTCTGTCTGTCTGTCGTCTGTCTGTCTGTCTGTCTGTCTGTTACTCTTTCACGCCAAAACTACTGAACGGATTTAAATGAAATTTGATATACAGATGGTCTAGACCTGAGAAAGGACATAGGCTACTTTTTATTGCGAAAAGGGGGTTGTAAGGGGTTGAAAGGGGGGTAAAAAAGTTACTTTTCCACGCGGACGAAGTCGCGGGCGGCCGCTACTAATATTATAAATGCGAAAGTAACTCTGTCTGTCTGTCTGTCTGTTACTCTTTCACGCCAAAACTACTGAACGGATTTAAATGAATGCCAATGCCAGTGTCTGGTGAATTGTGCTAGCTACTTTAAATATTTATTTTATACCAACCCTTGTACCACTTTTCTGGCAAATAAATGATTTCTGATTTCTGAAATTTGTTATACAGATAATCTAGACCCTGAGAAAGGACATAGGCTACTTTTTATTGCGAAAAGGGGGTTGTAAGGGGTTGAAAGGGGGGTAAAAAGTTACTTTTCCACGCGGACGGAGTCGCGGGCGGCCGCTAGTAAATAATAAAAACATTTACATGTTAACCAAAAACACACATTAACAGAAATAAAAGTTCTTTGACTCCTACACTAGGCAGAGGTCTTGTGGGTATCAATTCATATGGATAATTTATTTTTAAATTTATTCCGCTACCCACCACAGCATTCAATAAATACTTTCGCTATTGGCAACCCTGACGCATGTCAAAGATGGCGTCAGGCCCTTCATCGGCAGGTCCCGTCCCCTTCTAATTGTGTCGTTACATTTCTCACCGCGTTTCGCCGGAATGGCGGCGCGTTTCAACAAAACGCCCGGCTAATGTTCCTCTGTTGACGTTCTTGCAGATTGAGGTGGATAAAGTAGACAAATGTAGGTAAATCTTGGGAGAGCGACGCTTTGGCATAGGCTTCGATCGAAGTTATCAGGGATATGAAGATGGGGCTCTTCAGTCGGTTTTCGAGTCATTATCAATCATCAAGGATACATAATTAAAGTTATTTGTATACTTACCTTTAATATGTATCCTTATGTGGGAGAAATAAATAAATATTTGATTTGATTTATTTATTTATTTATCCTACTACTATTATAAAGGCGAAAGTTTGTATGGATGTATGGATGTTTGTTACTCTTTCACGTAAAAACTACTGAATGGATTTGAATGAAACTTTACCACAATATAGCTTATACATCAGAATAGCACAAAGGCTACAATTTATAAAAATATATTGTGTGGATTGTCCAAAATATGACGGTAAGTGTCAATGATTAACTCTACGCGTACGAAGTCGCGGGCGGCCGCTAGTTTATCTATAGATTTGATTGATCTATAGATCATTCATCATTATAAGATATAATATCTTATATGACAAATGTTGGACATTGGGTTGCATTAGTCTGTCGATGGAAATAGATATAAACATGTCGCAAAAACATAGTTTTTATGTATATAGTTTTCATGCAATATCCGCCATGTTTTTTACATCGAAAATCACTAAAATTTGGGGCCTGGCGAAATGGTTAGTAAAATCATATTTTGTACTATTTACGCACTGAATGGACTCTCCGGTGGATGTTTCCGGTAGACTTAAGGGTTAATAATAGCAAGCTCCCTGTATTTCCAATACTTTTGATATTACGTGTGCATACACCCAAATAAAGTATATAGCTAGACACATCACACGTTTGAGACCGGGTGCCGCCAACCGAGCCGCGTCGGGAAGCGAACATCAAAGGGCGGGTGCCGCTTTATGAAACGGTTCCGCCGATACGTAAGGCGGGACCTAATATTATGTTGATGCTTTTTAAGGAGGTATCTTATACAGGGTTATTCTCAAACCATTACCATGGCGATGAACAACGAAGTAATCGCAATCGAAATCATAGAGAAAGCTATACAGCGTTAAATTTTAGTCCTTTTAATTCCGAAGCCCTCAACAGACAACACGAATAAAGCCCTTTTAGCGTGTTAGGTCATCAAAATAAGCAAAAAATCCTTCGGAATTAAAACGTCAAAAATTTACTGTGGATTTTGGGAATTCGCTACTTTTCATACAAAATCGGTTCCGTGACTTGTTCATTCGATATGGGGGGAGTCGAATAAATTTTGTTTAGAATCGAATGGTAGAAATTCGTGATTAAATGGATGTAAATGTGTACAGATAGGATACACCCTGAATAATATTGTAATAGAACTTTGATAATATAATATGTAAATAAAAGTTAGGTTTAGTGAAATGAGAAGTGGGTATTGATTGACCCGTGGGTATTTCCACATCCTTTAAAGAGGTAAACGAAAACCCGAAGCTATACCCGGAAACTAGTAAAACATGAATCATAGATACTGAGCATACCTTCTCTTGAATTATGTTCGCCTGGTACTCTCGCCTCACGTCAGGCCGCGTCCCGCCCGGATATCCGGTCCGGGCTTACGGCGATAAGGGAGTGTGACGTTGCGGACACCCGGGTGTCCCGGGTGTCCCGGGTGACCGCTATTTGGCCCGGTTATCCGGGAAAGCGGGACGGTGACTTTGCACGATTTATTGGCGGCCATGTTGGGAAATCTTGACTCGTATGCACGGGCTGTGGAGGAACGAATTTCAAGCTTGAAATTTCAGCTCATTTCAGTCTCACTTGGCTGAAGGTTTCAATAGATAGAAAATGTCACAGTCGCAGCCGAATAGCTTAATTAGCCGTTCAATCATAAGCCTAGCCTTTTTACTAAACGGCGTGCAGCGTGCAGTGCGTTCAATTAACGGCTTAACTGTCATTCAGCGATTTGATCAAACAAACTCAACTTGGGTCGACAACGTGTAATGTTTACTTGTCAAGCCAGTTAAGTTTTTAATTTAGTCTTACTTTCTGCTACTTAGGGCCGAAACTGTCGGTGTAAAATCGTTAAACAACTTAGATCCGCTGCGTCCGATGTTGAAAATTAATTCATTAATTCATGATAGTTATTCTTATAGTAACTAATTATTAACACCTCCTCTGGTGTTAAGCGATTATCCGATGTGACCTAAGATCATTAAAAAAATATATTCCGTGTTAACGAATTATTTTAGATATTAAAGTGCTTTTAATCTTGACACGCACAAAGGTCTTTCCTAAAGTGAAAAATAGTGCAATGGAAGAGTGGAGTGCAAATCATTTTCCCCTACATATTAATCATTGAAAACAACCACGTCAAGAATTTATAAGAAACTCTTTTCTTATCACCTTCGAAGCCAAGATTTATGAGTTTAGTAATGTTTATTAACACACTACATAAAGATGGTTCATGAGTATAGTTCGCCATTGCTGACCTAGTTTCGGTCAAGCAACATAAATCAAGGTATAATGAGAAACGCCCAGTGATGAGATGGCGAAGGGAAGGCATCAGCTGACTGCCATTAAATATTAGATAGTCAAAGTGTCATTTTGTGAGAATGCTTCAAGGATGTTGTAGTATAAACAAAAACCTTTACTAATGAACAGTCAAGCAGAAAAAAAGTCAAAAGTCCGGGTGGAGCAAAAAGTATAAATAAATAATAATAATTAAAATAAATTGAGACAACATCCATCACATACAATGTCCTGGTCCCAAACAAAGGTTAGCTTGTACTATGGAAACCAGAAACAACGAAGGAACCACAAACACCCGAATGTATGTTTCAAATTATCGAAATTTCGAACATAGCTCGGATTTGTGATCACCAATCCGCATTAGGCAAGCGTTGTGATTAAGCCTAATACCATTATAGTAGCGATGACTTGAATTCTATGATGGAGGCTGATATGTATGTACTTTACTTTGGCTTTATTACTATACTAGTGGCCCGCCCTCACTTAGCTTCGGGACCGTAATTCAGAAATGAACCAATAGATGGCGCTGTGCTCAATTACAACGCGCAAGCGTTTCGTGTTTTCGGTTTATCTATAAGCCTTGTCGTTGTCTATAGAAGTTATCTCTTTATAAATAGTATAGAGTGTAGATATAGATATAGAAGATATAGATTTCCAACCAAAGAATCCCGTTCCTAAATTAAAAAGACGTGGATTCCCGGCTCTGTCGTTGGCGGGACACAACTTATCTCTTAGATAAAAATATATTGCACTGCAAAACGGGGAGCGATTCTCAGAGCTACGAGTACATCACAGAAGGGTTGTACTCTCTTTTATACATTATAATTAACTTTATCTTTTGTGTTATGAACTGGATGTAATATGAAAGTAAATATTTTCCAAATTGTTTTCATTCAGTTAATATTTAACGTTTTAATATCCTCCCATCTCTTTTGGTCCGGGACCTCTGCATGCAACGTATATACTTCCAGCATTAATGGAAATACGAAAAGTAGACCTAAAATAAATTTGAAGAAAAAATGGTTTGCCAAGGCTTATCTTGGCGGAAAAGTGGTGGTGATAAGAACAGCATAACTTGGGATAACCAAATCTTAAATGAGATTACCAGGTTCTTTAAGGAGTTAGAGTATTGTAAATTAAAATTGTAAGTACCGAATTGCAAAAACGTTTGTTAAAGAAACGTTTTTTGTGTTGGATCTTGGGTGTTTGTGGTACCTTTCGTTACCTTATCACGGGAAACGGAACGCGTCTGTCAAAAATAAAAAAGTAAAATGTCATCTGTCATGAAAAAGGCCCGCCATTATTCTCCGTGATTGCTCTCGTAATGAGGAGTGTTGGACGCGTTCCGGGTTCTCAGCTATTAAAGAATGTTTATAGTGTTTATTATGTTGTTATGAAGTGGATTCCATGTTTTTTCAACTCAGTGTATGTGGGAGGATACAGACAGAGTATGTGAAATGTACTGAATAATGAGATGTTATTATACTATCAGAACATAAATTGTTTCACTACATATCCTGTCGTACCTACCTGAAAGGAATACATCTACAATTACACCATGTTCAGACAAGAGGGTTAACACTTTGTTGTTTCTTTTCTTAGTAAAATAATCGAATTAAGTTCTTAAAGTAGGCTCTATGTGTAGTTAAATGTTTGTTGGGTTCGCTCCACGCACGCCTACCAAAATTTCGGGACATAATTGCCCTGAATCACGGGTTGAACGAATATCGAACGTAATAAGTAATGACGGCAGCTTGGCAACCCTGTCGTATCTCGATCTCGAGATATTCATCGCCGCTTATTAGCATGCAAGTTCGCGCCGTAATCTGTTTACCTTGTAAGCCTTAAGCGCGCCTTCTGACATGCCGTGTTTACGGAATGCCAAATGCTGATGTTTTAGATTCCGACATTCCGAAGTCAAAACCAGTAGATTATATTCTACTAGGTTTTGCTTGCTAGCCCAAAAGGTAGCCTTATGTTACTCTACATCCCTTCAACTATCTCCTCTTAAAAATCACCTCAATTCGTCACTCCTTTTTGCCGTGAAAGAAATACAAACATACAGACAGACAGACACTTTCCCATTTATCATATTAATATGGATTTGAAATTTTCACACCAAGTTGCAGAAACGTCAATTCGCCCCGTTGGTTGTAATCGGGTTATTTATCTATTCTTGGAGCAAAGAGTGTTTAGGAAATTCACGAACACAGCTCGGATTTGTGATCACCGATCCGCATTAGGCAAGCGTGGTGATTAAGCCTAATACCATCATAGTAGCGATGACCTGTATTCTATGATGAAGGCTCTGCAGTGAGGCTGATACTTTAATTTAATAAGTTCGCTAACAACATATTTCTAGGATTTAGATTTTGAAGAATAACCCTTACAAGTAGGTAGCAATTTTTCTATTTAGCTAGTAATAAATGTGGAGGATTGTGTCAAGAATTTATCGCATAGCTATACCAGTTTCTAACCGTGCACCGACCTAGAACTCAGTACAGATACCATGAGAATCATTACGACCTACGTCGTTCGTGTTACCTACTACATCCAATGCAGACTGAAAATCTTGTCTGCCTTTCGCGCCTAGATTTTTTTGCCTAGACCTAGCCAAACCTGTCAACATACCCCCCACAGCCTCCAAACGCGATCATCAATCACAAATAGATAGATAACATCTATTTACTATTTTAACTATCATAGTTCGCGTAACTAAAAGTACCAGGGCGACAGAGATCAACAGGAGCATGTTGGGCGCTCAAGCGATGCCAATTCGTGCTATCGGCAGACACTCGTCGCGACACACAAGTCGTTATAAGGCTTGAAACTGGTAGCGGTAGTACCGGTTGGAGAAATCGGTTTTTCAATTAAAAATATCGTGATCGTTACAGTAAAACTGTATTTGCCTTTGGTATTGCCGTTATTTTTTTCTTTTTGCTCTTGTCAATGCGGACACGTTTCCTCACGATCTTTCCATCTCCCTCTATTTGCATACTATCTGGTGCAGTTTAACACGGGAATATTTTATGACTACGGAGGTGATAGGTAGTCTTGGTATAATAAACGACCGAAACTTTATCATCCCCTTTCATACGAGAGAGACACAAAAGCGCGTGTGCAAGGGAGAGGTGGATTAAAATCAGTTTTCAAATTGAGACCATCATCATTCCTTATAAAAGTTCGCATCATGGACCAGGCGAACATAAGTCATCAATGGTGTTCACGGTTAAGTGTTGGTTGGTACCCCCCGTACAATGGGAATCTAGGAAGTATTTACACGTCTTTACGCCCAATTCCCCGTTCTCACACGACTAAACACAGCGCAGGCGCTGCTTCACGCCGATCTTCTCTGAGGCCGCGGTATCACTCCGGTCGAGCCGGCCCATTCATGCCGAAGCGTGGCTGTCCCACGATTAAGAAATGATGGCATGCTTCGCACTACCGAAAGCAACCGCAACGCCAAATCGATATATCTTTTCTCCCGCCCTTCGCCCGGATAGATACTCTCTCAACAGGTGTTCGTTTGGAACACGGAACACTCGAGCGTTCCGGAGCGTTCCGGAGCGTTCCGGAACGTCTCGACAGAATTATTTATAGTGCTGGAGTTGCGCTTTGTTTGTCACGAGGCAAGTTGAGATGCCAAATGTAGTACAAACAGCCACACGTCAGGTTAGTACAATCTGTAAAATTTCTTCAATTGATTTTGAACTGAATGTGTTTGACATTAAGGTGAGAATCGATCGAAGGATTTGGACGAGCAAGAATACAGTGACAAATTCACTCGCTTGTGGCAAAATTGGAAGTTAGGCGTTTAGCTTAGGAAGTGTTGTGATATTTACATTATACAGGGTGAAAAAAAAAAATTCTATTGGGCACTGGAGGGCAATTAACTTAAATCCTGAGTTACACGCTTTAGTTTTACTTTTAAAAATGAAGTAAATACGTATAATTATAGGCCCTAAATGACCTAAATCGAACCGAAGAAATTAAAAATTTATTGTCCCTTTATTCCGCATCGTCATCATTACCAATTTATTTCTCAAAGAAAAGCCTCTACTCGTTTATATTTCAAACAGTACCACTAGATGGCATTGGGCGTCGATTACATCGCGCCAGTGTTTTGGTTTTTTAGTTTACCTATAAGCGTTGTCGTTATCTATAAAATTACCCCTTTAAAATAATAATAAAGTATAGTATTGCAGCCTCATATTGTTCCACTGCAGGGCTAAGGCTTCCGTAATAATCAAGTCATCACTGCTATGATGGGATTAGGCTTAATCACCACGCTTACCTAATGCGGATTGGTGATCACAATCCCGAGCTATGATCGAAAAGTTCGAAACATACTTTTCGAGATCATTTAAACCATTCATTATTATTATTATTGTGTTTGTTCAGTGTCTGGGTGTAATATATGTATTTAAGTATTATATTTGTGATCCTCTGTTGTCTGACATCTGTAACACAAGAGCTTAAGCTACTTAATACGGAGTCAGGTCAATGAATGAGATGTTGTGTGAATTTATTATTATAATTATTATTCGACTAACGGAGCGTTATAAAATAGTATAGATTTGACAAAAATACTCGAACTTACAGTTAATGAGTTGGTCCCAAACGGAAGTAAAAACTCGTCTGTCGTAATTACGGGTGTAATTAGCTGGCTGCGACCCGGGACCGTAATTACGATCGGCTCGATTCGGTGACCAGACGGGAAGGCTCATCTCAGCTTTGCAGTGAGAGATTACAGCTTTTAAAGCAAAAAGCTTTCGATAGTATAATCTCTAGATATATAAAACTAAACGCGTTTGAAAAAGTGTTTTTTTTTTATTATACAGGTGGCAGACGAGCCGACGGATCACCTGATGGTAAGCGATTACCGTCGCCAATGGACACCTGCAACACCACACCAGTGGTGTCATAAGTGCGCTGCTTGCCTTTTAACCAGCCCCTCCTCCGGATTGGGCCTCCGGTACCCTCACTCACGAAGCGAAACACAGCGTATGCACTGCTTCACGCCGCGTCTGTGAGGACGTGGTATCACTCCAGTCGAGCCGGCCCATTCATGCCGAAGCGTGGCTCTCCCACGGTTAAATAATGCTTTTATGTGATAGGTGGCAGACGAATCGAAAAATGACCAATGTGATGTTGTCACAAGTTATATATTATTTTATAGCGGCCGCCCGCGACTTCGTACGCGTGGAGTTAATTATTGACACTTACCGTCATATTTTGGACAATCCACACAATATATTTTTATAAATTGCCTATGTGTTATTCTGATGTATAAGCTATATTGTGGTAAAGTTTCATTCAAATCCATTCAGTAGTTTTTACGTGAAAGAGTAACAAACATCCATACATCCATACTTACAAACTTTCGCCTTTATAATAGTAGTAGGATTATAATCAGCTAGAGCCTTCTGTCTGTGTGTACTTATGGCTGTGGCACCCTATATACAGCGGCGGGTATACAGGGTGTACCGGGCCGGTGGCGCGGGCCGTAATGGCGGTGGCAATTACTGGCGCCGCCGGCCCGCGCCAACCCGCCCGAGCGCGCCCGCCAGCGATCTGCCAGGGGTGCCACGAACACGTTTATATTATTAAATAAAGGAAAATGTCCCGTTATTAGGCTGTCATATCGAGGGTTCCACGGCTTATAGATTAAAAAAAACTTAAACTTGGCTCAAATGATAGAGCAAAAAATAAAATAAAAATAATAAAATAAATAGAGACAACATCACATACATTGTCCTGGTCCCAAACTAAGGTTTTCCCTTGTGCTATGGAAACCAGAAACAACGAAGGAACCACAAACACCCAGACCCAACACAAATATCTGTTTCATCAACAAACATTTGTGTCGGTGCGGGAATCGAAGCCGCGACACTTACGTCTCAACCGGCGCTCAAACCATTGCGCTAAACGGTCGTTCGTTATTTTATTTTTAAAAGGAGAATGTCCCGTTATTAGGCTTCATATATTATTAGGCGTTATTAGGGTTCCACGGCTTATAGATTTAAAAAAAAACTTAAACTTGGCTCAAATGATAGAGCAAAAAATGCTGATTCCAGAAAATAAATGTTTACCTATATTGCAAGTAATTTGCCTGTAGGAAGTCGGTGCGGCATGCGGGTAGCTAGTAATTAATGAGTGGTTCCACAAAAATTGGGTGTCTGTGTATTGAATATTTTGTCTCCAGTGTTTTTTTTACCATGTCACTCACTTGCTACAATCGTGTAATATTATCTTGTACTAGCTTTTACCCGCGACTTCGTTCGCGTGGACTTCAGGTTCGTAGAAACCTCAAAAATTGTAGCCTGTGTGTTATTCTGATGTATAAGCTATATTGTGGTAAAGTTTCATTCAAATCCATTCAGTAGTTATTACGTGAAAGAGTAACAAACATCCATACATCCATACTTACAAACTTTCGCCTTTATAATAGTATATAGTAGGATTTCTTTTTATTAAAAAAAAACTTTTCTATCCTCAATATCAGGCCCTAGCCATGTCGTATTAGTTATATGATATAACCAAGGTCTTAAGGTAATAATATGAGTCGTGAATTTTCTAAACATTACCACAGAATACTTAATAGTACGATACATTAAATATTTTTTTCTAACAGATGAATAAATTAGATACTTGTTAAACATATAGGTATCTATTTGTAGCCAAGTATCAGACTAACAGTGTATCAGGATTGAATTGCATCTAATATAGCCTAATTGACAAATTCAGATGTCACTCCTTGATATGTTAAAGAATACGAAATTCTAGGGTACGAATTTATTCAAAATAAAAATAAAATAGTTTCAGTGTCATTGTCAACCCTAGGTCCGCTCGCGCCATCTGCCGCCGCCCGTGGCTGTCAGTTTGCCATTTCAGTGCCCCGGCTCCAGCGAGGGCGGGAAATAGAAGGGATTTTGTGCTAGTCCTGCCCAACGTTTCAGGTCTGAAGCCCACTTTAAGTCTTTGGAGTAAAGTCCAAAATTGAAAAGTTTAAATGTTACTGCACTTTAATTATTTGGTGAGCTGAGTAATTTATCGTAAATTAATTGTTTCGTTCATTTGTAGGTGATTCAGTTTTTTCAAATCAAATCTAATCAATTTGAAATAATCTTCATTTGCATAGGATATATCAAGCGCACACAAGTCGTCATTGAAAAAAATATTTAAGATTATTTCCCTCTTATGGCATAGTTTAACACTGATGCTGTCACTTTCATTTGTGACTTTAAAGAAAGTGACAGTATCATTTTTAAACCAAGTCTACCTTTAGACTTTAGTTTTGTAATATGTAATAATGCGATTGCCGCCGCCCAAAAAACCCCGGCAACCTAGTGGAGTCACAAGTGCGCTTCCAACCTTTAAACCCCTTACCCCAATTGGGCCTCGGTACCCTCACTCGTTCGACAAAACACAGCGCTTGCTTCACGCCTGTCTTCTGTTCTGTGGGGGTTGTGGTATCGCTCCGGTCCGGCCCATAAATTAATGCAGAAGCGTTGCTCTCCCATGGTTGACCATGATGTTAAACACTTTTAGTTCAATATCAATAAAGGCACGACAAAGTAGAGTAACCTTCTATGGGGCTGTCTGTACAATGCTTAGAGGTAGGTATATGTTACATTTACTGAGCTCTAGCAATCATAGTTTTGACAGGGGGCGTTCGCGTCTTCACACAGCCCTAATTACCGCACGCACGGCCTGCGGGTAATTTATGGCAGTAATTAGATCTCGCTTGTGATTAACTTTGACGATTATACAGAATCATTATCATTGTTGGTGCAGTTGTGTACTAATGTAGACATGTAGGTAGGTAGGTACATAATTATGTACCTGATAAATAATTCGCATAAGGGGTAAAAAAAATGTATTACTAACTTACATTGGACGATGATTGCATTAGTCTAGATTTATTGTTAATTTTTATACAGCTGAATATGTAACTATTTCAAAAAACATTGACTAGTTTGTAAAAACATTCAAATTAATAACTTTTATTAATTTTCATCTACCAGCGCCATCTATGGCGTTAACAAAGTAACATTTGAAAAGTGTGCTTTATCTCAAAAGCGCCATCTATCGAGTAGTAGCAGAACTATTTTCTGAGCATTAACGTTGTCTTGTAACCAAACTAGATGGCGCTGTTGCGAATAATAACGAAAAGAAATAAATATTTTAAAAACTTTAGGAGAGAACAAGCTCATCAATTTCTACTTTGGTTTGTTACAGAATGCACAAAATCAAGATCCAGTGTATCGAAAGGTGGCAATTGTCGAAAACTTCTTCGATATAATCTACACAGTTCACGTTGAATTGGAAGGGCGGCCAGGAAAACATGCTGGACAGAAACGGACGTATAGAACGGTAAGTAGAAAATAAATTGTTTGATGTTAGTTTTGATAAAATAAATAAATATTATTTTCTTTATTTTAATAAAACATTTTAAGAATTAGAGCCATCTAGTGTTCGAGAGCTGTACCTGTACAAGCGTGCTTAGCTTTGTTACGTAGACATTACAATAGATGGCGTAACCTGTCGTTCGTCAGGTTTCATTTAGCGATCAAATTAAAAAATGAAATATATGAATTTGTTTTTGGAATTAGATTGATCAAAAAATAAATGTTTTTTTATGTAACATTGTTGTAATTGTTATTTCAATTGTCTTGAAAGCAAATTTCCATGTAAAAGATGAACTTTTAATAAAGTTAAATTAATTGGAAAAAATTACATTCCTTGAAAAACTCTAGTGGAAAGATAAAATTATTTTTGTCATGTTTTCTTTTTATTTATAGAAATTAAAGTATGACTAAATTCTATAACAGAATATAAGATAACGTAGTTCGCTACGGATCTTCGTAGCGCTCTACATATCGTAGCAGCGCCGTAGTAGCTATAAATATCGTAGTATAGGGGATTTATGCAAATTCCTATTTAGACTTCCCAAAAAAATTGAACATGTCAATTTGATATCTAGAACTTTTATTATAATAATATCTATACATGATGTTTCTACCTGCTAGTGTTGAAAAAAATGGCTCCAATTAGGCAATTATAATTTGGATATTTTATAACTAGATATGATTACTATATTAAGTTAGTATCTTTCTATTTTTTTATTATATAAAGATAGCACGGCATATATTTCACATCGATCTTATTATAGTGTTATATACCAGGGCACAGAGAAAAGAGAATTGGTCTTTTTGAGTAAGTATTTTACTCAAAAAGAGAACTTGTACAACTACCTACTCGGAAATTTTTAATATGTTTAGGTTCGTAGGATAGTAGATGTTTATTGGATGTTATAACTTAGTTTCTTATAAAATCGTAACCAAAATCAGTGTTGGACCGAATACGGGGTCGGGAAGCGAATTTCCTTACTCCAACGCTCCACATTTAGAACCTTATCTCTTTGTTTCCGCCTCTGAGCCCAGCCCCGTGTCGTACGCAAAAACCGTCCACCGCATAACTCCGCCGTATCTACACTCACTAATCAGGCTGTTTTCCCCACAGATCACCGAGACGTACGCCTTCCTTCCACGAGAGGCGGTCACGCGCTTCCTGACCGGATGCGCGGAGTGCGCGCGGCGCCCGCGCAGCGCCTCCCCCCCGCCGCTCCCCACGCCCTCCCCGTCCCCCACTCGACACCCCTACCACCCCTTCCTACCCCACTGTCCCGACTACTCCCGCAACTGGGAAAACGAAATAGACGCCGCGCAAAACTACACTTACGAAAACTACGAACCCCTCAAGAAAGTCGACAGCCCTAAACATCAAGAAGAAGACCCAGAACCCACATACATAGAACTAACTACCAAGAAATACGATGCGAACCTTTACACATCCCCAGTGGAACCTTTCAGAGAAGAGGAACCAGTCAGAACAGACCCTGAGATAGACAAGGATGAAAACAGTTTGATAGACGTAGAAGATGTGAAGGCTGACAGCCCAGTCCCACAATCCCCCCAAACCCCCCCAAAAAAGGAGGTAGAGAGTGTTCAAATTAAGGGAGAAGTAGTTTCAAGTACCAGGGCGCCAGAGAGAGCAGGAGTTAAAGAGATAAAGACTGAGCCTAAGAAGAAGTATAACCCGTTAGATGTTGCTAATTTGACTTCTAAAGACCCTCCGAAAGTCGAGGTCTCCTCCGAGGAAGAAGTTGTTGCCCTCGAGTATAGAGTACCCCAATACGTTTGAGAGCTACCTGCAAGCCGTGGAGGCCGGACGGGGAGGTGTACCGGGGCGAGGAGATGGACTACAGTGTGCCCATCACGACGGCCTACTTGAAGCATATGAGGAGCTTGGCGTTTCAAGATCGGTTAGACGCCAAAAACAATAAGGTAAGTGGTACATAGAATACTTATGTAATTAACAGTGATCGGATTTAGGTGTGCAATTTTGGGGATTTATTGACGACATCATAGTCAGCGGCGCAAACAAATTGATTACAATTTCGATAAACAGTTGTTGATACTAATTTAAAATGTGCTGAATTACACTCCCTATCCGATTACTGGTAATAAATAACATTCTATTATTTTTTTAGGTTGTACCTACATTTTGAAAGCATATTTTCAGCATTACGAGTCTATTATGTGGTTTTTCTAGCTTTACCTGTAACTTTGGTAAATTTATGTAGATGATTGATGTACTGGTGATTCTACCAAATTACGTAAATCACTTATGATTACGTAAACTCCTTATTTTAAGAATTCGTTGGTACCAACAAACAACCGTAGCATTGCGATATTTTTCGGTTTGCCAGTAATTTCGATACTAAACACAATAAAATTTATATTATTATTTCCAATGATCTCTTTACCAGCCACCCTTCACAAACATACGAGCCAACATAAAAGGCATTCCATTAAAAATAACTAGAGAACAATAAAATAATTTTCGCCCAAACCGTCCACATACGAATTTCGCCCGTTCGCCTAACCCTAGAACTTGCTTCGGACCGAAACTCCAAAGCTGCGGCGGGGTCAGGCGGACCGGCGTCCCGCAGGCGCGCCTTTGACTAGGGAAGGGACATTTCTACAAGAAAAAAATATTATTAATTTATTTGCTGGCTCGGACACGTGGAGAGAATGGGAGAGGATCGAGCAACCAAAAGAGCCTATCTGGGACGACCAACGGGGCGACGTCCTGTGGGTCGTCCGAGATACCGTTGGAGGGACGAAGTCGCCAAGGACCTCAAAGCACTTGCACAACACGTGCACGATTGGGCGGAATTGGCACAGGACCGCAAAAAATGGCGAACTTTGACGTCGGAGGCCAAGACCCACTTTGGATCGTTGAGCCAGCGTAGTAAGTAAGTATTTGCACAAAGAAATAAACTAGGTAAACTTACTTACTCCACTGGCTCATCGATCCGAAACGAGTCTTGGCCTCCGAAACAAGAGAACGCCAGATTGGTCGATCCTACACTACTTACTTGTTGCCAGGCCTGAAGTTCTCGCAAATCATTTTCGACGACGTCTTTCCAGCGATACTTAGGTCGGCATACCGAGCGCCGAGCGTCGGCCCGTATCGGTCGGCTCTGGTATGCTTTCTTCTCAAGACGATCCTTGTCCAGTCAAGTCAGCGAAGACGATGCGCTTTGGTTTCGCGGATGATGTTAGGCGTGACCATAATCATCGCCATGGCCATCGTCTTGTCGTTTTACTGGTACATAAAGTAATATCGTTCTAGGTAAAATACAATTGACTGGAAAGTTTAAACTAAACATAAAATTAATAAAAATAAAAATAGATAAATAAATGCGCCAGATAATCACATCAATCAACCTGAGAAAAAGGTTTCTTTTTTCGAGCAAGTCTACACTTGATTAATTTGTAAAGCTATTTAATTTAATAAAAATATTATTATTTAATCGATTTAGTATTCGATTGTCTGACTATCGAATTATTTTCCCCATCTCTATCCGAGAGTGACTTAACCCTCACAGTTATGATTTGAAGTTCGATTCTAAATATTAAATGTTGGAATTATTGTTAACTTTTGGGTGTTTTCCCTTTTCGAGGTGGAGGTGAGTGAAGGGCAGGTCAGTGAGGTTGGACTGTTTGATTTCATTTAAATTTAGATTAGCATTTTGGTGGGGACCGAAAAATATTTATTCATACCACATCATAACACATGACTGTAAATGTAATAGGTAAGTACGTTGAAGAAACAAAAATGGTGGATCTAAAAATTAACCATAGTTTCGCTTATTGGGTAGCGAAATAGTTATGATAAAAGTGATTAGGATATACTTATTTTAATCAGTAGTCTGTCTAGAAATTATGTAGATACTAAAATAGTTTTTAAATTAGGATTTACCTCGGTCGTAAGAAACTTTAGAGCAAAATAATTTGGCTAATTTAAGATTTTGTCTTTATTATTTGCGCAAAATTAGGTATGTTAGATTATGGGGCCTTACGAAAGTACTAGGTACGCAGAAAGCATAAGAAATATTTGTGTTTTATTGACAGAACATTAGAACAGTGGTGACCAATGTTACCCACATTTTTGTAAGCTGGCTACATGTTAGATTTTCTAAATTTGTCAAACGAAAAACCAGCGATTTATCAAACAAAGGCTTCAACGTAAATCCGAAGTACTAGGCTCGCAGGATTTATAGGAGGCACAGGGCACCTGACACGTAACCCTGCGACCGCGACCCGATTGATTCAGACGAATGGGACGCACAAAGGGCCTTAGCGTCACGCCATAATCGGGCGGCGCATCTTTTCTAACTCATTTTTCTCGCTCGGGGCTGGGGTGGGGGTGGTTTCATCAGCCGGGGGTCACGGTATAAGACAAGACACAAAAACGGGGCCCGATGGAGAAGGAGGCAAGTGGGCTTTCTGAATTGTTTTTGGGTGTCTGGGAATATGATGTATACGGGTTTATGTATTTTTGAAATAGATTTTAGAAGTTATGTTTTTCATTACGTTTTTAAATTAAGATAAAATGATTTTTCTACTGTTATGACGATCTAATTCTAATTTAAGGCAACCATACATGAACGAGAGACCGAATTTATTCATAAACAGACGATAGCTGGTACACGAATGTAATCAGAGACCCGGAGCGTTTTTAATCACTGCTTTAGATAGGCGTCTAACCCACAAAATAGCAATCAATTTTACTTTCATAGAAATCTATTTCATAGAAATTTGCCTATAATAAATGTTACATAAAAATACAAAACAGAAAACCCTCTCCCTCTCAACAATAGAGCCCAAATAAAACCCGGCCTAATTGACCCACAAAACTAAATACGCCTCAAAAGTCCAGTGGCGACCTTTTCCCCGGGACCCGAGTAAGGGTCAGTTTTGCTCGTAAGAGGGTATCGTCCCTCGTCCCCCAAAAGTGGCTCCCCGGCCCTCGCACTGCGACTTGTAAGATTGATTGGGGCTCCTTCAGTCCATTGCCGACCCCCCTGCGGGATATTCGACCCGCCCCCCCTTTTTTTCGTTTACCGCGGCTTAGAGTTGCTGGATGCGGTTTGATAGTTTGTGCATAGTTTTCTATGCTTAGTAATCATTGTTGGCGATGGGCTGTAAGGTCGCTGCAGTGATATGTGTATGGTGCTAATAAATTAAAACTGGTATTAGCAGATAATGTATTTCACACGTTTTCATACAAAGCCGCACTGACAAGTAGGTAAATCAAACAAAACAATAATATATCAAAATAGTAAAAACATATAAAAACATAAACAATATAAAAGGAGGCTGGTCCAGCCGTCGATCCTCAACAATCATCATTGATTTCTTCTTCATCTACAACTGCATGTATTTGTCCACTGTAGAGCATATGTTTCTTCAATCTCTCTCCACTTCCTTCTGTCGTGGGTCTTCCTGGACCACGCTGCCCTAGCTTAAGCTTTGATATGGTCAGACCATCTGCAAGTTTGTCCGCCAACACCGTCCGTCCGCAATCATCATTCATCAATGATTCATCATAAATGATTGATTTACTATATTAATCAAACGGTGTTGTGTTTTAAATGAAAGTCGGTAAGTGAGAGTTTTTTTTTAAATTAGTTGATTTTAAAGGTCGGCAACGTATCAGCGACCTCTCTGATCTCGCAGATGTTCATGGGTGGCGGTGATTACTTACCAGCAGGTAACCCGATGGCTCGTTTTAACTTAATCGCATTAGATTACGATGTTATTTATTAAAATGTTTTGCAATGTTGGTCTTCAATTATAAAGTCAGATTTATCTACCAGTTAATAAAATCACATGGTTAGTCATTTATAAATAAATGAATTTGGTCATTCAATATTGAAAATGAATTAATTACTTAGTTTCATTCAATAATTAAGATAGTTATATTATCCCCTGTCTCTTTCCTATTTCCGTTTTGAGGTAATATTCCAAATAATATTTGATAAGTTATGATAAAATAAATCGACAATGATCTAATTCTAATTAGAAAATTCTTTTATTGAAAGTATTATACCACCATCTTTTTAGAAGAGTAACAATAGAGAGTTGCTCTATCGCCTAATTCCCCGATGGCCGATTCTTTGATTTTGAGATTCTCGTCATCCAGGCCATTTCTAGCTGTAGCCTGTCTTCGTTTTCTCCCACAGGCCGTTAATAACACAACAGGCTATTTTATTCGCCGCCACTTGCGGCGTGCGAGCGCCTTCACGTCAGAGATTACAAGTTTGTTTAGCTGTCTGTCCGTCCCTAGGACAATACACATATTTGATGCTGGGTTTTCTTGGCTCAGCGTTACGATTGTATCTACAATATCAATCGTAGAGTTATGAAGGTCATCGATGTATGTACAGTTAACTACAAAGAGATGTATCCATTTTGTAAGACTAAATAAAAATCCATGTTAAACTTCACTATTCTTTTCTATTATTCTACGAACAGGATAAAATATAATTATTTTTGAATACAATTGTAGGTAATGTACGTACAGCCACACATCAAAGTAAACAAAACTGTCAAATTTCTTCAATCGACTCTCATCTTACTGTCATACACATTAGGTTGAATATCAATTGAGGAAATTTGACAGGTTGTGGTAACCTGATGTGTGGCTGTCTGTACGTTGGGTCAAGAGCTGCGTAGAAGTATCTAAATTATTCACTAATAAGTTTTCTTTACAAATAGATACATGTTTGCATAAAATTAAACAAATGTATAATTTTACACGTCGTAAATCCCAGTCTGCAGACACAATAGAAAATCAATTATTTTTGTCTTTTGAAAGGTTTTTGTGTCCTACCACCAAGATAACAGATAATTGCGAATAGGCAGCCTTATCGCTAGTAACCACTGCTAGCGATATGACCACCTAATCTTATCATATTACTAACAAGTGACCTGCCCTCTCTTCGTTTCGGACTTAGTTTTACTATTAGTTCCAGTATTTCACAATAGATGACGCTGGGTGTTGATTGAATCGCGCTAGTATTGGTCTTGTCAGCCATGTGGTTTTCTGTAGAAGTCATCTCTTGATTCATAATATCAAAATGATTTTAGATGGAATTACAACATTATTATTATATTAATTTACCGTCTACATTTTTTTAACAGCCCTTTGTTATTTCATTTCCGCATAGGCGTTGGCGGCACAAAAAGTTGACATCACCAAACAATTTTTTATAACGCATAATCGTTTTACCGGCCCCAAAATTGCTTTCCATAAACAAATTTGTTATTGACGAATGCGTTTGCATGACCTTGAACTGTCATAATTAAGTTTCGCCCCTTTAGATCGATTTGCGTTTATTAACGAGGGGATCCGAAGACCCTGCTCTGCATTTGAAGGGTTACTTCGCACGGATTTAAATCAATTCTGACACGTGAGTGTGTAAGGTATTTTGTAACTTAAATTGTTTTGATTAGGGTTGGTAATTGAGTGTGGTTTTTGCGTAGTGTTAGGACTGTATGAATGTTGATTGTATAGCTGTATTGTATGTGAGATATAATAATAACTTAGTCTTAAGACGGTGCTCTTATACCAATAGCTGCACATAGTTGCTTAGAAGCACATCTGTCTTATCCGTCTTACTTCGGATTCGTTGTATTTTCGTTTCCTAAATGTTTATAGGCCTAAATGTATATATATTTTGCATACAATTTCTGAGATTATGACAATTATAGTAATATTAGTTTTTTACTGATGTAGCTGTAGTTACTCGTACATTCAATTCTAGCTAAGCTATAGTTACATTAAGCAATATTATATTTAGAGACTCATTTAGATTAAATTACAATGTCCCAATATTTTCTAAACTCATTGATCTCTTTCCTTAAATATTTTATGAACGATTTGACTCTTCTTGTAAAGTAACCTAATGTTTTCTGAACTCCGGGTAGGTATCATAAGTTTACATCCCGTAAGGAAAAAACATTATCATGTCATTAAAATGACGGTAAAAAGACCTCCTAATATGTTCTCAACTCCTGGTACTCAAGTTTGCATGCAACAAAGAAATACATCCGTTTGTATGATGTATGTAGTTTTTTTCTATTGACCTACATTTGACATTTGCATGGGGGTCCCTTAGTCGTAAACTATGGCGCGAACGAGATCGTAGGGCGCGATAGGGGTTGCCCTGTGCACCATAAAAATATTATGACGAGAAATCCCATAGTTCTACTTACTTTTATGGTTTTTGTAGGCATTATCCATGAGTTTTCTCTCGACCCGGGTATCGAAACTGGGACCTAGATTACGGTCCGGTACATACTAGGGCTCTAGTCCATATAACTTACGTCAACAGTAATGTATCAGCCTATGTACTGTCCCACTGCAGGGCAAAGACCTCCATCATAGAAATCAAGTCATCGCTACTATGATGGTATTAGGCTTAATCACCACGCATGCTCTAATGCGGATTGGCGATCACAAACCCGAGCTATGTTCGGAAAATTCGAAACATACTTTTGCTCGACACGACCCATGAATAAAATCCGGGATCCTAAGATCATGGCCCGGTACTTAAAAACCATTAGTACAATGGAGTGTTAAAATTTTGGCATTACAAGGTCAAAAAGATTCAATCCTTTACTGACCTAGCAATTATTCAAAAGTTTCAACACGGCCAATTTAAACTTTCTATCTAATTTAACTAAAACTTGCTTATTGTTTCGTGTCCTTTCGCAGTGCTCTGACTTGGCTAGGAACCAAAAATGTAAAGTATACTCAAGGTTTGCCAAACTCGAGGTCGAGAAGACAGGATAAAAAAATTGAACATCTGTCTTCCTGACGCGAAAATCCAACCGGAATTTCAGATGTAGAATATCCTACAAAGACATATAGGAACTTTACTGATATGTACAAAATAGTTAACTGTATAGAGACAATTCTGCTAAAGGAAAACATCGTGGAGAAAAATTTTCACTTTGGATGGTTTTTAAACTGTGCCTTCGAAAAATATCTTAAATTAACAATGGTGAAATAATAAAATTATTTTGAGAGATAATGGCTCGATCTTAAAATCACTTTTGTGGTTGGTTTCCTGTATTGTAATGGCGTTGTAGCAAACAAATAAATTTAAAGCACTTGACTAAAAATACTTAACTTATGAGTGCTTACTGAAGTATGGTATACGCCAGCCTACTCACCAGTTTCTAGATACCAAGTTGACAACTGAGAAATTCTCAGCAGAGCAAAGTCGAAAATTCTTGATCCGGAAATCGAACTTGACACGGGACTCATAACGCTGCCGTCGCTAGTTAGTAGCCACTGCGCCATTGCGGCGACATTTGAAGCTAACCTAGTTAAGTGGTTATTAAATCAATGAAACTGTTTTCCTGGGAGTCCATATGCTGATAAACGTAACTTTGTGATTTTGTATGAATGTACATGAATATCTTTTCTACCTACATTCCATACATACATAATTATTACTGAAACTCCAGGGGTAATGATGTTTTTTGCGTCGTTGCGTGTAGACACCTCACAACCAAGTTACCAGGAGCCCAGAGCAGGCGTGGAGGTGGGCGGCGCCCTAGGGTGACCAGGGTAGCAGTCGGGGGAATACCTTTATTTATTTGTTTACATCGGTTTTAGGAGGTCTTGTCAGCTTATAATCTGAATGATTCGAAAGAAATGAACAGAATATTCGAGATAAAATCCAACAATGTGATGCTGATTTCTTGGTTATTTACTTCGTATAATGAAACATCTGTTATCTTGTGTCATTGACTGGTCGAAAAATTGTCTTTTCTTTGCGCTACTGATGTTGTTTCTTTAGTTTTTACAATATTTTGATATCAGACATATAGTTTTTTTTTACATGATCACATGATGCGTGATGATATAAATATAAACATTTTAAATATTAGTGTGAACATCACAATTATATTTTTATGAATTTCAACTGCAAACCTATAACATATCAGAGAATATCTTGTATTGTCTCCGTTTAAAGGCAATTGTTATATGAGCTTTTGTATTAGATAGGCGTTTATAAAAGAATCATATCAAAAGGTGGTAGTTTTTATTATCCTCTGGACGCTGCCAGTTTTATTTTATAATAGGGATAGATACACCCACCTTTCTAGGCGACAACACATCTATACGCGTCCTCCTACGCTAATGCCATCCTATCACAAAAAAACTCCTTACTACTTCGCCTCCTCTGCTACCCTAGTACATGTGTGGGTTTAGCGGCGCCCAGCAGGCGGCAAGCAGCCGACTAATTCCCTTAAAATTCTCGCTGCCTCTGCGAGCCTGGTAGCGGTAAGTAGGGTAAATGACAGCGGGGTGGTGCGCCCCCATGCAAGGGTTTATTTGTGAGCTCACCCCCTTGGCAAGGCAAGCTCTACTAGAATTTCGATGTGCTATTCATTTAACGTATCTAAGAGACTAGGTTGGAACGCGGGTTCGTGCGTTTTATTTGGGTGGAAAGGCTGCGAAATGCGAGCTAAGCCGGTCTGAATTAATTTGGTTCATAAAAAACCTACAGTCGAGAGTACAAGAACAACAAACATACATATACACAAATAGCAAGCATATGGTAATACATAGTCCTTTCTTTCTTAGTCCAGTTACTTCATAGATTTGCTTGTGTTGTATAACAGTTTATTTAATTTTTTTGGCTGAGCATTTGGTACTGACTGACCTTGCCTCATACGCCAAAAATCGTAGTTTCGAGGGTATTACTTGACACACAGAAAGATAAAACAATAATTTTGTTAACATAAGCGTCAAAGTTGAAAATTGCAACTTTTGTTGAAAATTTTAATAATTTTCTTTAACAATAATGTTAATTAGTGCTAAAAGTGGCCGTTTTTAGCAATAATTAACATTATTGTTACTTGTCGCGTGTTAAAAAGATTGTATTGCATCTTGAAAAATCCAATTTTTTTGGATCTAAGTCTGTAATGTTTTATTTTCTTCAAAAATATCATATTTTCGCCACAATCAGTGTTAATAGGTTGGCGGCGCAAGTTTCATTCGTATAGCCCCTTAAAACGTTGACTTTTTATCATAAAGTTTTATTTTGATAGCGATAGCATGATGTTTGAGTAGCTCTCAAAGTACAATAGCATTTGAGAATTCAGGCGTTGATCACGCAACAGACACAATCTCATTTCTTTCATATTTGTATACTTAGTACTGCTAGGTTTAGAGAGGCGCAAACTGAAAGCCAAGCAAATCCGGGTGCGGCGCTATCCTCGGGACCCGATAATGTTTTAGGGCCCGTGAATCATTACAACGTAACTAGGGTTGACTCTTTTCCATACAACATTTCATACAATTTATTTATTTATTTGGGAAACAATGTGTAGAAATATAATAGAAAAAAACTTCAGAACAAAAGAAAGGTCCAAACAGAACACCCTATGAATGTGTTCTGTATGAACCTAACTTGAATAAAGTTTTTTTTCTTTTTTATTTCTATACATTGTCTCAGGTCAGGCTAGCACGAACGTTGTAAAGAATGAATGAATGAATATGTTTTTAATTGCACACAAAACTTAAAACTAGTTATAACAAAAGTAATGTACAACAAAGGCAGCCTTATCACTATGAGCGTCTATTCCAGGCAACCTTTGGGTAAAGGACACTTGTAAGGCGGTGCAATGATACAATACTTATATACATAGGTATAAACATTTATACATACATTCATTAAATTAAATATAAATACACTAATTGGTTTCAAAGTGTAAGGAAATGTGCTTTAATTCATGTGAAATCAAAAGAAAATGTGCTTTAATTCTGGTGGTAAGAGCTCGAAATGTTAACGTAAACAAACAAACAATATTTTTTTATACATAATTTTTTCATGCAAATTGATTACGATACCAAACTCTGATTCATAATCATCAAAAGTAAACTGACAGATATCAATGTGTCATCCCCATACATTATCACTCAATTTGACACATGCAAAATGTCAAAATACTTAGAAACTTGTCATTTTCATCTGTCAGTTTACTTTACATGATTATGAATCAGAGGACGATACGATTTTTTTGAAAGGATAATAAGAGGAGCCACAGGTTTTATACTGAGTAGGTTACGCACTTGTGTTATAAATATCAGATAACTGAGGAGGAACAAATAATTATTACACCCAGACTCTGCAGAAACATAAGCACTACATTCGTCAGACGAACACTTGCATCAAATCAATGATGTACAGATTACAGTGGGAATTGAACCCACGACTTTTCGCGTATGAGGTAACGTCATTATTTCTTTTATAGACAGTTGACTAAAGCAACTATAAATCTAAACAATTATTATACGCGATAGCGTGAAGGCCTCAGGTTCAATTCCCGGTCTGGTCAAAAAACATTTTTTGTGACTCGAAATCGTCGGTATCGTCATCCCTTGTATTATTTTTATTTTATTAATATTTTGAAGAAAATTCACACAGAAGATTTGTTGTAATATTGTAACCCTTAGATGTGGAGCGGAGGGGGGGGGGGGGATAAATATAGATTGATTAGTTACAGTTGGCAACCCTGTGCACCCTCACTCGCTTTGCAAAGACGCACCCGACATGCAACCAAGAAATGAGGATATGACACTGAGCGCATACACCAAACATACAAAAATAAATCTTCCAACCGATATTCGGTTATGGCGACCAATCATAACGATCAGTCACGTACAGGATATAAACTATTATAGTGGTCAAGTGTGTGCGCTAACAATGGTAGGTACAACACTCTATTCCGCCTTTTCCCTTCAATAATATGAGACAGTGTATTACTAATTCTAACTTTACTTTATCTGGAAATAGTATTTTTTAATTCAGGTTTTTTTTATCGTATTGTCCATTTCCCGGCATACTAGCGTTAACTTGATTTCTATGATGGAGGCCTTTGCCCTCGAGAGGGAGTGGGGAGTGGTGGTTAATTAAAGCAAACTAGCTTTTGCCCGCAGCTTCGCTCGCGCCCCCCACTTCCCTAAAATGGGGTGTTAGATAGAGGCCAAATGTAGCCTATGTTACTCTCTCTCCTTCAACTATCTCTACTTAAAAAATCACGTCAATTCGTCGCTCCGTTTTTCCGTGAAAGAAAGACAAATAGACAGAGAGACACACTTTGCTCTTAGTATGTGGACGAGTGGTTTACTCCCGCATAGGTCTTTACAGCCACGAGCGCTGCTGTAAAGTCACACTGCGTGATGCTGCTTAAATCATATGTTAAAGATGCGAAGGTCTATGATAATGGAAGTATATACAATACCACATCTAAAGCCTATTCTATCATCCTTCGCCCGCCCCCGCAGGCTTCGCGACGGTACAGTCAGCCCCATGTAATATATTCGGTAACGTCGCCGTCTCCTGTACTTTGTTATATAATTTAGTTAATTAGATAGATATTGTGAGAGAGCTGTGGCTCAGTGGATATGAATGCGTGTCTCATAAGGTATAGGTCGTAGGTTGGATTCTGAGGTGAAATCTCGATTTTTAAGATTTTGGTGCGTATTTCTACCACTAGCTTAAGAGGAGTTAAAAAGTAGCATTTATGACTCCACTGTCGATTGACCTGTCTGCAGATTTATTATAAGGTATAGATAAATTGTTTGGTTAAGTTTAATACCATAAAGTGTAATTCATTATAAAATGCAATTAAGAAGCTAATACGCATAGCATAGTAAAAGCCAACTAATTGGAACATCGCTACGATTGCTGACCTTACAAAATAAGGATTGCGTAGTCGGAAATTTAAAATCGAAAAGTTTATTTACTCAGAAAATTAATACAGCAGTAGATTTTGCGTGATTTCAAACATTTTCCTACTTATATGGTTGTTTAGACTATTTTTATAAAACCTACCTAAATTTATTACATTTAATATACAGGATGTACCTATATGTGAACAATTAACTGCCTTTAACCACGTCTTCTAATAAGTATACTGAAAAACACTTTTGGATATTCGAATAAAAAAACTATTTTCCGAAAGGTTGGATGAGTCGTTTTCAAAAGGATGTAAATGTTCAGTGTTCACCAATACACCCTGTATAGGCTAGTTATAGCCCTAGCCTTTTAACGCCGTAAGGCCCAGATAACAAACACAATGGAAAATCAATAGATTTATAGCCTTTAATAGGCTTTTGGGTCATACAACGTTGAAGCAAAAACGTTAAAAAATTTCGCCTCTCAAAAGAGTGTTTATTCAGCACTGCATAACACCAACCATGGGTCAGTCCTAGGATTATGGACCGCTGCCCATACCTTCTTGGTACTTTAAATAATAATAGTTACCGGCCCACCGCAAAATCACATAATCGTTTGTTCAGCTTGTAATAATAAACCGAGTACACAAGTATTAGTTTTGGGCACATACAATTTTTGGAACAATGAGTGAGTAGAGATGACCTTTTAACGGTTCATGGTCGCCTGGTACTTCTTAGCTAAAAATAATCCTCGATTCTCGACTTTGACTCTGACCGACTCGACTCGACTCGACTCCATTAAATAAATAAGCTACCAAGAAATAACATAAATAATATGAAAACCGAAAGAAATAAAATGAAATGTAAGTAAATATTTTATTCAATCTCCGTATTTTTCATAGTTACCTAATCGTATATGACCAATTTTATAAGTTGACCACTTATAAAATTGGTTGATTTTTAAAGAATTTCAAAGATTTTATGAATTGAACAAAGAAATCGTAGCGTACGAGTATAATGTATCGTAAACAATTTGTATGAAAAACTGAAGGGCTCTCTCTATCGTAAGTAAGCATACCTAAAACTTACAGCACAAACGTCAAAAAGGTTATATCGTAACGTGCGCACTCGTAGATTAAAAACTAATGTAATCCAATATTTTTTTAAGGAAATGTCATAATACGATACGACGACAAAGATACTTCTTGCTAAGTACTTGGGCACTTTAACGTTACGTTTTCTTTAAAATGTTTTGGCTAGCCCCTCTGATCGTTGTGATTGGGCCGCAATAGCCGTAGGAGGCCATTATTATATTGTTGATCAAAATTGTAACTAACTAGACGAGTAGTCTCTGACCAAAAAGCGTTAAAATAAAAAACGCATTTGTCTTCATCTATCAGGTCCACAGGTCTTTCTGTCCGGTCCCCTGGTTTGATAGACGTCTCCGGAACTTTTTCTAGGGACCCTTACCCCCTGTCCCTCCGGGGGGAGGGTACGGGACCCGGGGTGGGTTTTCTATTAAATAATCATTTCGGACCCGTCGCGTAGGAGCGTTATTAACTCTTACAAATTAGTGATAGCTGGCTTATGCGGTCCTGGTAGGTTTTTAGTTATTTGGTCTTTTATTTTAAGTATTTTGTCTAAATTAGTATATTTTTTGTGTTAATTATATAGTTTAGCTACGTTATTGTCAATTCCATAGAAGCTCATGAGAATCTGGATAAATAAAAGTACTCTGTGATCTGGATAACATAACTACTACTACCTTCTATGGTCACTATGCCTGTAACATAGAAATTTGAAGTATGAGTATGAGTATTAAAGACAATTTTAATGAAAAAGGTCTGTAGCTGTACTATTTGACACAAAGTACGATGGCCTATGTCCAGCAGTGGACGAGCGTGGGTTGCTGATGACGATGGCGCATTTGGGTTCCTCCTTACTTTACGCTCCCAAGGGTCTTGGATTCGGGTCCAGTCCAGTATGAATAAACTGAATGATCAATTGTGATATTAACTTGTTAGTGTCTGAGTGTTAAAATATCGATTTACGCATACATTTCAAATGCCTTCATTGATACTCATTCACGCTGGTGCTAAAGCTATTCAATTCAATCCAAAATCTTTATTGCTCTCTCATAGTAAAAACAAGGTCTTAAATTATTTTTAGTAACAATATGCGGACCCTGTCGGGCACTGCAAAACAATTTGGATTTAGATTTGCTAGTTTATTTTGTTTAAGGTCTGCAGGTGACTTTCAGAAAAAAATAAAAACGACACAATAATTAACACTAAAAATATCCCAAAACACGGGATCCAATAATTTCCACACGGGTTGTCGGCCGCGCCTGTAAGGAGTCCCACCCTCTGCCCTGTGGGAGGAGGGTTCGGCCTCTTAATTATTGTCACATATGAATTATTTTCATATCGACGTGGCTCTCAGGGCGTTAGTTAGATAATTCCACGGGTACGGTTACTTGTTTGACTTTATGTGGGCCTGGTACTTGTGGTTTGTAATGAAGGATTTTTAATAGGCTCTCGACGAACCTCTTTGCCAATAAAATAAAATAAACCACATTTCATCAATATTTTTATTTTTTATACATATAAATACTAGCTTTGCCCACGGCTTCACTCTCGCCCACTATTTCTCTAAAATGGGGGGTTAGAAAGGGGCAAAAATGTAGCCTATGTTAATCATCCCTTCAACTATCTCCACTTAAAAAATTAAGGCAATAAATAATTCATCGCTCCGTTTTGCCGTGAAAGAAAAACAAACATACAGACAGACACACTTTCACAATAATAATATTTATATAGATTTCATTGAACTATTTTGTCGTTCAGAACGGTTAGTAAGGTACGGTACAGTCAGCCACACATCAGGTTACCACAACCTGTCAAATTTCCTCAATTGATATTCAACTTAATGTGTATGACAGTAAGATGAGAGTTGATTGAAGAAATTTGACAGTTTTGTATACTTTGATGTGTGGATGTAACGTACAACACGTGGTTCAATGGATGTATATGCTCACAGATTCACTATGTTTTTTGATATGGAGAGTTCATAATTTTATCATCCTAAATATAATTTTAAACAACTTTGAACATTTTTATTAACATTTTTAACTCGGTTGTAAAAGCCGACCGTCTATGTCTATTTAGTGGCCATAGTATCAATAATAAAAAAAAACTTTATTGTAAAATCATAAGAACAATGAAATCAATTAAGAGTCTACTTATACTAAGGGAGCAATTTTTAGTTCGCTGCCTAAACTAGGATTATCCTGTATCTCAGGCAGAAACAAAAGTAGCAAGGACCTCATCAACAAATTAATTTTACCAATAAACCAACAAACACTTAATAACAAAAATACAGATTCCCTGAATTGACTCTAACTTTATATCAATCACATTTGGTTCAAGATAGACGTAACCCGACGTGTGTCTGTCTGTACATCTCTCCCAGTGCATTCTAATTTCACGTCCCAGTTCTATAAACAATATATTGTTTTTAAATAAACACTCGTCACTCCCCCCTCCCCCCAGCACCTCGGGGTAGGGTGGGTGGGTTGCCCTCTTAAATATTGTCACGTATGAATCATTTTGATATTGACATCTAGAAGGGTGTTCAACCATAGATCATTAAGTTATAGATCTTGAAAATAATTAAAGATGGTTGATGCTTTTGATTTTAAATAATTATACTCTTTGTTTGTTGCCTAGGCAGGTAAAGTAAAATGAAGTATGACACTGTAGGGCAAAGGTCTCCATAGAAATCAAGCCAAAATGCCAAGGATAAGGCAAAATTACCACGCTTGCCTAATGCGGATTGACCCGAGCTGTGTTCGAAAATTCCAAAGGTACTTCAAGATAGATATGTACCTACAACAAAAAAAATTCAACTGATCAGTATACTCTGATTCATAATCACGTAAACTGACAGATATCAATGACAAGTTTCTATGCATTTTGACATTTTGCATGTGTCAAATTGAGTGATAATGCATGGGGATGACACAATGACATCTGTCAGTTTACTTTACATGATTATGAATCAGAGTATAGTTTCAAAATTATCGCGAACAAACAGACTGTCAAATATTTTTCGAATCACTGATTCCTGTTTTATTACTGTTTCTTTATCGCAAAAAATTTCATCATCATCATCATCAGCCTGTCTCAGTCCACTGCTGGATATAGGCCTCCCCCATTGTTCGCCATTTCACCCTGTTTTTACCCATCCAGAACGACTTTTCGCACTATGATTACTTGTCTTATTTTTATATTTATTGTTATTAAATAAATGCCAACTTAATAGAAAAAGAAAAGTTGGAATAAAGAACCATTATGTAATTTTCACTAAAAAATCTAGAAGAAAAAGAGTAAAATAAAGTAAATAAAATATTTTCTATGCAAAAAAACTCTGAACAAAGGATTTAATCTACTTTTCTAAGTTATTATTTAGTTTCATAGGCATCATAAAACCTACCTTTTATGATGTCATAAAATAAAATCATTTCGGGGACGTCCCCGGTTGAAGGGAAAAGTTTATCTACTTAGATACATTTTAAATTGTTTTTTGCAAAATCTTTTAGTACATTTTTAAAAATAAAGAAACACAAATATTAAAATAGTGCAAAAAAATAAAACGTCAAAATAACGGAGACTAAAGTTAGTAACTGGTTAAAAAATTATGCAATCAGTTTCATTTATTAAAAGCATCAGTTAAGTATAAACCACCGACCACGATTAAATTTAAATTACGTTTTATAATAAGGGGGTATTTATCTTCAATGTTGAACTAAGAACGCAATATTTTTATAAATTCCAATTTTAAAAAGAAACCAGTAGTAGTTGTTGTAATTATACAGAATTAAAAATGGCCAGCATTTTCCCAAAAGATTTCTTATTCCTCCGTTACAATCGAATAAAAATTTGAAAAAAGAACAAACACGCGGAAAAGTTACTTTTTAATTCGATCCTCTTTTGTCGGAAACTTTTTCACGGGCGTCAATTAGCCGACCGCGCCCTCTAGCGTAACGACAACAAAACGCATAATCGTGTAATAATCCTTCTGGCCACTTCGCTCGTGATAGTGTAGACTTTAATTTACCAAATTCACCTGCCGTTTATGTAATTCACCCCCCCATACGTGGCGCCCCCTGGCCGCCAGGGAGTCTAATGTAAGGCCGAGAGGGGGGCAAGCGCTCACGAAAAGGAAAGGGTGGCTACGAACAATTTTTTTCTGATTTTTTCCCCTCCGCCCTTTTTTCCCCGATAATACCCTAATGGTCGCTTGCTTCCTTTTCGGTGGATTTTTTTTCGCCACCGAAGATCGAGACGTATTTTTTACTCGCTCGTAATTTCCTCGTTTCCCGCCGAAATGAAAAATAAACGCGACTATCACTTTATTGACATGTGACATTGGCCGAGACAAGTCAAAAAATATAGCACTTTACGGGTAGGTACGGTACATTATCACCCAAAACTGGCGTAACCGAAACACAGCTTAAAAAATATTTTTAACATTGAAAATGAGCCAAATGCATTTGGGTTATTCACCGACATCCAAGTTTCGTGGCATTAAAATTCATTATTTTAATTTTTTTTATGTGATTGGTGGCAGACGAGCAGACGGATCACCTGATGGTAAGCGGTTGCCGCCACCTGTAAACACCTGCAACACCTGTAGAGTCACAAGTGCGCTGCCAAACTCTAGTGCGCTCTGTGAAATTTGCATCAAAATCTTTAAATACCTATGGGTAGGTAGGTATCTTCTATAATCATAAACACAAAGTTTATGATTATAGAAGATATTAAAAACTTACATGATTTATGAGCAATCAAAGTAGCGATGACTTGATTTCTATGATGGAGGCCTTTGCCCTGCCGTGGGACAGTATTATATGCTACTTTTTTTATGTCATTTCTGAGGAATACTGGATTTAAAAACTGTCACGAAATTTTGATCACAAAGAATGACCCAGTTAACGGCAATATGAATGCCACTCTGTAGTGTGCACTTTTTTCCGACCCGTTTAGCGCAGTGGTTTTAGCGCCGGTTGAGACGCAAGGGTAGCGGGTTCCATTCCCCCACCAACACAAATGTTTGTTGATGAAACAGATATTTGTGGGTCTGGGTGTTTGTGGTTCCTTCGTTGTTTTTGGTTTCTATAGCACAAGGGAGAACCTTAGTTTGGGGACCAGGACAATGTATAATATGTGATGTTGTCTCAATTTATTTATTTTAGGGTTCGAGTCCACATGGTACCTTTTACCCTTTTATAATAAAACGGAGTCACTTTTATAAAAGTCACAAATGAAAGTGACAGCAATACTCGTAGTTTCAAATCAAAACTATCTTTGGACCACGTTAAACGAATCTCCCTCTTAACTTTTTGCTATCTGTAATGCATAATTTATGTTTGCTTTTTTTGTGTTGTTTAATTGTGTATAACTCTTTAAAATTAAATCTAGCGATATTAATAACTCGACATTGGCAGATTAAGAGTGTCTCTAGACATTGTAGCTACCAAAGTTCTGTATATCTCTAATCCTAAGATCTGTAATCTCTGTTTTGTGTGCAATAAAAAGTATATTCATTCATTCATTCAATATGTCAGCCACAGCAGATTCGTCAAAAGCGTCCGGGTGACATAGGTTATATTTTATCTACCTCGATGGCGTAATGGCTTAAGTATGGAAGGTTCCAGGATCGATTCGGTCGGGCTAGTTTGGAAATCGCCCTTTCCTAATTAGTCTCTGGATTTGGTGAGTTGAGAGTATCTTCATAACCTAGGCTTCTTTATTCGGTACACATAGTTCAGGGATACTTCTAATTAATATCTTATTAGGAGATATTGCTAAGACTTGCTTTTGGAGTCAGGGGACCATCTCAGGGGACTCTCGTGCAATCGACATTGAAGTCGAATAAGAATTTTGTATGGACGAATGTATGAAATCTCTAAATTCGACTCCAATCTCGAGTGCACGAGAATTGCTACCCAGGGCGGTGGTGCAGTGAGTGTTGAGGCCGGGTATTCCAAGTCCAGTTTTTGGCAGAAAAGACCTCATCGTTGAGCATCACCAATTATTAAAAAATAGTGGATAGTTTATAAGTTGCAGTAGTCACATAAAACAGGCTTAAATGCCTTAAGAAGAAATTAAAATATCAGCCTTTATACTGTCCCACTGCAGGGCAAAAGCCTCCATCATAGAAATCAAGTCACTGCTAGTAAGATGGGATTAGGCTTAAACTCAAGCTACGTTCGAAAATTTGAAATATACTTTTTGCTAGACCCGGGAACGTCTTGTTCGAACATAATACGAGTAGAAAATTACTAATTATCAGTTATATTCGTACTTTTGTCCAGACTCGTGTATCGCAATTGAATCGAGTGGAAACAAAGCACGTACCGTAAGCTACAGCCTCAAGTGCGGACTCAGACGCACATTAGTTTTATTTCACCATCGATAAATTTCGAAGCCGTACCACCCTGCATAATGCATGCAGCGAAAAAGTAGGGAAAATAGAGAAAAATCGGGGAAAATCTCGCCCCCCCACCGGGGATCCTTGGGCGGGCTACCAGGAGAGCAGGGGTGCGGCGGAGGTTAGGACGTCCGCTGCTAAGATTAATACGGCAGAGTTCGCCCGCCCGACGCCACAGCTTTCATTAAAAATACTAGGGACCTGATGGGCGCCTGGTTCTAATAACAATCGCTTCTAATGTACTGGGACGGCAGTACCTACTGGCTTATTATTGTGCGTGTCCAATAGATAGATCTTCGCCATCTTGGAATGTATTTCGCTAAAAAAATAAGCTTGCCGTACACCACAAACTTTTTATGAATAGTTTTTAACTAAAATATGGTCCTAAGAATTTTATTATTTTTCCAGACCACAACAAGGCTAAGGATGGGTTATCGTTTTAGCATTCAATGTATACTATGAGCATACTAGAGCCTGCGTTAGTTTTCGTAGATCTTTGGATCCGCAACACTAGTGAATCAAACGTGCACCTTGTGCTTTTTCTCTTCCCCTGAATTGGGCCTTATATGCACTCCCTTTGTGTCACTCCGGTCAAGCCGGCATTCATGCCGAAGGGTGACTTTCTTAGGGAAAATTCATGGAAAAATAATCTTTATTCTATACATATAAAAATGTAAAAAAGTTGTGTCTGTACATTAAAGATATTTATCTCAAAATAACTAAGGATGACTAAAAACGGTAACAGAACATGAATCAATTATTTTTAAAATTTTTGTCTGTCTGTTTGTCCGTTTGTTCGCACTAATACTGAACCAATTCGAATGAAACTTTTTTTATTGTATAGCTGTAATATCAGGGCTCCGATAAGGAAGGATATTTCGAACTTAAAGGGGGTTCCAAGTTTGGTGATGGGACTACCTACGTGATTCCTTGGCCCAATCTTCTTCTACTATTTAAATAATCATCTTTAAGTCAAGAGTCATAAAGTTCACGCAAACGAAGTTGCGGGCGGCCACTAGTCAGGAATAAAAATATGACCCTTCTTTAAGTACCTACTATATGATAGCTTTTTAAATTTTCGCGTTGCATTGTAACTATTATTATTTTATACGGGAATAAATGCGACGTAAATTATGTATGTAATAAGTAGGCTTATAGCAGCCGTCGTCACAAGCGTTGGCGGTGTACGACGACGTCTGTTAGGACCCAATTTCCCTTATTAAATTCACTTATATCTAGTTTTGTTTCCACAAATATAAAAATGACTTTGTATAAAAAACCAAAAATGGCCGAACGAAGGGTATATTGTCTAATTCAAAATTAATTCCAAATACCTTAGAAGTATGTAAGTGTTCACTATACACCCTGTATAATATACACCGTATATTCGCTTGTTTATCCTTCTTCCACATAGTAATGAAGCCGCAGAATCGGTTCCGCATAGGAAAGGAGGGCCCGGCGTGACAGACTGGGAAAAATATGTCACTCCCACAGGAAATCAAAAAGCACGTGTACCTTTGATACCGTAGCCGAAGACGCGGGAAAATATTAGTGATGATAAAATCAAATAAGTAGGTAAATAAGATGTAAGCATAGATTGATCATAAACAGAAAATAAAAATATTATTTTCTATATTGCTATTGAATGTATAGTTTTGTATACTTATCGGATATAGTTTATTACATAAGATAGCACTTAGATTAAATATTAGTTTGCCTATGGTCTTTTGTTTAGTCTTAATCTTGTTGGTTGTTCTAAATAATTAAATAAATAAACAATTGAAAACGCTTGACAAAGCGATAATAAATATTTTGAATTTCGAACATGCCGTCGAAGTTGAAAAAAAATTAGTATTTATTTTCGACCCTAAAATGCACCGTAATTGGGTTTATATTCCAAAAATTCCTAATAGCGTTCTTTTGCGAAAAGAACTCTTGATTGGCGGCGACAATTTTAACGACTGATTCACGCTGTATCTTACAGGGTTTCTTTGATAGAAAAGTCTAGAAGGCACTTTAAATTACGCCAAAGCGACTTAGGTTCGCTTGTGCGTACGAGAAAAATACATTGTTTGTGTGCGTATCGGCGAAGTATAGTCACGCACACATTAATCTGTTTTTTGCTTCACTTTAGGCGACGCGATTGAGAGAAGACTATCCATCTAAGTAGGCGTTATTAATCTAAGGATTGAATTAGTTCCCAGAATCGAATACAAGCTTGCGCAATACAACTTCTAGTATTTTTCAAATCTGTACATATAGCGCATTGTGACCAGTTCTATCACCCATTCTGGACAACATTTGTTCGACTTTTTTAAGTGTTAGGGTACAGTCGGCCACACATCAGGTTACCACAACCTGTCGATTTTCTTCAATCGATATTCAACTTAATGTGTTTGACAGTCGATTGAAGAAATTTGACAGTTATACTTTGATGTGTGGCTGTACCGGTACGTAATACAAGAATTTATTAACATATCTTAAAACATAGTTTTTAGAATAAATGTCTATTTTAATTCACTAAATGTGTGTGGTCGTGAAATAAGGCAGTTTGGGGAAAAGTTTCCCCGACCAATGTGGGAAAAAAATCAATACGCATTTACTTTTTTGTCGAACTGGAAGTTAGTAGGCTGCTCATTCATGCACTCCTAGTACTTTCAAAGCTAAGCAACACACGATATCCGCATAGCATAGAAAATAAATTACCAAGGCAGCATAAGCAATGTGGACGTTGAAAAAAACGGCATGTCCAGTTCCCTCTTGCATGCGGCGCGGTTATTATTTCTTGGGGCAACACCCCCTGGCCCAGCGGGGCCTGTTGGGCAAAAAGTGCACCCCCTCGCTTACGCTTTAAACCTCAAGCGTCCAAGTGCTGGGAATATGAAATTTTCGAAATGATAAAGCTGGTAAATAATAACTGCTAGTACGCCCGTCTAATGTACGGAGGGCAGAAAAAGCGTTGATAAGTATATTTTTTTTTGGTAGTTTTCATAAAAAAGGCTAGTAGGTCATTACCTACCTAGGCTAGTACCTAATTACCTAATAAAGTAACTTACTTTATTCTTTGATCAAAATATAAAATCAAAGAATAAAGTAACTTACTTTATTTTTTGATTTTTGGGGATTGCGGAAACCGCGCAATTAGCTGTTAAATGCAAAATGAAATATTCACTCGGTATTAATGCACCTAAAACTATTCAATAACATAGGTAATATTATGAGTTTTTGGACGCAATAAATTAAAATTAATTAAATAAATTGAGACAACATCACATACATTTAAAGTTTAATTGAAAAAAAAAACCTTCAATATCTGCTTGTTTCTTAATCAAACTTATTATGTAATTTTTTGAGTACGGTACCAAGGCAACAGCGTGGATCGTGTGCTTCTTACCCATTTCCACTTGCAATGCTTTCCCACACGCTACGCGCCTAGTACTTGCGCCTAAGCTAATAAACTCATTCCATTATGCTAGAATAGTTTTCACCAAAGCCTTCCTTAGCCTGCCTTACTATAAGTACTGTAAATTAATGTTGTTTTTATTAAAATTTATTAAAATATCACTTTTAATTTTTCTAGAAACTTAGATATCGAAACATTCCTGAACTATTGTTGTAGAGAGAGGAACAGAAACATGACAAAATTCTAAAATTCAAATCATATTAAGCACAACTTATATTCACTCATAGTTAGTGCGATACAGATCAGCGAGCCTAGTGCAATAACTAATGTAACTCGATACTTGTAAGTGCTTTCATGAAATAAACATTTTTTTTTTTCTAATAATTTTCCACCATCCTCATTATCGTTTTCTGCAGACCATACCCAGGCAGCAGCGGGGTTCGTGTGTCTGCTTTCACATTTCCCACTCGCAACGCTCCCCCACCCGCTGCGCTCCTGGTACCCGCCACCCGGGTTTGTTCCTTCCCGGTCGAAAGTAATCAATTTCAGAGTTAATTAATTAAGAAAAAAGCTTTGTAGACGTTTAGCGGGTCAAAGATGCTTGTTTATTTCATTGTGTTCACGGGATTTTGTTTGAAATGGCATTCCAATATTTTTTTTATTTCTTCTAAGAAGGTATTAACTTAATCTTTCATTCTTTAATAGATCCTTAGAGCAACACTGGCTGGTCTTCTTTAGGAATCTCAGATCTAATGATCGAAACATTTTTTTTAACTCGCTCTTTTCTTTTCCGACCTACATTACTCCTTTTTTTTAAAGATGTGTTCTATAAAATGAATGAATTAAAATTTTATTTTATTTTTAAAGACGGAGGACGGAAAAGGAAAATTACGCAGCAATCGCATGAGAAAAATCCTAAAGATGGCATACTGTAGAACTGAGGTCCATTTACACGGTGATTGGTTATTTTTATGTCAGATGTCAAAATGTCACTAAACAACCATTGAAGTTGGACCTCAGTCTAACAGTACGCCATCTAGCGGATTTTTCACACGCGATAGCCCCCATTAATTTCCTCTTCGATTTGTCCTACTTTCATTCCGAGTATCTATACAATTGCTGCTACATACACGCGGCCCCACGGCCTTTTCTAGTTTAGAATGAAATTGTAGATACCCCCATTTCCCCTATGAACAAACAAATAACCGTGCATTTACTAGGATCACATGAGTTATAATTGGTATCAGCGTGAGAGCGCGCAATCCCTCATTCGTATTACGTGTTTTATAAATAGGCGTGTGGGTCATCACGCGAGCTCCTACCTACTTATGCGCTCCTGGTCGGCCCTTCTGACCCTCCCGTTAATATAGGTACTATGGAAACATAGACAAAATGGAACTGTAGTTATGATTGCTTTTCACGTCATTAGAGTGAAGTCGACATAAAACAACCAATCACAACAATCAATCACTGTAGGCTTTTCAGTTTTTTAATAGATAAAAAATATATAAGTGACGTTACTTAACCTATGAAGATGGTTTGTATAACGCACGATTCGTAGACGATTATTTAAGTACAATTCTGTTGCCAAAGTTTTTTTAAAATGCAGGCAATCTCATAAAGTTCGTTGATGACTGTAAACAATTTTCTAAACGAAACGTCAATATTCTTTCTGATTCGCTCTCCGGCACAGCACAGGCCTCATCTGAGTTTTCTCGCAGGCGATTCCCTATGGCCGCTACTTCGATACAGCCCCAGTCTATTTGTTCAGTCCTGGGGAGAAATGAATGACTTGTGTCATCGTATTTCGATCCTTACAAATAGTTCTAAATTCAAAACAAAAAAAATCTCATTAAGAATACTTTCAATATTATTTTTTTTTCTGTTGATGATCTCTTACTGGCCAGTAAGGACAAAGTCTATGGAGTGTAACTTGAATGAAAATCGATTATTCTAAGGGTACGTCCAGATTAAAGTATACTGGACACCTATCTGCTTTGTGGAGTCTTGGTTCTATAAATCGTTTCATTCATCTTTTTTTTACCTCACTGGCGTCACATATTAACCTCCAGATTATCTATGTGGTCATACTCTCGATATTACAGATATTCAGCATAACAAAACGAAAGGAAAATCGTTAGTAGTGTGTCTTAAAACCTTCCATCTTCATTCCTTTCCCTACTAACCTCCCAATACCACAACATAAAAAAAACGGTTAAGTGCGAGTCGGACACGCTCATGACGGGTTCTGTAGCATTAAGTAATATTTATTTTCATATTTGAAGTGGGTGAAGGAAAATCCTAGTTAACGATGTATGCCATATTAAAAAAACGACTTACAAGATTTCGTTCGAAACAATTTTCGTTGTTAGTAAATATTTATCATACTGAGTTTCCTAATATCATTTATTTCTAATCTCAATTTGATTTTTAAAGACCTATCCATACTTAAATCCCGCACACACTAAACGCAAAGACTTGTGGCAATCGGTGTCATTGAGTCTTTTTTGGCTTGATATATAGTGCGTACCTACCTAATGTTCTCTCTGATACGCCATTTTATTTTTCCCGTTACTTAACAGGCGGCCTACTAACCTCCCTACCACCCATGTGCTCCTAGTCTCGACAAATGATCTAGTGTTTTCTCACTGTTTGATACATTACATTGTTCCCTTCTCTAGTCCCTTATAACCTCCCAACTACCTATGTGCTCCTAGTGTCGACCCTTCGGACCCTCGTCCAGCTAACTAGATAACGACAATATCGGCGAAACGAACTAAAGGAAAAGTGTGGAAACTAAGGGGAAATTGGGTCACATTATACAGGGCTAAATTAACATGTGCCGAGCTGACGATGCTTTGAAAAGGGTGGGTCGTATGATGGAAACGAGTGGGCGGTATGATGGCTTTAAATAGTTTTTGGAAACTGGGTTATGTAGGATTGAAAAATAACCCACCCCCAATAGATATCTATATCAAAAAACAATATACTTTGAGCAATAAAGAGTATCTACCTATCTAATTTACGGTCTGTTAGTTGATAGTGAAAAACTTTTTTTTATACTAGAGACGGCAAACGAGCAAACGAGTAACCTGCTGGTAAGTAATCACCTCTGCCCATGATCATCTGCGAGATCAGAGAGGTCGCTAATGCGTAGCCGGTCTCCTAAGAATACACACACACATTATTATACTAGAAGACATTATATTATATTTTTTAATCAATAACAAAAAAACGGTTGAAAGTTTTTCACTACTAGATTATTATTATAAAATATTTTTTAATATAAATAGGTATATTATGCAGGGTGGACCCAGTCAGCCAGTATAACATTCCAAAAAATTCAAAAGGCTTAAAAGTATTCACCGTCCAAATCACTGTATCCAGACATTCGACTATAAAAGGGCCATAATAAAGGCATCCACCGCAATTCATATCACCCACCCCCTACCCCTTATAAATTTTACCTTAAAAATCCGCAAATTCGGGCCCCTGGCACGGTCCCAGAGACCTTTCCCAAAAAGGGTCGAAAGGGATTTGCCTTGGGTCCGGGCATTCGGGCCTACACTTATACAAAATGTCCAATATGGCCCACCCTCGAGCCCTAAACATACCTAACCGCGGACCTAAACGCCACACGGTTGCGATTTGAGCATTTGATGGAGCGCATAAAATTATTTATTTATCTAGTAGTCACTCTACACAGAGATACACGCAATACAGTGTATTGCACTAGATTGTCTCACTATAGACATCATGACATGCTTAAGCATTTAACATTTAGGTGGTAACTCCACCATGTGAACAACATGATATGGTAGCATAGAAATTTAAACCAAAATTAGTAACCATAAAAATCTATAATTATAATAATATTGCAAAATATTTTTCGAATTTTATGAGTTTTCCCCCTTTTACATCAAAGTTAATAGACATTTTTCACATTTCATTATAATTACTTAAATGTTTAATACGAGTATACACAATACAATTATAATTTAAAAAGTATTAGAGCAGTGAATAAGATAAACGTCAATTTTGTCTGACCGTAAAGAGAAAGAAGGAAAACTAAAACACGGCTACGAGCTACGGTGCTACGCCGTAGCAACGACTACGTCGCATCTAATCTGACTTCTTCCTGCCGGGCTAACATGCGCGCCAGCGAGATAATTGGTCGACACTCGTATTGTGTCGGCGCAAGTTGCTTCTCGCTCACCTGATTGAGCGATGAGCGGGACAGAAGGATGCGCTTGCGAACGAGAGTCGACAAAATTTTGTCGCGGTAGGCATGTTAGGCCTGCTGATTTCGCTGACGCTCGCGTGTTCCTGTCGTGTCTCTGTGGCGAGCGACCGAAGACAGTCCGTAAACATTGAAGTTTGTTGCCGGCTGTTTCTGCGATCCTGGTACCCGATAAACGGGCGCCCGACGAAAACGCGGGCTTTACAGTTGAAGCTGAAATTTCCCAGTTCACGTTTCGGCGAGTTGCTAATTTTGATAGTTCTGCTTGCTTTATGCTGCCCCTGGTAGATAACTAATGGAGTGGTACTTTTCCTTTTCATTTGCCAGTTAATTTAGGAAGGAAATACTAACATACGAAACAAATTCCTAGAATTTAAAGACAGAAAGGTAGAAAACACCGACTCCCTCATATAATCTGATTTGTTAATTAGTATTTATAATAAAAGTTTGAATACTTGCAAAAACATATCTGGCAAAGGTATTCGGCAATCTTTAAAAATAAAATATTACTTATGCATACATACTTTATTAATATTTTTTTATTTTGTTTTCAGGTAAGAAATCATTATCATTATCAAAAAATATGGACAAGATTCTACTGGTAAGTGATCATTTTTAATTTTAGTGTTATATTTTACAGTCAAAATTATCACTAACGTAAATACCTAAATAACATTTCTAAATTCCTCATCAGGCGGAAAATAGACGTTACAATTTTATACTTAAAACACCCTGTATATTGACGCATAAGAAAACTGCGCGTAAACTAAAAAAACCTTCCTTTAGCTACGAAACCGGAGCATAACCAAAAGAATTTCCACTGCACCGCGTCCCAAAGACTCCTCTATTATCTCTGATAACATCAAAACCTGCAACGCTAACGCCATAATGGCGGCACACGTGACGTCATATATACAGGGTGTCTAGAAAAAGTTATAATAACGTTAATGTAGGTTCTTTTGACAGCTCTCCGGGCGTCGTTAGCAGCCCCGTGCTCTGTATCTTGTCATAATCTTTTAGGGATGTGCGTATGGGCCGATGGGGATTTATATCGATTGTTATTTTTTTGAGCAAACTATAAAATGTGGTGCTCCTTTTGATAATTCACAACTTTTAAATTGTGAACGTTGTTCTCTGAGAATCATAGATTTTCTTACATAGTGCAATATGAATGGAAGGTGATTTTTGAAATATTTCGCACAATGTTTGTTAAAAAAGGTTCGCGTTCATGGTATGGGATATGAAATAGAACACCGTGTACACGTTACGTGTGACTATTTGTGAATTGATTATTATTATTGAGCTAACACCATTATTTAACGATACATTGCCAGTAGTAATGTTTTGTGTTGTCCGTCGTCTTTCATCTTCATTTTATAAAAGCTAAAAGTTTCTCTGTGGATATCCAACACAATTAATAAATTCTACAGTCGCTAGACTGAATTGTCCAATTTGAAGATGACTAAAATAGTAAATACCTAACTATCATGTAAATATTAATGTTATATGTTTCTTTGAAATTGCTGATAATGCAATCCACCCAATGACAGACCATTATCACGGTTTACATCACTTAACTTCAAACACAAATTGGCTGACTAAAAACATTTACATTTTAAAAGAACTCTTACCAAGTTATTGTATGTTATTGTATTGACAGTAAATAGGCTTCACTTGATCAAAACTGAGTTCATCGACAAAAGTATCGACTGTGTCCCCTCCCTCGCACTAATCACGGGCGCAGACGGCGTGCGTCCGAGGCGGTTCCTCTCTGAATTTTTTTCCCAACGCCCAGCCCGCCGGAGGGGGGCGCAGCGGACCCTTCTTAACATTGCCCTGCCTCGGAGGCACAGAAGGCAAACAGGGTTGTCTACGACAGAACCTATGAGGATATTCCGAATTTTTGCATTATCTTTGGATAGAGAGTCATCTGACGGTAAGCGATTATGTAGATACGCTCATAGATAGAAACAAAGTCACGAAGTAATATAATGTAATAGATAATAAAAATAATGTATATTTTATAAATTGCTATGCCCTTACATTACAGGGCGCTTACATTGCACTGTTTACACCCTTGTACGTACGTTTAACTTGCTACTGTAATTAAGATACTTTGTACCAAGGAGCAGGCACTAAAGAATTGAATTGAATGATGCATAGTGGAATATAAGTGCACTTCAACCTTTAACGTCGAAAGGCAGACAGCAGACACGATAGAAAATCAATTATTTTTGCCTTTTTTAAGGCTTTTAGGTCTTACGACGTTAAACCCCCTTTCCCCCTGATGGGGCTTCCGGTACACAGCGTAGGGGTACTGATTTGCGCATTTTATTCACATATTTTTCTTAGAAACCCATTTTACATCTAATTAAGCGATACAATTTCGGATCAGTTTCAGTCAACAAAGAAAATGGCGTGAAAATATCAGTTGATCACTTTCATACGAGTATGAGAACTAGTGGCCCACCCTCATTTTGTTTCGTGGCATTTTTAAACTACCAATCTTGTTGAAGTTTGACCTAAGTCCAGCAGCGACACCTAGCGGTTTTTTCACACGCGATAGCAGTGTTGTCTGTGAGATTCTGACTTACACACTTCAAAAAAACTACTAAATTGGTGGTCAAAAACATATCCTATAATTTATATTTTGATATTTCCTTCGTCGTTATAGCTAGAGGCACGAAAGTATAGCGATGACCGTTATTTTACGCACTTGTAAAAAAGAAGACTTTCTATCAAAATTGTTTTTCTTCTATCAAGGTCATAACTACACTTTCTTGCCTCGGACTATACACACACACTCACATCAATATTCCCCAAACATAAAACATTTTATAGTAAGACCATAACACTATGACCCACCACTTATCCTGCCAGCCCTAGAGAGAAGACGCCTCTGCTATATGGTACCCTGGTACCTACGGTTTGGGTTATATACTTTTTTAGGGTCGCGCAGACCCTTTGAGGCTTTCCCTTGAGTCGGGGCCCTACATATCCCCTTTTCAGGGCCGTTTTGACCTTTCCAGGGTTGGCCTTTGTTTCGGCCTCCATATAAAAGTTTCGTGCCGAATATAGTGTTATTTGTGGATGTAAATACAGTGGGTTACTTATAACGGATGGAAGTAGTTAGAGAAAAAGAGGCTATATAAGGGTAATTATTAATTGTGGGAGAGCCATGCTTCGGCATGAATGAGCCGGCTTGACCGGAGTGATGATACCACTGCCTCACAGAAAACCGGCGTGAAGCAGCTCCTGTGCTGTGTTTCGCCGAGTGAGTGAGGGTACCGGAGGCCCATCGGGGGGAATAAAATAAAAGATTAGCAGCGCACTTGTGACTCCACTGGTGTTGCATGTGTCCATGGGCGGCAGGCAATTGCTTACCATCAGGTGATCCGCCTGCTCGTCTGCTACCTATCACATAAAAAAAAAATAACGTGAAAAAAATGTGTCAGTTAGTCTGGTTCTCTTTTGACAAGTCAGACAGCAGCCGTGTCATCATTATTAGACCCCTCATAGTAAGGTCCAAGTGTACCCCGGGCTCCACAGTGACTTTGGCTGCGACCGGGAAAAACACTGGAAAAGTAGCAAGCAGGTAACATAATAGTATGTGATCATCGCTCCCCATGAATATCTGCGAGACCGGAGGAGTAAAAACAATTGATTCTAAAAACAAAATTCGTTTTTAGGAATCGTGGGCCAATCAGAGGGATTCATTTTGGAAACATAGACACGCACTCTTTTCTTAATGTCAGTTCGGTTTAATTTTATTTATTTAAATTGCTTTAAATTAAAGTTATTTGTCACTAACCTAAAATTATGCAATTTTGTGTTGAGGAAAAGTGGTCTTTAACTCAAGGACTACTTCCAAGTGGAAATGGGGATGGGAGTGATAAAAAAATAAATAGTCTATCTATCCTCTATCTTCTATACTATTTATAAAGAGATAACTTCTATAGACCACAACAAGGCTTATATGTAAACCGAAAACACGAAACGCTTGCGCGGTGTAATTGGACACAGCGCCATCTATTGGTTCATTTCTGAATTACTGTCACGAAGCGAAGTGAGGGCGGGCCACTATAATAAATAAAGATACTAAAAATAGTCAAGTATAGACGAGGAAGGAGGGCTATATTAAAATATTTTTCGATATTTTCTCATGACCCGTCCCGTTGCTCTATAGTGGTTTAAGCGCTGGGCCGTGATCTCAAGGTCCCGGGTTCGATTCCCGAGTCGAGCAAAAAGTATGTTTCGAATTTTTTGAACTTAGCTCCAGTTTGTGATCACCAATCCGCATTAGGCAAGCGTGGTGATAAGCCTAATCCCATCATAGTAGCGATGGACTTGATTTCTATTGATGGAGTTCTTAGTCATGCAGTGGGATAGTTTATAGGCTGATACTTTTAAGTTTTATTCAAATCCGTTAAGTACTTTCTTTTTAACGTGTAGCGTCACTGCCAAATGCGGCCAGTCAAAATAAAATTACTATACAGGGTGTATCTGTGAACATTTACATCCCTTTAACCACGTTTTACCTACCAACCATTTTGAACAATATTTGTTCAACGACTTTTCGAAACACATCGAAATTTTTTTCTACTCCCCATACAAAATGATGTGATATGACCAACTTTGTATGAAAAGTTGAAATTTTTTTATACAATTTTCTAAAAGTCTTAGAACAAATGTCGCTCAGATTACTTGATAGAACACGTGGTTAAAGGGATATAAATGTTCACAGATCTGATACGCCCTGTATAGGTAGTATGTACCTACCAAAATGTAAAATATAATCTCTAGCATTCACCCTGTATCTAGAGTTTATATGATCAAAGATAATAATGACAAAACAATTTGTGAAATAGGTTAAATAATTTGAAGACAAACCAAAAGTTAAGTCTAGGACATACTAAATACACAGCTACACATAATATTAATATTATATTGAAATTAATATTTCATTCACACAACCTGCAAACCTTCAAAAAGCGAGCGTATTCCTTTTTAGAAGGTCGGCAGCGCACTTGTGACTCCACTGGGTGTCTATGGGCGGTGGTTGTCGCTTACTATCAGGTGATCCGTCTGGTCGTCTGCTCCCTATAACATAAAAAAACACAACCATAAAATACTACTAACATCATTTTGAGTCGTATATTTTGTCTTACGACTTTTGAAAAATCGTCGAAATTTTTTACGACCACCAAATTAATAATTCACATTACTTGACTTAGTATGAAAAAAATATTTTTTCTAATGCGATTTACCATAAGTCTTGAAACAAATATTGTTCAGAATGTTTGTAAGATCACGTGGTTAAAGGGATGTAAATGATTATTGTCACACTAAAATTATATAACAGCATATACCATAGATTTACTAGAATAGGGCCTTAGTTATGAAAATAACATAGTTATAATAATAAAAACATATAAAACAAAACTAGAGACAATCACTTGATAAACAGAACTAGATGAAATCTTCCAACAAGACTCGAAGTCACTCGAAACAGCCAAACTAGTAGTAATACCAGCTCCTCTCAAATTAGGCCACACTTAGCCCACTAACTCATCCTGCGACTTACCATGGATTATGCTGCGACCGTGTGCGCCTCCCTTAAGTGCCCTGTCACGAGGCGAAAGGCAACCAAAGTATCAGGGCCTTGCCCGAATAGCCGGCGCGGCGGGGGCAAACTTCGCGCCGGGGGCTGAGGGGGCCCCGCCCGCCCCCCTGGGGCTTTGAGGACGTCTTTCAGGCGAACTTTGGCGGGGAAACCCCAAAATTCAAGTTGCGCGTAGCGATTACGAGTTGGCAATATCTTTGAAATTTTCTGCTCTCCTGGTAGATCGGGAGTTGGTTTTGACTTAGTTTCGGAGGGATGGTTAGGTAAGTGGGTATATTATGTGTAAGAGCCGATAGTACATAAAGAGTTCGTGTATGTACCTTATTCTAGTATTTTACTTGTCTAAATAATATCGATAAACTGACTTTCTATTCACCATCCGTAACAACTTTTGTAAGAATTAGGTCAATTAGATTCCTAGGTATCCCTTGTACTCTGAGCTAGATGACAAAGCAAGTGGGAAGCGAAGAACCAATAGGCACATAAGAAAGAACCATCTTCCTTTCCAATACATAGTTATATTCTTTATTGCACAGAAATAGAATACACGAGTGAAACACCTACCTAGTATTGACGAGACAAATTTTAAAATTGTAAATTAATTTGAACTGTCATTAATACTTAACCAAACTTGTGGATAATGTTGTTGATTGTACAATTAATCAATACTATTTAGTTGATGTACTTTCTTAAATAAGATAATATATTGTACCGTTGTTTGTTATCCCCAAAAAATAAAAATAAATAAAATAAGAAATAATCATACGTAAAGTTATATAATAACTTAATAAGAAAACGTCTGATTGATATTTTAGCTGTCTCAGTTTCTGAAAACTTCTGCGACAGGTAATGTTGATCAATATCATCACAAATGCACGGAAAACAAACAAAAATATTTTTATTTTCGATAGGTCGTAATTAAAGTACGAAGGTCACGTCTACACCCCGTGTCGCCCCCGGTGGGGGCTGCAGCCAACTTTTTCCGAAAATGTCCATCTCATTAATAAACATTGCAAACGATAACTTTTCGAAAAACAGTGGTAACCCTGACATGGTTTCTATTATGTCTATAAATCGATGTCTATGCCACAGATTACACATATATCCTCTGTGTCTATGCTTTGGATTTTTTTTGTCACAACCCAAAAATCGAGTACAAATCATCATCATCATTTAACCGTGGGAAAGAAACGCTTCGGTTTGAATGGTCTGGCTTGACCGGAGTGATAACGGCCTCACAGAATAGCGGCGGGAAGATGCGCTTGTGCTGTGTTTAGTCGAGTGAGTGAGGGTATCGAACGCCCAATTGGGAAGAAAAGGGCAGACGAGCAGAGGAATCACCTGATGGTAAGCAATTGCCGCCGCGCGCATCCGTAATATCAACTTTACCCCCTTATTTTAAACGAATGTGTTTGAGAAAAGCACGTTGATGTCTTTTATTTGAGACATTTTTCTTAATGATTTCTGAGAAATTATGTGCCCTAGAAAATATTTTTTTATTGTATAAATTTTAATAAATTATTGGAACAATTTAAAAAAAAAAACACGAAGTTTTTCACTGAAAGTACTAGGAGCAGCTTGCTTTAGATGTACTAGGCGTCCATAGGTTTGTCGGAAGTGGCGCGGCCCCATTTCTTTAAATGTTTCAAACAAGAAAATCAACTCCCCGTTTTCATGCAATCCGGGTGACAGGTCACTCCTGTTACTTTTGTTACCAGTCTAAGGACCACCACCACAGGCCAACTAAAAATATTTTTTTCTTAAAATTACTTAACATGTAAGAGCCCTCTTTATTACCTCCTATGTGTCGCTACGAAAAACCTCTTGGCCTAAAGAGGGCTGTAAAACTGTTTTTCAGGACACGAAGTTTTCCCTTAATCCCTTAATAGTTGGTATACATGTTTTTAATAGCTAGTATAAAGAAAATAGTAAATAAATATTTTAAGTAAATGAAAAACCTAGGGCTTTTTGTAATTAATATGTGTAATGTTTGATACGAATATTTTTATGGATTCATACATTTAATATCGAATCAATCTTACTTTTTTGGTACCTAACATAAATATATACGCAAAATAATGTAACGAAAAATACTAGGTAGGTAATGTTCAAATGAGTAGGTAGTTAGTTTACTGAAACTAAACTTCTCTCATCGTGGATGTACCAGGGCAACGCGCGCTACGGGAGGTTGATTATTGCGCTCGCCGGGTACCAAGGCAGCATGCCACGCTAGAGACAAATTTTATTAACCGAGTGCGCTGTTTTGCTGTATAATGTATGTGAGAACATATGAATCAGCCTGGTAGATATGACATGGAATTCTATTTAAAAGGTCTGTGTGTACTCGTAGGTCGTTTAGAAGTAATTTATAAATTGAAAGTGTTAAAACAAGAAAAAACTTAAATTGCATTCACGTTAATAAAAATGTTTGTGTTCATGTCTCGCAATTTACTATTATCGTGGTTGTTTGAAGTAATGATAAATTATAATGCCAAAGATAAAGTCTGCTTTGGGAAAGGTGCAACGCCGCGTTAGGCTCATCGAACATGCATCGCTGAATCTAATTTAGATAAAAAGCATAAAATAAGGACAACTCTTTGTTCCAAATAAACCGTAAAGGATAATGGCGAGTGTAGTGAAAGGAATAGTAATTGAAGTCCGTTAGAATTTTAAATGAAGTTCACTAAAAGCCTGCATAATGCAATGAACCATGTGTAAGCAAACAAAAGAAAACAAAAATGGCGCGCACACGTTAACTTCACTAGATTAATTAAAACCTCTCTCAAATAAACGCGTCCGAAGCACCAGGGCGCGAGAGGCCGGCAGGAGGTGCGATAAACTTCTTCGTAAATAAGCAAAGTAATACTGGAAGAGGAATTACCGCCTGCCCGCTGCTGCCGCCCGGGTAACGCCGGATATTTCTTTTAGCTGTCCAAAGAACCCCCCGGTCATAATGCCCTAGTGGGGGCAAGGGGGGCAGATATAAAGATACAGACCCCCACTTATCCCGGGACCATACCCGGTCCTTTTGCTTTTATAGGGGGTGTGTATAAAACCGAATCGCCGGTTTTAGCTGTGCTAGACGGTTACGAGCGGGCCGGCGGCGGTGCGGTCGCATTATGCCAGACTATATCTGATGTGGGTATGCTACCCTAGTACTTAGATACAATGTTTCGAAGGCGGCTTCGCTCATTTATTAGCCCCCACGATGACGACCGCCCTAAAAGGCCCTATAAACTGTAGACGAGCCAAATGGTAAACAGATACTGATCTCAGTGATGTTATTCTGTAGTCAATAAATTCTATGGGTGCTGTGTTTTTATACGCAACTCCATTTTCTGGCTAAATGGTGATATAAGTTTTCGAGATTTCTTTTGTAGTGTACTCATAAACTCAAACGTTGCTGAAACGATTTTTGATTATAATCGCCAAGAACTCGTAGCAAATTGCAGAAATATTAAGTACAGTCGAGTTCAAAAACATGTATACACTTTAGGACCTTGTCACAATACATATTTATAAGAAAGTGGAAGTCGTTTTCTTATACTTATGTACTGTGACAAGGTCCTAAAGTGTATACATATTTTTGAACTCGACTGTACATACAAGTACTACTTGTATACTCAAGGAAAATTTTGTATAGATCAAAAAGCAGGTCAAATAAATATTTGATAGATTTTAGCTTATGCTTTCTAACAAGGACAGTGCTATACTTTTCCTTTAACCCAAGGTTGTCTGAAAGAATTCGCTATATAGCTAAGACTAACTAGCGACTAGGACAAATGTTATACTCTGGTTCATAATCATGTAGAGTTCGTTATCATCCATGTGTCATCCCCATACATTATCACTCAATTTGACAGATGCAAAATGTCAAAATTTATAGAAACTTGACATTTGCATCTGTCAGTTTTCTCCACATGATTAAAAACCAGAGTATACGTGATATTGTCTCAATTTTTTTAATATTTAAGTGTGTGTGGGTCCTTTCGTTCCAAGACTTGCTGCATTTTGAATAAAAATGGGGAGTATTTTTATTTAAAAAGCAATAAGTTAAGATACCATTATAATATTCAATAAAATTTTATTACGAAGCGCATTAATAAACATACATTAATAGCTATGCTAGGATACGGTTTAATAAAAGTATGTAGAAACAAGGTTTAAATTTTTTATTACGTGTTAGGTAGCAGACGAGCTGACGGATTACCTGATGGTAAGCGATGGCCGCCGCCCATTGACACCTGCAACACCAGTAGAGTCACAGATGCGCTAAACCTCTAACTCCCCGTTCACTCGACGAAACAGAGCATTCGCTGCTTCACGCCGGTGTTTTGAAAGGCCTTGGTATCTCTCCAGTCGAGCCGGCCCATTCATGCCAAAGCGTGGCTCTCCCACGGATAAAAGTGGCGGTAACTCTCAGTGGATGAGAACTTGCGTCTTCTTAATGGGAGGTCGTTGGTTCGACCCCGAGCATGCATGCGTTTCTGGATTATTTAAATCTACTCGTATGTGTGTATTTCTACAACTCTCTCTGCAGTGAGGGAAAACCATTGTGAGGCAATCTGCACGTTTTGCATAGTTTTCTAATTGTTCTGATAATTATGAACTTGTAATTATGATCTGATTTGACTGGCCCGATGGCAATTTGGTAGTGATCCTGCCTCATACGCTACAGGTCGTGGGTTCCCTACCCTGGACAAACATTCGTGTGATAAATACTTGTTTTTTCTGGGCTCACTTAAGCTACTTAGTGCGGAATCAGGTTCTTATGAATTTGTTATTATTTTTATTGAACGCCACGTTAGTCTAGTAGTTTAAGTACCGGGCCGTGATGTCGGAGTCCCGGATTATTACATTCCTACGTCGTGCACAAAGTATGTTTCGAATTTTTCGAACATAGCTCGGTTTTGTGATCACCAATCCGTATTAGGCAAGCGTGGTGATTAACCTAATCTCATCATAGTAGCGATAAGGCTTGATTTCTATGATAGAGGCCTTTGCCACCCTTTGCTCTGCAGTGGGAAGGCTTATACAGATACTTTGCTATACTTTTATTTATCTGGTTTCATTATTAATGGTTTGAGAAGGTCACATAGCAGTCGCTTTATTCTAATTATAATTACCAGACCCCCAAATCTTGGACCCATGGCCCTAAGTACACCGGACTCCAAAATTTTGGACTTAACTGGAAATCAAACGGTCAGAAGATGATGATTTGGGAGAGGCACGCTTCGGCATGAATGGGTCGACTTGATGACCATGATTTAGTTTCCAGAACCATGGTTCCCCTGTTAAAGGGTTGCAAAAGTCAGGCTGTAGGCTCTTCATTGTAATTAGCACAGTGCCCACGCGTACGGAAGGGCTCAAAACGACTGGTTTGGACGCAAACGGGAATTACACGCTAAAATGAGAGAGACGCAGAAACAATACGAACCCAAGAAATAAACATAGGTCAGTTATGATCCTTTGATGTCCCGTTGGGGGGTTAGTTATTAATTTCTCGTCTTTACTACCAGGGCGACATGTGCTTATAAGATGAGGTAACTATGTTGTTTCATTATTCGAATGTTCGAGGGCGGGCTCTGGGGTGGGGAGGGGGGAAGCCGTATAAAAACGACAATTTCCTCTAAACGCACGCCGCGCCCGCGCCCGCGCCTCTCGCGGCGCACCCCTGGCCTCTAATTAACTACCACGACGGTTATGTCACCCTGGTACACTTGTTTGTAGGGCGTTGTTTTTTTTCTAAAGGCTCTATGGTAGAGTGGACCTTTTTTCCACTATTCTAATCTATGGCCGTTTCAACTGTTGTTAATTAAAAAAAAAACTGAAACAGAGCGGCACGTTTTGCTTGTAACTGTACATACAGGTTGTATTCATATAAGTAGATCCCCGATTAATCTCTAAAACATTTGAAAAAGTGATTCTAAAAGTCTTGTCTTTATTGAATTGCGAAAATTCCCAACTCTAATGCATATAAGATTCATTCAACATAATTCAATGTTGGTTGGATCTTTTACGCATGTCATGGTATGGGACCAAATAACGCTCTATTGCGAATGGATACTTCATGGGCAGCGACGCTGTATCTCACCATCAGCAGACCCACACTCGTCCACTGCTGGACATAGGTCTCCCCTAATGTACGCCACTGCTCCCGATTTTCGGCCACTCTCATCCAGCCCACTCCAGCCAGCCTTCGAATGTCATCATCCCATCTTGTAGCTGGGGCGTCCAACACTACGCTTACCGAGTCGCGGTCTCCACTCAAGGACTTTACGGCTCCAACGATTGTCAGTTCTGCGGCTAATGTGACCAGCTCACTGCCACTTCAGTTTGCTAATTCGGTGGGCTATGTCGGTGACTCTGGTTCTCTGTCAGATTACATCATTTTTGATGCGGTCACGCTGTATCTAGTCTAGTGTTTATATGATTGAGTCGAAAGAGTTTTCAACGTATTTTCAGAAATCGTAAAACGAAATGTAGTTCAGGATGGCTGGTAGAAGACGTGGTTAAAGGGATGTATATGATTACATATGAACCTTGCATATTACAACCAGACACAACAAACTTAAGTGTTCATCACACTAATGTTTATCCTTTGTGAGATGATTAAGACACGAATGAGATACTGTAAAGAGATGACATCTATCTATCTACGAGTATCTATCTAGATAGAGGTCTAATTTCTATGACTAACAGAATTCCACACGGGCGACACCGCGGGCGGAAGTTAGTAATTAATTAATGATGTATCTGACCAATATTGTATATTCTACTTTATTTATCTGTATTTATGTTTGTTAGTATAGCTATCTGATTTGATATGCGAATTTGATCTTTAAGTCTGGGAGGTAAAGTTTATTAGGTAGGGTTGACAGTAGTGATGCTAATTGTTTTAATCGATGAAGTTAGTAACGTACTTATTTATCTACTAGTGGCCTGCCCTCACTTTGTTTAGGGAAGTAATTTTGTTATTAGTTTCAGTTTATGCCAAAAGATGGCGCTGTGTTTCTAGAGATTATATCGATGACATTGACCCTAAATTGCACTACCTAATTGATCATTATTAATCAGTCAACTGTATTCCTAGGCTGTCGCTTTTGAGCCCGGGGCACAGAATAATTAGACACAGCTAAATAGACACAGTATGACTATAGTTATCTCGTAAACGTGCTAGAGAGACGATACCATATACTGCCTACAACCATAATAAAATCTTCTATATCAAACTTAGCTAGAGCCGATTTTCTGAGTCCATTTATTATGTGTCCATGATTCTAAAATTGCAAACGCCTTCGAAACTTTTAACTCAAAATAAAAAAATCTACCAACCGATATTCGGCTACGGTAGCCAATATTAATGATCAGCCACCTAATATATGTATTATTGTGTTCAAGTGTGTGTGCAAACATAGGTTCACTCTCTTATTCTACCCTTTTAATTCGATGGGACACCAGTGTGACACGTACACGACAGAAGAGAGATCGGGCGCAGGACCAAATCTTAACGTGCTTTCCGAGGCACGGTACAAGATAGTATCTCTATCGATAACACAAACATCGACTACATCCCAACACTAGCATATGTACCGTTTCCAGCAATTCCATAATGGGAACTAGATATAATTCCTCACATCTTATAAATTCTGTATTTGCCAAGGCATTGTGGCACTTAACGCTTGGTGTTAAGGAGCACGCAGGGAGGCAGGCCTGTTACCTGTTTAGTGGTAGTAATAATTATGATCTGTTACTTATGTACTTGTTGTGGTAAAAGTGGGAGATCTGACATTTTTAGATTCTGCCCATTTTTTATGATAACAAAAATCTATATTAGAAACAAAAACTGTTTTCTAAGAAAAATATTATTACGGTGATCTTTTTTGATACTTCTCATTTTTAAGTGATAGGTGGCAGACGAGCAGAAAGATCACCTGATGGTAAGCAATTGCCCTCCGCCCATGAAGACCAGCAACGCCAATGGAGAGACAAGTGTGCTGACGATTCACTTCAGATTGGGCCTCCGGTACCTCACGCACGCCTGGCAAAACACAGCGCCGGTGCTGCTTCACGCTAGCTTTCTGTGAGGCTGTGGCGTCACTCCGGTCAAGCCGGCCCATTCATGCCAAAGCGTTGCAATCCCGCTCTATAGATTTTTTATCAGTATACCGCCCATACTTTTATTTCTAATGAGTATTTCTTAATTAAGAAGTATTTAGGAAACTTCCCTTTTCAGCTCCGCCTGAATTCTCATCACATCCTACAACATCCTACATAGGAGGTACGCCGTGAAACCGCAATTTTTATACTGTACTAGCTTTTGTCCACGGCTCCGCTCGCGTTAAATTCGGGGTAGCACGGAGGGGGAAAAGTAGCCCATGTTACTCTCCATCCCTTCAACTATCTCCACTTAAAAATCACGTCAATTTTGCCGTAAAAGAAAGACAAACATACAGATAGACAGACAGACACTTTCCAATTTATTTTATTAAGTAAGTATGTTGTTATTCTACAATTATATTTATACCGTCTTTGTAATACCTACCAAAACTCTAGGCAGTAGATAGATAGACAATCTTTGTTGCACAAAAAGTTACAGAACTTAATGTTATAGTCATATATTTTTAATACAATCTTGACGGTCTTATCAATAATAGAGATCAAACAGTAGTATTTAGAAACTAAGAATTTACAAAATAGCAATTTTCCGCCCCGCCCGAATTCCCATTACTACCTGCAACATACAACCCAATATACAGGGCTACTGTACAAACGTATACAGGGTGTACTGTACATCGTATACAGGGTGCGACGTCTTGGCTGACACGCGGCGTAACCGCCGTAATCTCGGAACGGGAAAACATCCTATATATTGTTATTACGCGAATATAAAAACAGTTGGATACGCGTTACAGTACAGAAAAAGCAGTAAAGTAGCAAACGTTAATCGCCTTATTATAAAACCTGGTCTAATGTTTTGTTTAAAACTGATGCTGTCATCTTCATTTGTGTCTTGTATGAAAGTGACAGCATCATTTTAATCCGTGACTAACTTTAGCCTCCGTTTCGTAATAAGCGGGTAAAGGTTTATTTGACAATTATGCAAACGCATGATCACAGTTGCCCTGAATAAAATGTTTGCCCACGATGTTTTTTTTTATGTGGTTGTTGGCACACGAGCAGGAGGATCGCCTAATGGTATGCAATTGCCGCCGGTAGACACCTGCAATACCAGTAGAGTCACAAGTGCGCTGCCAACCTTTAACCCTTTCCCCAGTTTGACTGGCCGGATGGCGCATATGGTAGTGACCCTGCCTCATGTACGTCAAAGATCGTGGGTTCGATTCGATCTAGACAAACATGTGTGATGAACACTTGTATTTGTTCAGTGTCTGTGAGTAGGTAATTAAGTATTATATTTGTAAGTCTAAGTAATTAATATTACGACCTAATAGGTCATCTTTTATTTTTAACAGGCGATTTGGTAAATATATTTCCGTCGTACATTTTAAGTCGGTGTGGAGTTGCTTTACTGCTTTTTATTTTATTGTGCTAGTGCTCAGATGGACATGCGTAACAAACCAAGCAAGGAAACGAGATATTTTGATATTTTATATCTAAGTTTATTTTTACTCAATAATATAACACACAAACACTGATCAAACACAAGTATTTTTTCATATAAACGTGTCATTCCCGGTTGCGTCCAAAATTGTCGCTTTGGAGTCCGGGGTGCGCTTAGACCATGGTTCAGGATTTTTTTATGTGATAGGTAGCAGGTGAGCAGGCGGATCACCTGAGGATCAGGATTGTGGTAATTACCTAATTAATAAAGCGATCCAGGTCAGACCTTTGGAGCCCTTTAAAATAGGTACCAGATCAACTGAATAATGGTTCAGAAACTATCCAAAACATGCAGGTTTCCTCACGATGTTTTTCCTCACCGCCGAGCTAATGGTAGAAATAAAAGTACCTACAGTAAAATATACCTTAAATCAAAGTCATCGCTGCTATGATGGGATTAGGCTTAATCACAACGCTTGCCTAATGCAGATTGGCGATCGCAAACCCGAGCTATGTTTGAAAATTGGTAGAAAATATGCACCGAAATTGATTAATAAGATATATGACCGCTTTAGATTATATGTACTAGAGCTATGTAGAGTCCGCTTAGGACCTAATGGTCGGACTTTGTATAGAAATGGAGATAAATGCTAGCCAGATGATACGAGTAGTTAAAATTATTAGCAACAGAAACCAGCCTAGAGGCTATAAACTGCCCAGAATAACCCATCCCATTCATCAAAGATGGACAAATTACACTGTCACATTATTTTACTTCACTTTACAAACATGGACGCGAAATTCACGCGCGATCGGAAAACATTTCACTTCATAATTTTGGTTTATTACACCCGTACATACATACACACTACGGCGTACATAAATCCATAATTTATGTATCTCTTCGCTGCACCCATGTACTGACACACAATCCCATATAGTGCCACATAGGCCGCCCTGTGTGCGTGACCGTAATTATATACACATCATTATCACAACTGTAATGATGTGTTTGTAACGTGCGGATTGATTTTCGCCTAATTAAGATGATTCCATTGTACACCTACCAATTATATCGGAGAGATAATCTAAATATAATTCGGATTGAAGCTCAAATATTATCGATTCCCATCATAAGCTGAACATTGGGAAATACGCCATTTTTATTCTGCAAAAACTAGCACACAAGCCAATAAAAAAAACCCTCATTAATTTCAACTATGACGTCAATTACCATTTTTTTTTCACTATACAAAACTATTGTTCGGGCTCGCAAGTACCAGGCCATCATAAACAAGTGGTGATTTACAGAACGCTACATTTTTTTCCTATCGATTGTCCCCACATTGAGCGGTTCAGAATGTGCGTGTGTTTCGAGTGTCATTGATGCATTTCGGTATGGGTCGGGGGGGCATGGGGAGGCGGCCGGACACCGCGTCGACAACGCACCTACTCGGCCAGTGTGCGTTCGGAACCCGCGTCAGTCGAACGTACGCCGCGCGTCGCGAACTTAACGCGAAACTCGAACTGCTGACTTCGACAAGCCCAAATAATACGACTATTCGCTCACCTAAACACTTTTGTGAACTAAAAAGGTTTGCTAAACACAGTGCTTCGATCGCATCACGTTTAATTTACGCGTGCATTATAAAAATTGCAATTAGGCGAACCGCGCGAGAAGTTTATCATCTTGACATTCTTGTTTTTGCCCGTGTGCAAGTTTTGCATAAAACCGTCAGGAATGGACATAGGAACTCTGATGAGTAAGTAAGCCTTGACATTAGTACTTGGTGACAGTAAAAAACATAATTAGCCCATCGATGAGGCTGCCGTGACTCTAAGTTTCCTTTGTCACGCCAGTTTAGTAACAAGGCATTGTTTTAGTGAATTTATGAGACCGTTGCGTTTATCTGTACCTACTCTTTGGAAAAACTTGATATTTTTTCTGCTGTAATCTTTTTTTTGTTTGGTTTTCCGATTTACCTTCAATCGATAAAAAAGTAAAGAAACCCTATCCTTACTTTTATAGGCATTGCCTATTGCTAAATTAATAAAAACAAATTAACAACTAGTCCCACAAACAATTTCATCCTACGAGATTTAGGTAACGGTACCAGGCAAGCAGACTTGCGTGGAAGTTGCACTGAGGCTGAGAAGTTTGAAAGTAATTTTGGAGTGCAAGCGCGCGTCGAACTAATCAAATCGTTCACGGTCCTTACTTCGTTGATAACACTTGCCGTGTTATGTTGCTCTGGTAACGTTGGCTTTTTGTTCAGCTAGTTTTTCATTCATTTTGCATCTTTTTCTTTAGCCACGCCTACTATTATTATTAAAGAAGTTGCAATCGACAACTGTCATATTCACATAACTTTATTGGGATATGCATTTCTGATATAGCATTTACAATTGATAAATTAATGCTTATTAACGTAATAATGCAGTCCTCTTTTATAAAGTTATTCTTTGAAATAGCTGTATTTTCTGGTACAGTTCGTTTAACTTAGGGTTGTTTGTTAAAATACTGTATAATTATTAAAGTATTCGATCACAAACTGTGTAACATTTTCTTAACTACGCTAAATTACTTACTAGTGTTATGATTAATTAATGATAATGATATAAGACGCCTTTTCTTTGATATTAGGCTCGTTTCCCACATTTGTTTGATTTTAGTAATTGGGGAGAAGAATTCACATTTGATAAGAATAAATTAATTTGCACAAAAAATAATTACTATTTTTTCGTCTCTTATTTTCTAGAACTTTTTAATAGGTTAATCTTATTATTATGTTTCCTCATAAGAAGGAGATTTTTACTTTTGGAACTTATAATAATATTATTTTGACACCTATAACACAATTTTTGGGGTCTTTGGATGTATGTGCTCTTATCTGACATAGTATATATGGATTAATACTCTCTATTACACAGAACTTAATGCTTTTGATGATTATGTAAAAACGCACAAGATATTTTCACTGCTTATAATTTAAAGTGACACATCTCAAAATGTAACAGTTGTCTTATGAGCTACTAGCGGCCGCCCGCGACTTCGTCCGCGTGGAAAAGTAACTTTTCACCCCACTTTCAACCCCTTACAACCCCTTTTTCGCAATAAAAAGTAGCCTATGTCCTTTCTCAGGGTCTAGACCATCTGTATACCAAATTTCATTTAAATCCGTTCAGTAGTTTTGGCGTGAAAGAGTAACAGACAGACAGACAGACAGAGTTACTTTCGCATTTATAATATTAGTGTGGATTTTGAACATTGATTTTTGTTAGGTTGGTCTACTAATTTCAATTATTTTATTCTAAAGAACAAAACCACCATTCACGCGGTAGGAACTCACGGACATATTTCAGTGTCCTCTTAGTGAATTCGCAAAGACGTCATTATAATGTATTATGTTATAAATAGGATTAGCTTATAAATTAAATGTATATTATAGTATATTAATTGTTATACTATCGCATTAGGTTACGTAAACCTGTAAGGATAGTTTAAGCTGTGCTGTGTTTCGCCGAGTGAGTGAGGGTACCGGAGGCCCACTCGGGGGGGAAGGGAATAAAAGGTTGGCAGCGCACTTGTAACTCCACTGGCGACCCTCGATGGCACAGTGACTAAGGTATTCGCCCGAAGCGCGTAAGATCCCGGGTTCGATTTTCGGTCAAGTCAATTAAGGAAACTACATTTTCTATGTTTTCTTGGGTCTGTTTTGGGTTGACGCCCCCAGTTAATTAACGTCATCTGGTACTCGTAGTACAGGGGTTGTCCTAGTTTGAGGAATCGATAGCTGAACGAGGTTTCCTCACTTTCCTCACAGGTTTCTCGAACAAATCTATTAACATATAATATATAATCATTTAATTGTGGGAGAGCCATTCTTCGGCATGAATGGGCCGGCTCGACCGGAGTGATACCACTGCCTCACAGAAAACCGGCGTGAAGCAGCTCCTGTGCTGTGTTTCGCCGAGTGAGTGAGGGTACCGGAGGCCCATCGGGGGGGAAGGGGATAAAAGGTTAGCAGCGCACTTGTGACTCCACTGGTGTTGCATGTGTCCATGGGCGGCGGCAATTGCTTACCATCAGGTGATCCGCCTGCTCGTCTGCTACCTATTACATAAAAAAAAAAACAAAGAAAGGCCGACACTGCAATCGGATAATTTAATCTTCAGCTGTCATTGCAGTAGGTCTTTTTTATGCGTTAGCAAAATGATGGTCTTCAATTTAATTGTCCGTCTGCATTGTGGTTATCAAGGTTGACTTGGTTATTATCAATTAGACTAGTAATCGAGATAGTTTTAGAAGCACTAACTCTGCGTTGGTTTGTAGGTATAGTATTAAACTACTAGCTTTTGCCCGCGGCTTCGCTCGTGCCCGCCACTGGATTAGAAAGGGGCAAAAAGTAGCCTATGTTACTCTGCATCCCTTCAACTATCTCCACTTAAAAAATCACGTCAATTCGTCGCTCCGTTTTGCCGTGAAAGAAAGACAAACATACAGACAGACAGACACACTTTCCCATTTATAATATTAGTATGGACTAGTGGGCAAGGGTTAGGGGAGAACTCGCCCGAGTATTTCAAGATTTTTTGGCCGGTCACTGTTCTAACATAAGCTAACCAATATTTTTGTAATGATAATACTGTCTTAAATTCTAGTAAACGAAAACATATTGAAGTTATGTTAGCAGTGACAAACAAAAAATCTTTAAATACTCGGGCGAATTTTTTTCGGGCGAGTTTCTTCCACTAGTCCATAGTAATATTATAAATGGGAAAGTGTGTCTATCTGTCTGTATGTTTGTCTTTCTTTCACGGAAAACGGGGGGCAAAACAACACGGGGGTGTAATCTGTAGAGATTTACGTCCCTTTACGTGTCCTACTAAACAGTGTGAATGAACCACAATCTGTTTACTGACTTTTCGAAATTGGCATAAAAAATTCAAATTTTTCGTACAAAGTGAATCACGTAACTTGGTCATTTAGTATGGGAAGTCGAAAAAATTTCGACGAATTTCCGAAAGTCGTAGAACAAATGTTGTTCAGAATTGTTGATAGGACGTGGTTAAAGGGATGTAAATGTGGGTGGGTACATCATGCAGAAAGTGCATTTATTTTTAATTAACAAGCTTATACGAAATAATCACCAGCACTCCGGTGCTCAACGGTTTGTTCTGAGAATTGGCACTCGCATAGCAAAAAGGCGGGCGATGCATAAGCTCGCCTCCTATGGAAACTTGACAGTATGACAATACTTTTTGTGAACCCGCTTTATGAATAGACAATTTTACAAGCTTAAATTTAACTTGAGCTGTGGTCAAACATAAAAATGGAAGGAGTATACTCTGATTCATATTTATTTATTTAAACAATGTACGCAGACAGTTACAGTCGTAACATTGTTCTTATAAATATGATGATAGCATAACTTATCTAGACAGTAATCCATGAAAAGCATACACAACATGATTAATTTACAAATGGTTACTAAAAAAAGTTAAAGTTTATACAAAATTAAATATATAACTGACAGATGAAAATGACAAGTTTCTATGCATTTTGACATTTTGCATATGTCAAATTGAGTGAGTATGGGGATGACACATTGACATCTGTCAGTTTACTTTACATGATTATGAATCATAGTTATAGGTATCATCTTGAGCAAATTGGATGTTTCAATTGCATGAAACCACTAGCTTCTTCGGCATGATTGGGCCGGCTCGACCGGAGTGATAGAAGAAGAATAGAAGACCGGCATGAAGTAGCACCAGCGCTGTGTTACGCCGTGTTTGAGGGTCCAATAGGGGGACAGGGGGTTAAATGGTTGGCAGCGCACTTGTGACTCCACTGGTCCGTTGTCTATGGGTGGAGTCAATCGCTAACCATTAAGTGATCCGTCTGCTTGTTCGCCACCTATCATGTAAAATAATGTAATTTGGTAGTGACCTTGCCTCATACGCCAACGGTCGTGGGTACGATCCCCACCTTGGACAAACATGTGTGTGATGAATACTTGTGTTTGTTCAGTGTCTGGGTGTTACATAATGTATTTAAGTATTTTAATTTGTGTTTCCTCTGCAGTCTGATATCTGTAACAAAGTGCTTAAGCTACTTAGTACGGAGTCAGGTCAATACAGGGTGTATCTGTGAACATTTACATCTCTTAAACCACGTGTTCTACCAACCACTCTGAACAACATTTTTTCGACAACTTTTCTAAATTTAACGTGAAAATTTTCGACTCCCCATAAAAAGGACCAAATCACGTGACCGGCTTTGTATGGAAAGATGAAAATTTTTTATGCGAAATTTCAAAAGTCATAGAACAAAATTTGTTTAGAATGGTAGGTAGAACACGTGGTTAGGGGTAGTAAATGTTCACAGATACACCCTGTATGAGCTGTCGTGTGAATATGAATTTGTTATTATTTATTTATTTTCCGTAAAGTTTGTTGCTACAGAGCTAAAAAACTTTTTATTTAAACGGTACAACGGCATCATTTACCTAGTACATCATATCGTGTCTCAAAGCTAAGATCTAAGCTCGAACACGCCATGAGCTTTTAATCTGAGCTTCGGCACGCAACGTCACTAAACCATGCTAAACGTTACGACAGTTTTTAGCTTTTTTATAAGTTAAAGCTAGGAAAGAGGGTAGGGGAAGAAGGGGGTTGATTCTTACATACATTTTAAAAATGTCTACTCCTTCTTCGCCAAGATTTGATTTTTTTTATAGTATATGAAGGCAAACGAGCAAGCGGGTCACCTGATGGTAAGTGAATCGGCGGTATTCACTTACCATCAGGTGACAAGCTCGTTTGTTTCCATGGATATCAGCTGCACCATATAGGTTTCTTGATTTTTAAATCTTCTACGGTTTAAATGGCTCTCGCACCATTTAAACCGTTGAAGAGCCACGCTTCGGCATGAATGAGCCTGCTCGACCGGAGTCATGCCACGGCCTCACAGAAGACCGGCGTGGAGCAGCGCCTGCGCTGTGTTTCGTCGAGTGAGTGAGGTTTCCGGTAGCCCAATTAGTGGGAAAGAGGGTTAAAGCTTGGCAGCGCACTTGTGACTCTACTGTTGTTGATGTCTATGGGCGGCCATTTCTTACCATCAGGTGATCCGACTTCTTGTCTGCCATCTAATTCGTATCTATCTTATTTTTGAGTTTGATGTGCGATGATGGATCAGTGGATAATAACATGTGCTTTTGAACGGGACGTGCTACTTCAAACCCGAGCATGCACTTCTGGGCTTTTTTTATATACATTATGTGCTTATATCTAACATCCCCATGGTGGAAAGGGACATAAATTGAGACGAAATCTACACGTTCCGTATAGTTTCCCAAAATTGCAAATACCTACAGTTGTTCAGATATCGATAATGATTCTGATTGTGTTACCATAATAGTACGTCTGTTTTCCCTGTCTAGAGGTTGCAAAGGTCAAGCGGAAGGCGCTTTATAAAATTAAAAAGTAAAGTATCAGCCTATATACTGTCCCACTGCAGCGCAAAGGCCTCCATCATAGAAATCAAGTCATCGCTACTATGATGGGATTAGCTTGCCTAATGCGGTGCGGTGATCACAAACCCAAGCTATCTTCCAAAAATTCAAACACACTTTTGCTCGACCCAGGATTAAGACCATGTGCCTAAACCACTAGATTGTTTTTTCTTGGGTTATATTCCCATTCACACAGGCTAGTTACTTCAACCGTTAGATTCCCGGGTCGAACAAAAGTATGTTTCGAATTAAAACATAGCTCGGGTTTGTGATCAGCAATGGACAAGCGTGGTGATTAAACCTATTCCCATCATAGTAGCGATGACTTGATTTCTATGATGGAGGCCTTTGCCCTGCAGTGGGGCAGTATATAGGCTGATGGGGTGGGACGGACGGGAACAAAAATTAATTCATTTATTGAATTCCTGTTTAGTCTCACCGGTGGGACAAACCTGGTGGGTCGAACGGGAAACCCATTTTCTTTTGGTTATGTTTTCGTATTTTCTCGGACATTTTCCAAGAGCTAGTTTAGCTGGTAGGCTTATAAAAACGATCCAGAACCGTGGCCAAAGCAGTTAAGTGGCCTTGCTGTTATCGGGGAATGGCGGCGTGTGCCGGCGTTTACACTTGACGTTATCGGGCTGCTAGGGATGCGACGTCTGTTTGTCGATAGTGAAAAAAGTATCGATAAATATCAAATAAACAAAAAAGCAACATTCAGACGAATTGAGAACCACCTTTTTTATGTGATAGGTGGCAGACGAGCAGACGGATCAACCGGATTTTGAAGTCGGTTAAAAAGAATAAATTCACACATCTCTTACATTGACCTGACTCTGTACGTAGCTTAAGCACTTGTGTAACAGATATCAGACAATAAAGGAAACACAAATGTTACTTAAATACATACTATATTACACCCAGACACTGAACAAACACAAGTGTTCATCACACGAATGTTTGTCCAGGGTGGGGATCGAATCCACGACCTTAGGCGTTTAAAGCACGGTCACTACCAAATACACCATCCGGCCAGTCATGCTTTAAACCATCCATGAGTTAAAATTTTAATTATCTTGTTCAATAAAGAAGAAATAAATTAGTGTATTTATATCAACTTATTAGTAGTATTATTACAATTTAAGAAAGATAATTTGGTAACAGTTCTGGTATCCAGAGAAGAAGTATCGATATCGAGAACCTAAATTGCATGGTACCGCACTAGTGCATTAGAGGTATAGTACAGTACATACAATATAGGCTGGAAAATGCTTTATCAAGTTTGACCAAACACCCAGATGAGATTGGGTTGTTGGTATACCTAATAGGTTTCACAAAATCGATATCGATATAGATGACCAAAGTCTAGTTGCAAATCCAATACATAAATGTGTTTTTTAAGATGAGAATCCAATGAAGAAATTTGACACTTTCATGAGCTCAACATTTGACTGTAGGTATACAGAAAATCGTTTAATTATTTTTATTTTCCCATATTATTCCTTCCTTACTTTAAAGAGAGTTTTAAACGAGGTTTTCCAAGAAAAACTACTAGGAACGCAGAATCGCAGGGAACTGGCAGATTACATCGCAAAGGGCCCTTGGTCTGCGCGCAGCGATAAAAGCTAGCAGCCCATTTTCCACTAAAAGAACGGCTTATGCATGGAGGTAGGTATTCCTCGAAGCGCACCAATTTTCTGCGCACCAAAAGAAGGTTTTCGCCCGTGCGATATTCGTGGAAAAACGCAGTTTATTTGATTATTCGAAACAATTTGTGCCAGTAACTAGTAATTTGTTATACCAGCATTAAAGCTACGAAACAAAGTAAGTAATAATAAATTAAATAGGTATCAGACAACGGCACATATTGACCCTAAAGTAGTTTAATAACAAGTATTGAGTATCAGGTTCTAAGAAGGCACCCTATTGATAAGTAATATCAAGTTTTAACTGCTCTATTTTAAAATACTGGGAAAACATAAATGAACCAGATATTATATTTCTTAAAATTGCAGCATCCAAGTTGTTTGAAAATAATACCTACTTACTCTTACTTATAAAAAAATAATAAATTCATTTTTTTTTGTGCAGTTAATTGCGTAATTATTCAAACATTAATCATATTTGTGTACCAGGGCCGCATAATTCCGCGAGAGGTGGTCCTGCCACTACAATCGGTCATAGCCTGCATTCCTCCGCGCAGGCCAATTGCCAGGTGCACTTGGCAGACGTCATCGCTTAACGTTCGAAAAGGGTGGCCATTGGTCTATGTGGTTTGACATTTGCAGACATCTTGGAAGCTAGTACATAGTATAATACCATACTAAGGCAATGCGGAAGTTTCTTTGTTAGGTTTTAATGGACGAGCCAATACGAGTATAGGTTCTTGGTACACGGTAGTCTAACTGTAAGCAATGCTAGCCAACATTCTATTAAAGATTTTATTTTATTTTATATCCTTATGCTTTATGTAAGTAGGAACTTTTTTACCGTCTATTATTTCTATTTTCTCTTCACCGACAGTTCGTACTTTCTTAGTCCCTAGTAGGAAAAACTTACTGTTCTACTAAATATCGTGACCTCTCTGATCTCGCAGATGTTTATAATCAGCGGTGATTACTTATCATCAGGTAACTTACTTGCTTGTTTGTGGCCATAAGTTACAAAAAAGTGTTTATCTATACATTCCGTACGATTTTGTACTAAAAAAAGAAATTAAATTCTTTAGAAGGCACAGTTCAACGGACAACTTCAACACAACGTATTCACTCGACATTGGCAGAATTAATAGTGCCCAACAGCACGGTCCAAGCCATAAGAAAAAAATAAAAAGCGATTCCATTAATAAAAAACCCACACTACAAAATGAAATAAAAATAGCTAAAAGAAGATACCCGTACAAATAGATGAACTAGTTAATAACAGCTGCAGATTTCTATTCTAGGAAATAAATACCCATACTTATAAGCTAGAGTGGAAAATGTTACATAGCGTGAGTGATATAAGTTTTTTCCAATACGGAATTAGGTCAGAGAAAATATCGCAACAAATAAAGGACTATAAGGACCCGTATACACTTTACGAAGCAGATCGTAGCATGGCTGTGATAGCTTAGTGGATATAAACGCGCCTTCCATACGGGAGGTCGTGGTTGCTAGACTAAGGAGAGAGTACTCCCAGAGGGCGCAGTCATGTGTTTTATTGTATTAGTACACGCCCCAGACAGGTGAAACAGATTTTTTTTATGTGATAGGTAGCAGACGAGCAGACGGATCACCTGATGGTAAGCAATTGCTGCAACCCATGAACACATGCAACACCAGTGGAGTTACAAATGCCCACTTTTTATCCCCTCCCCCCCGGGTGGGCCTCCGGTACCCTCACTTGGTCGGCGAAACACAGCACAGGGGTTTTCTGTGAGGCAGTGGTATCACACCATGCCGAAGCGTGGCTCTCCCACATTGATCTTATGTAAATAAAGTCAATTATATTATGGGACGGCAATTCATCCATCAATCTGGGTCTACGTACCTACTGCACGGACCTCGAGACGAGGCTCTTTACCTGGGCATCTTCTCCTGGCCATCCCGGGTCCAGGGTGTGTTGGGTGTGGGCTGCGAGGGTAGTACCTCCTCGAAACGCCGTGCCTAAGCAGGCTGGTCTATAAGGTCTGTCATGGGACGGCAAAACGGACTTAATCCACCCCTTCCCGCCTTTTTGGCATACGGACTGAATCGTGGGAGACGCCATCGGCAAAATGGCAAAACGGACGGACTTATTGTCGTGATTTTTTATGCGAAGATAGTCAAAGGAGAGAAGAGTGACATAGCATACTTTTTGTATCTTTAAATGAAACCCGCGGGGCGCAGCTAGTCCGTACAATATTATAAATAGGAAAGTGTGTCTGTCTGTATGTTTGTCTTTCTTTCACGGCAAAACGGAGCGACGAATTGACATGGTTTTTTAAGTAGAGTTAGTTGAAGGGATGGAGAGTAACATAGGCTACTGTTTGCCCTGACCTGTGCTACCCCGAATTTAATGCGAACGAAGCCGCGGGCAAAAGCTAGTTTATTATAAATCTATTATGCATTCAATAAAGTCTTAATGGATGGCGCCACTGCCGCTTCCGTCATAGAGTATGGTAACCCCATTGGATATAAAACATGGGACCTCCGTTCCTAAAAAACCCGTTGTCATAACTTTCTTGACGCGCTATAATTTCATGCTTTCTCGTGCAGTGTGCTCTATACTTTACTGTAAAAGGCTTTAAGTGAAATATATTCCAGGAACTTGTAAGAGCAGAAATTAATAGAATATCTGAAGAGTTATGCTTCAGCATGTTACTGAACTATCTTGTTTAGTTTGTGTGTAAAGAATTTTTATTTAGCTTTACTTTAGTGTTGGCAAAAGATACTCCACTATAGATAGTTTATCGATAGACGTATTGCCAGGTGTCAATAGTATCGATACCATCCATAAGGAAATCCATACTAATATTATAAATGCAAAAGTAACTCTGTCTGTCTGTCTGTTACTCTTTCACGCCAAAACTACTCAACGGATTTAAATGAAATTTGGTATACAGATAATCTAGACCCTGAGAAAGAAGGCTTAGGGGTTGTAAGGGGTTGAAAAGTTACTTTTCCACGCGGACGAAGTCGCGGGCGGCCGCTAGTATATGATAAACTATTGGTATAGTCCGAGGCAAGGAAGTGTAGTTATGACCTTGAGTGCGCAGAAACCAATTTTGATAGAAAGTCTTCTTTTTTACAAGTGCGCAAAATAACGGTCATCGCTATACTTTCGTGCCTCCAGCTATATCGCCAATACTATAGCTAATACTCACAGAAGACCGGCGTGAAACAGCGCCAGCGCTTTCTCGTCGAAAGAGTGAGGGTACCGGAGGCCAATCGGGGGGAATGGGATAAAATGTTAGCAGCGCACTTGTTGCATGTGTCATGGGCGGCGGCAATTGCTTACCATCAGGTGATCCGCCTGCTCGTCTGATCCTATCACATAAAAAAAAAAATAGTAGACGTTACGACCGAATCGGAGTTCCCCTCTCTTTTACACGCGCTGTGCGCGCTTTTATTTGAATGTGACAGGTATATCCTTATTCATTACGGGACGTCTTCGTATATAAGCCACCTGGTTCTCCTATTGGTCTTTGCGTTCCATGAAATCTACTCGACATAGAAGGCGAAAACCGAGAATTGGCCTCCAGGTGGCAGCCCTACCCGCGGGGACTGACCTCACGCAACGTGGCCCTATGTGGGCGACTCCCCTCGCTTTTTTATTTACGGCGCGCGATGCGTTCGGCTTCGGCCCCGCGTTTCGTCATTCGCGCGTGACGTCACAATTTTGTGCGAAACATTTTTTCAAGTTCCGAACCAGTGGTGGTTACATAATATTTGATAAACGTTCTGTATGGACTTAAATTGAATAAAAATATTTCATTTCATTTCATTTCCTCTATATTAATACTGTTCATCGGGATAATGTTTTGTTTGATTTTTCATTTCTTTTGATTCAAATGCCTTGTTTTATATTACAACCGAATAAAGTTTTATTCAGTCATTAATTGTTTCTTTAAATGATAAGTTTAATAAACTTACATTGCAAGTGAGTTAGCCAAAAATTCTGGCTTAGCCTATTTAGGAAAAATAAAAATATATCAATACCTACCTATGCACATTGGCCAAATTTTGTTGGCCAACCCTTGGTTAATAGGGTATTTTACTGTCGTTAAAATATCGACATCTGATACCTAGACTCGATAATTGACTGTATAAGTGTACGATTACTGAAGAAACATTTTTAAAAAAGTTTAAATACAAGAAATTTATAGAGCAACAAACTTTTGATATCCTGTCTCTTTCTTAAAACAAAAATTTTGTACTGCGCTTGTAGGAAGCACTACTTAGTGACGTCATTATAGCGTATCGCTCTCCGTTTCTGATTGGGAACTTTGCAACTTTATATCTTTTGAACTAATGATGGATAGATAAAAAATAAAAAAGGGAGCTGTGATTTATACTTCAAAACTTTACAATAAATAAATAAAAAAAAGTCGTAAAATACCCTAGGTATAGCTTTTTGTCACCAGTACTAAGTTTATGTCAACTTATTCAAATTCCTTTACAGATATTAATTTCAATTTTCTAATAGAGTTGTCCATCCCTGACGTTGCATATTGCAAATTAGAGTAAAGTTTGATTGCAATAAATAGTTTAGTAATACTTACTTATGTCCAAATCGGCACTTTAGCAAAAACTATGCGGTCGAAGCACTTTGAAAGCATTCCAAACATTTCTCCTTAGTCGACTAAAATCTACGCTACGAGATGGGGTCAACGAACTGAACTGAAAATCAGCCAACGAAACCGAACCAAAGACTATAGAGTGCTGTGTTTGACCGACCAAAAACAACCCAAGATGGCCGCCAAAAGAAAAGCCGGTGCTCTCCTCCAACACGTCCTGCCAAAGGTAACTTTTTAATTTTATATCACTTATCCTACTAGATAATATCAAGTCCCGTATGCGTCCTCTCCAAAATACTGAGACCCCCACTTTAATTACACCTAAGCGTTTTAAGAGCTCAAGTTAAACCAGTTTTTGTGAACCGTGTCCAGTTTTGGAAGAGCTACGCTGCGGGTTATGCTGTTAGTATTTAAGTTTCATGTTATACTGGTGGCTATAAAGATGCCAAGGCTGAGAACGCGATGGCACTTATAAAATAATACGGCAAGTTCCCGGGCATGCGCCGTAAAGTGCAGTAAAAATGGTATAATTAAAGGAATTTATAATGACACCCTTTGCCGATCTGCAGCAGACATGGCGAACGGCTATAGCATTAGTATATGTACGTATATGAACTGGTAGATACATTTGGAGATTGCTAATGACAACTCAAGTTTGCAAAAAGATTCGGTTGGAAGTAATGTGGATATGCTTATTTGTATTTAATGAAAAAAGTTTACCACAAAAAACATTATATAAACTCTCCATCAGGTGAGATGAGGTCAAGTGCAAACCCATCTTATATATAAAAAAAAAAATTAACTGTAGGTTTTAGATGAGAAGTAGGATTAATGAATAGCAATGTACCACTCTGACTCTTAGCCGAGTCATTGAAGAATTTCATTGGATTTCGTTCTTATATCGTGATGGATAAGGTTCAAAATCTGGTGGGAACTATTTTCCCTGTGTCCTGTTTAAGGGTACTGCCTACTTATTACTTAAGGTTGTGTTTGTGATGTAAAAAATCAAAAGAGTACTTAAATACTAATTTATAAAAGGAGTTTATTACGATTGACTCAAATAACTGAGTCGGAGAACGCAGGCGCCACTACACACATAATAGAAGAGGTAAGTATGGTGCAGGCACACTACTATACCAAAAGCTTCATATTACCGCATGTTGTGTCCTACCTACATACATCATTTCTATCTTACATCATTCGAGTCGTTTGTTTTTAAAATTCATCTACATGTTAGGACAGGACTCTTTTAGGAACTTTTTTGAGAACTTCTTAACAAAAAAAATCAAGCACAAAATTTTGGCCCAACCCCAAGCGCAGACATTAGTTTAAAGTGCGACTTACTGTGTGACTCAGAGTATGTGTGCACTAAAGATACTAGATACCTACTCTATTCGTATGTACAAGCAACCACACATTGGATATATGTAATTTCTTTACACAATTCTCAATTTAAATTCAATTATACTTTTGGTCTAATATTAATTGATATGACAGAAGATTGGCCGCTCAAAGTTGTATCTTTGTAAGAGGAAATCGCTGTCCTTGTACCAGGACACCATAACACAGTAGGTATATCCTCAGCACCAGTCTGAATATTTCTAACACAGTCGCGTCGATATCGGCATCAATATGTGTGTGGAAACTGTGAATGATCGCTGTCCTTGTACCAGGCCATCATAACACAGTAGGTATGTCCTCGGTACCAGTTTGAATTAGACCTTAACACAGCCGCGTCGAAATCGGCGCCAAAGTGAGTTTTTCCCGTCGGGCGGTTCGCCTTGCAGCCCGCGTCGAGTGACACGACGTGGCTAGACTAACGTAGACACGCCTAACTTAAGATAAATATATTTATGTTTTACAACACACAAAACATTGCAAACACAAACAACCAATATTACACATTATTCATAGGCTAAGATGTTAATGGGTTATAAATATTATGCGTGTACAAAATATTTGTATGTCGATAGTAAGTCGGTTGCCAATCTTACTATAAACACGAAAAGGCGCTAAACCCACTTTTTCCGTTAACAAAATGGCAGCAACCGTAGGGTTGCACCTCATACTAAAAAGGAAAATCACTGGAATTTCTGCGAAAAACTATTGCCTAACGTATAAAGTCATAACCGTCATCGAGTTGGATTCGAATCCATGACGTTTTTTGCTCCGGGCAAATTGAGTTTCTATAACCATTTTGAACTTAAAATGTCCCACAGAAAAAACCATAAGAATACATAAAAGAAAATATATCATGTTTCAACGTTATGACAGGATATCACAAAATTCACAACATTAATTTAGTGATTGACAACTAAACGTTTAACAAGTTCAACAAAATATACTTAAATTATTTTAAATCTCATTCTGAGCAGCTCTTAAAGTTACAAAGTCGGTGAGGACAATTTATAGACGGATGACTAACGCTGCGTTTCCACTAGAGATGTGCTAAGCTGCGTTGCGAGAGACTTGTTTGTGAACCAATAGTGTCACTTCCCTGAGCGAAGCTGAGTAAACTACTGCGTAGTATTGTTCTTACATAACACATCCCTCGCAACACATCGTTCATCTCTGGTGGAAATGCTTCAGACCACGGGTCACCAATAAGTTTTGTTCGGGGTCCACTTTGATCCACACAAAGAACGACGCCTACGACAAGGGAGGGGGTTCCAGCGGCTCGTAATATCGACTACGATGGGGGGCTCGCGTTCCGCACAGTATGTTTTTTTTCCAAGTTCAGGCTCAGACTATGTTTTCTGTTTTGACTTTCGGGGTTTTTTGGATTAAATGGGAATAGTGGTTTGGTTGCCCCTGCTAAAGGATACAGGGACGCACAGTGTGGTTTGGCGGTCCACCATTTGGTGACCCCTGCCTTAGACTTATTGAAAGAGCTGGCAGCCCTAGGCACGGGTTCATGTGACGCGGGGGCTGATGAGATTAGAATGGACCTTCCTGGCTCCGGGCGGAATAAAATTAGGTCCCATCAAAAGGATAAGTGCCTTAACGATAGTTCGTTAGGCTAAGTGGAGGCTAACGACACATTATGCGAGGGCTGCGTGGCTCGAATTCGATCTTGCGACCCACCATAAATCATAAGAAGTTATGGGAGAAATTGTGGAAAATGGATTGGAAGTAGACTTCAATGGAACAGACGTTGGGGTAGACTAATTTCTTGAATTTAGACCGTGAATCCGTTAGCATGGTGTCTATTGAGAAAAAAAAACCATAACGTACTTACCAATTTGAGAGTCGAAATGACTGTCTAGGTCACTGCTGGTCTGCATAGATCACTTTAATGCCATAAGAACGGTGACTTAAAATGAATGTCCTTAGATAGAGAAGCCCCTTGGTTGTTTTCTTTAACCCCTTAATGGGCAGTAGATATAAATACAATTGTTTTTGGACAGTATCCCCAACACATAAGGTTCAAATTATGGTGTCTAACATATCGACAGAGCCCCATAAAGGGTTAAACTAATGTTAGGAAACTAATTTCTTGAATTTAGACTGTGACTGAATCTGACAGCGCATTTTGTCGACTTTGATTGACTTCGACAGTTGACTACCTACATTGAATCATTTATTTCACTTGACATTACCGAAGTTATCCTCATAAAGAAGGGTGAAGCCATATTCCAAAAAATTTTCTCTTTCGAAATAAAAACAGTAAAGAACCAACATGAGAGTATAATGGCTGTATAGATAAAGATATTAATTACAAATATTGAAAGGCTATCACATTAGGTTAAGGCACCTGTAATGGTAGTTTAAGCTGCAAATAAATAAATAAATCCATACTAATATTATAAATGCGAAAGTAACTCTGTCTGTCTGTCTGTCTGTTACTCTTTCACGCCAAAACTACTCAACGGATTTAAATGAAATTTGGTATACATATAATCTAAACCCTGAGAAAGAACATAGGCTACTTTTTATTGCGAAAAGGGGGTTGTAAGGGGTTGAAAGGGGGATAAAAAGTTACTTTGCCACGCGGACGAAGTCGCGGGCGGCCGCTAGTTCTGTATAAGTCACTTTTTGCTATAAATACCGTGGCTGGAAATTGTTTGTCTATAGATAGAGAACTGTCTTGCCTGTTTTATTTTTAAATTCATAAACTTAAAAGTTGCGTAGTCTCAACATGTTTACCATCGGCCCCCGATGCGAACAGAATCTTTTCTTAACCAACTTTTCCGAAGTTAGTAAAAACAAACACAATTCTAAAAAGATTGAATACTTTTTATGGAGTTTAGTAAATATTATGAAAGAGTAGATAATTGTAGGTACGGTGGCCTGCACATCAAGTTACTACAATCTGTCAAATTTCTTCAATCGAACCTCACTTTTATCTCAACGTGTTGGTTGAATATCAACTGGGAAATTTGACAGATTGTAGTAACTGATGTGCTGGCCACTGTACCTTATTGTACTGTCTATTGCTGTTGTTTCATTCATGTATTCTATTTCTGTGCAATTAATAATTGTCTACCTATGGATCTATAATTTAAAGTAATGTTTATTTTGCAAGGATACACATTATGCCCATTTGATCTAAAGAATATGTTATATTAATTTGGATGTATAGCTTCAATGTGGCTGTAGGCTTACACCAAGGGTCAGCGCTGAGCCCTTATCTCTTCCTGATGATAATGGACGCTTTGACGTCGGACATACAGGAGGAGGCGCCCTGGTGTATGCTGTTCGCCGACGACATTGTGCTAGTGGCGGAAGATGCACTCGAGGTCCAGAACAAGCTGAGGAATGGCGGCAAGACTAGAGAACGTTGGCCTGAAAGTTAGCAGAACCAAAACAGAGTACCTGTTCTGTGACTTCGGCGGTCTCTCTAGTCCGATCCCCATAACCCTTGCCGGAATGTCCTTACCAGTTTGTTCCAACTTCCGGTACCTCGGGTCTCTCTTGCAGAGTGACGGTGAAATTGACAGGGACGTTAAGAATCGAATTAACACAGCGTGGATGAAATGGCGACAGGTCACGGCAACAACATGCGACCCACGGATGCCCCTTAAATTAAAGGGCAAAATCTATAATCCATCATCAGACCTGTTGCAATGTATGGATCAGAATGCTGGGCCATTAAGAAGACGGATGAAAGAAGACTGCATGCTACAGAGATGAGAATGTTGAGATGGATGTGTGGCGTGACGAGAATGGACAAGATAAGAATGAGTATATCAGAGGTAGTATGAAAGTGGCACCCATCACTCGATAACTAAGGGAAATCGTCCTTTCCTGGTACGCCATGTAATGAGAAGAGAGGCGGAACATGTTACCAAAAGAGTGATGGGGATGAATGTAAGTGGGGGAGGAACAGAGACGGCCGAAAAGAGATGGATGGATTGTGTGAAGAATGACATGACTGAAAGGGGGTGATGATACGATGACGAATGACAGGGACGAATGGAAGAAGAAAACATACTGCGCCGACCCAGATACCTGGGAAAAGGGCAGGGAAATGATTGATGTATGTTGTTTGTGTTAGAAAACGAAGCCATTATAAAGAAAATGTATAATGGCAAATTGTTGTAGGTATATTGTTTTTTTTTAATGTTTTAGGTCTTAGTCGCGCTTCAATTTGGGACAAAACCTTTCAAACGAATTCGCTTCCTTTTTTGGATTGACAAATAATTTGGGGACATACGTTATAGAGTACCAATAGAAATGTTCACACTGTCCCATAATTATCGAGGCAATGGCTACACTAATACTGTGTGTACGTTATATTCTATAGTTATCAATAGAAAATGTAATTACAGCATTTTATCAACGTAAAATCGACATTCATTCTGTTGACCCAATACAGTTGACGGCAAACAAATGTAATACGAAACTCATTACTGCAAATTGGAAACTGTTTAATTTTATGGGCGCCTAATTATTTTCAGGACATATTGCAGTTTTATTAAACGATTAGTGGACAGGCCTCACTACGTTTCGGAAATTTGTTAGTTCCAAAATATAGATGGCGCTGGGTGTCAATCGCATCGCGCATGTAGGTTTTTATCTTTTCGGTTTACTAAGCCATGTGATTCTCTTGGGAGTTTAACAATGGGACGGTTTTTGTACTGAAATGGAATTATTAATAAAAAAAAAATCTGCTGGTGTGGGAATCGAACCCGCGACCCTTGCGTCTCAACCGGCGCTCAAACCATTGCGCTAAACGTATCGTCAATACTGCCATAGTCCGAGGCAAGAAAGTGTAGTTATGACCTTGAGTGCGCAGAAACCAATTTTGATAGAAAGTCTTTTTTTTTACAAGTGCACAAAATAACGGTCATCGCTATACTTTCGTGCCTCCAGCTATACTACTTACTTACAATAAACATTATTTTTAAGTGCAAATGTAGATAAGTACAATTGTCCAACTAAAAACAAGGCATATCCATATTAAGTCGCGCGTTGACCAATGAGGCGCCGGGCGACCTTGCTGCGTACCTAGCCCTAGTCTATACTCTATACCTAGTACCTATACCTATACCTTGTCCTACGCGTGCCTAGGTTTAAGCTAGCCTAGCTACGCAAGGAAACTGCACTGTAGAAGGTCGATGCATAATCGGATCGCTTTTTGAACATGTTCGTTATTTACTGTTTGTTTGACATTAGAAAACATTTTGAAACTGTGGTCGATTCGATTTGGCATATAAGTGTCTCTACAAAAATATAAAGAGATTAGTATCTCTACCTATAGCTATACCTCTACATATAGGCAAATAGGTACTATACCTCTCTAGGTATAGTACCTTTTACAAAATAGCTTGATACGTAAGACGGCAGGACGGAGTTATACGTTAGAAAGACCAATAGATCGCCAATAGATGGCGCTGAGTGTAGATTACGTCACGCAAATGTTTCGTCTTTTCGGGTTAGATTTAAGCCTTGTGATGGTCCTCAGAAGTTATCTATACTATTAGAAGAGATAGTATAATATAGAGAGAGAGATTCTATAGACAACCACAGCTTTTACTCGTATGTAACCCGAAAAGTCAAAACACTAGCGCGATGTAATCGACACCCAGAGCCATCTATTGGCAATGATTGGAACTAATAGCAAAACTGAGTCCAGGAACGAAGTGAAGGCGGGACCACTGGTCTCTTTATAAATGGAATACATTACCGAGTCTAATATTTTATGGGACCCTTAGTGTGTGAAACTGATTCGCGCTTGGCCGGTTTTTAAAATCAGGTATAGAGAGGGAATGGATAAACAAGAGAATTTAGTTGTAATTTTTACAGAATAACAATTCTGAAGAAGTCTGAGTTACCAGGAAACCATAGGTTTCCAGGACGTACGGCCCTGTTATTTGTATTCCAGTTATTTACTACACAACAGACGACTAAGATAATTATTATGTGGAAAACGGCTTGAGTGAAAAGAAAACACAAAAGAAATGGTAGATAGACTTTCTTTATGGCACAATAGGTTTCAGAAATTAATGCTATGGTCAATAATATAAATACAATTTCGACTGTCTTACTGCTAAGAGCAATATCTTCCAGAAACCCTGGGCTCTAGGACTAATACAGCGAATTAACAAGGCAAATATCAATTTAATAGAAAAAAAGTTTTTTTATAGTTTAGTGAGTCCATAGTCAAAGTCAATTCTTTTTGTATAGGCTTGTACCAAGCATTTACAAATCGTAATACTTGAAAACGATGACGAGATTTTAAGCGTGGGAGAGCCACGCTTCGGCATGAACAGACTGGCCCGACCGGAATCTGCGGTATCTATCATAATATTTGACATTCATAAATGTTATATGGGCTTAAATTGAATAAAGAGTATATTTCTATTTCTATTTGACCTTAATAAAATTCATTTCGATTGTAGATACTCTGCTTAGAATTACACTTGGAGGCAAGGTAACAGGTTTGCTAAATGCATCTAATGCAAATGTGCAGCTATATAAGGATTTGGTTCGACCAAGTACAAAATGCTTAGTTAATATTGTTTACTGTGAAAACAAGATATACTTAAACTTGTTTGATGTGGTAAACAGAAGAATTGCGGTTTTTTTTTTGCGTAAATTAACTCTATGGATGGGCAGACATGACAATTACACCTGATCTTAAGGGAAATAGACCTAGAGTATAAAAGTTAGCCAAGAGCAAACATAGGATATCTCTACAGTGCCCTTTTAAACGGAAAATAAGGGTTGCCAAAATAGAACCCACATCAAATGCTGGGATAAAAAATCGCGACAGTTTTTTTTCTCCTTATTTTCCGTTTACTAGGTTACTGGCTAGCGTTGCTTGTGCAAACCTTTTTATGCTCGGCGGCAAACAAGCAAGCAGGTCGCCAGATGGTCAGTGATCACTTCCGCTCATAAACATCACTATCTACGACGCCAGAGAAGTCATAGACGCGTTGCCGGCCTTTTAGGAAGGAGTATGTTCATCTTTTTGAAGATCCCTAAGTCTTCGTAGGTATAGATAGGTAGGTAGCTATACCTAAATGGATAGAATATTCTGTATTCCACATAAATAGAATACAAGAGTGAAACAACAGCAGTACACATTACAACAAGGCGGTCTTATCAGTTGTAGCGATTTCTTCCACACAACCTTTTAGGTGGAGAAACCTTTAGGAAGAGGTATGTCTGGTTGCCTACTTCTTAACTTTAACAATATTATAAAACTTTATAATAGTAGATTTTTTGGTCTACTATTATAAAGTTTTCCCCTAAACATTGTATTACCCAAGATTCATAAATGTTTTAGACTGTAACTTAGGCTATAAAACTTTGTGCCTACGTTCCTCCTGGGGCTCTGGCTAGGTCATAGATTAACTCATCTGCTGTCAAATTGTCTCTGGTTGAGCGCCTTCAAGATGGCCTTAATGCATAGTGGCGGCCATTTTTGGATTTCACTATTGGTTTGTGAACAATTTGAATTTAGGTACAATAACTAGTACCTAGATTAAAATTATTCACAAACAATAGCCAATTTTCATCTGTGTATTCCTTGGAATAAAATTATGATATTGGAAAATTGTTAGCTTAATCTTTAGTAGCGAGTTTTCTCATTTCAAAATTCACTAGTTAGTAGAGACAAGCCACACATTTACTACAATCTGTAGTTCTTTAAGTGATATTGAACCAAATGTATTGAACATAAGGTTAAAAATCGAATTCAAACCACCGATCATTTTCGTCTCTTTAATTACTTGACATTGGCAAAATTAATAATGCGTTACAAGATGTAAGTAAAAAAATAAGAATCGAATGAGATTTGACAGTTGTATGTGTGTAGGTACTGTGTATGTAGTCAAAGACTTTATATTTGGTGGCAGTCCGTACATAAGTTTATATTCTGCGTATATTTTGTGGTATGTACACATGCCCCATTAGGTACAGCTGTCGTATTTTCAATTTGGCCAGATTCTGACTGAAGTTAGATTTGTACTCTGTAAATATATTTATCCCTTCAACTTTCGTGGAATGGTGGACAGAAGTGTCAATTTAGTTTTAGCAAAGTCGAGGCCTAAACTAAATCAATAAATAGTGTCTGACCGAAAGTTCGACTAAGCCACCTTCGAACTCAGCCAGCCAGTTCAGCTTTAGCTAAAGTAGTTTATTTATTATTCTAACGATTGTATTTTCAGGTAAATATTTTGTTAGGTAGGTATTTAATATTAATATTTTTTTACTACCTAATTTTCCAGTAAAATGTTATTATTTATGCAGGGTAATAGGTATGACTAAATTTTTTATGTGTTTAATCAAAGACCTCTCAATTTAATAAACATTATTGAAAGAATTACTCGATTGATTTGAATTACCTGAGATATCATAACTTTAGAGCACATATTTTGGCAAGCCCAAAAACGCTCTATACAAATGACTACAGGCGAGTGACGTCACATGCTCGTATCCTGTATGCGCGACTAGTAAATTTTGTTTGGCAGCTATATCAAACGTTTCGTTTAAGTAAATGGTTTTATAATAAAAGTTGGTGGAAAATGTACGGGTAGTTCAATGATATAATTAGTTTTTTAATTTAATACTTTAAAATGGACTTGCCCATGAAACTTGAATGCTCATAAACCAGCTAGACTTATATTTTAACTGAAAATTTTGGCCATTGGTTCTTATTTACCAGTATTTTGGAAAAGTATAAATATTTTTTACTATATTGAGATTAGTCAAATACCCTATTGTGACGACGTATCATCATACTCCGTCATCCTAGTACCAGGTGCACATAAGCAGCAAAGAGCATTTCGAAAACAACTCCAAATGGTGACCCAGTCACCTCGCCTCCCATGTTTACGATAATCGCGTACCTAGCGGACGAGCGCGCCACTAAAACTCTGCAGCGCCATTCGTGTGTACAAAAACACTTACCAGGCAAACATAAACTAAAGGCACTATAAAAGTCAGCTTATACTCACTAGACACCAAGGAAACACGCACTAATTCCATTTTGGCCCCCCAATTTATATCTGTCACTTTTGGTGCCGTGGTCTGGGCGCGTAAAAATATTGTTTTTACTTATCCTGGGGGTGGGGGCCCATGCCCCCCTGTGGGGCGTAATTACTTGAGCAGCCGGGCGGCCCACGGGGCTGGAATTACGGCGGCTCGAGCTACCTTCTTTTTTGTAGGTGACGTAAGAGAATTTTTCTTAATCCTAACATTGGGGGTTACCGTTTTTGCGATCGGCACATGTTGGTATGTCGTTCATCATTTTCTTTGTAGTCTGGCGGAGAGGGCATCTTATAAATTGTTTCAAATTGACACCTAGATGAGTATGTTCAGCTGGTTCAGCTGCGAGTCGCTTAGGCAGTATAAAATTACTTGTAAGAAGAAGAAAATACATCTAAACATTACATGAAGTGCGTTGTTAATGGATATCAAAAGTCTTAATTAAAGATTTCCAATTTTTCTGTGAAATTTGTGTTGAGTGACTAGGATTAAATAAAACATAGGTTTTGTCTACGCAAGGAAAACACAGCTACATAAGACGGGCTGAGTTACCAGGGCGCCATAAGCCGCAAGGTCTACGCGTGCATAATTCAAGCGCAGTCTGCATTCCGAGATCGCGCACACAGCACACTGAATTTCGAAGTGCCTCGTGTGAACTGAGACATAGATTTTTTTTTACTAAGCTACGAGTATGTATAAAATTGTGGATCAGAATTTAATAACTAAAGAGGAAAAGAAGTTGCAATAAAATAGATAATACTTTTTATTGCTCAAATATTTTCTTGATCTTTTATTAATACTACGGAAATATGTCAATACAATATAGGCACTCTTACCGCTAATAACTATCTCTTCCAGGCTCATCAAATATAAGTATAGATAATTGAAAAGAAGTAAGACAGTACAAGTAGCCTATTTAGAGTTCTACTGAGATAGTAAAATAAAGTAAATGTAAAAAAAAAAATTAAAAAATTAGGATATCAAGCATATTAGTTACCAGGGCAATAGAAGCCACAAGGCCTACTAGGCGTGCATAATTTTAACGCAGCTGATTGCATTAGTCCAATGTGCATAGCACACTGATTAACAAGCACATTTTTGAAGCGTCTTGTGTGAAGTTGTGTAAGACTTACAAGTTCGGAGTACAGAGTATTTATATGTTACTAGCGGCCGCCCGCGACTTCGTCCGCGTGGAAAAGTAACTTTTTACCCCACTTTTAACCCCTTACAACCCCTTTTTCGCAATAAAAAGTAGTATATGTCTTTCTCAGGGTCTAGACCATCTGTATACCAAATTTCATTTAAATCCGTTAAGTAGTAGGTAGTTTTGGCGTGAAAGAGTAACAGACAAACAGACAGACAGAGTTACTTTCGCATTTATAATATTAGTATGGATTGTTACATTTAGTATTATTGAGTACTAGCGGCCGCCCGCGACTCCGTCCGCGTGGAAAAGTAACTTTTTACCCCCCTTTCAACCCCCTTTTCGCAATAAAAAGTGGCCTATGTCCTTTCTCAGGGTCTAGATTATCTGTATACCAAATTTCATTTAAATCCGTTGAGTAGTTTTGGCGTGAAAGAGTAGCAGACAGACAGACAGACAGACAGACAGAGTTACTTTCGCATTTATAATATTAGTATGGAATAGTATGGATTTGGAGCAATATGAATTTTGTGTTTGGAGTCTAGTACCATAACTAAACCTTATTTCATAAAGACAACAGTGATTGATGATGAAGACATAAATAATTATTACCTAAATACCATTACAGATCTAGGTGAATCGACCAGGGCACTATAAAGGCTCAAGTCTTCAATTCAACATTATCAACTTATTATAAAACGTATTTCTACAGTTAATATGCAATATTTAACAATGCTGATTGATCACAAGTTGTGACTTACGTCTTTATTAAGATTTAGCTGAATGATTTTAGATTTGATCAACACATTCTTAGAAGTCACGACATGTTTGACCCAATTTAACTCGACTCGGAATAGATCTATAAAGTTTTGTTCATTTCAAACTGTTTATGAATCAACAAATGTATGTATCTTTGGTTGTGTTGCTTTGTTGAAAAAATGGGTAACAAGTACACCTTTCGGGGCTTCACGTTTTCCCATATAATTTCGTTGTTCCCATAATAGGCTGTATCCCCATTAATGGCAACAGAAGGATATTTTTATGATAGGTGGCAGACGGATGATATGGTAAGCGATTGCCGCCACCCATAGACACTCGCAATACCAGTGGAGTCAGAACAAGTGCGCTGCCAACATTTTACCCCCTTTTTTATAAGATACTAAATCAAATTCATCATCATCATCATCAACAAACATCATCAATCAAATCACCAGATCTAGTTTGATAAATGAAAGTACTAGGATAACAGAAATGAAGAGAAGATGAGAGCTCTGTGGCTATACAAATTTACGTTTTCCTTCATAGGGGCCTCATGGAATCCCTGATACTGGGTCCCGTATTCTGTGGAAACAATATCACGATATTTTATTATCCTTTTTTACGATATAAAATAATATCTTGCCCAAACGTTCGTCACCCTAAATAGTGGGCCGTTAAAGTTTCCTCATGAAAGGGCGATGTTATACCTACGACACGCGTGCCCTAGGGTGGGGGAGTACCGGAACTCCGGACAGTAACACAAAGGTTTAAGATCTCCGGAAAATGGCAGATAAGTTGCTAGGGCCACAATAAACTTTGTTTACAGTTGGTCTTTGGAGCGCTGTCCGATTTTTCGACTCGCGGAAATTGGACGATTTAGCTCTAGCAACTATACGGTGATAAACTTAGTCAGCCGCATTGCTAACTACCTATTCTATCCTATAAAGTAAGAATTAAAACTATGCAGTTCAGTTATGATGTTGAGGGGTACAGACGGCTGCAAATAGATAGCGACATCCAAGGCTGTCAAATAGATTCAGCCAAAGTTGTAAAAAATATCGATACAACCGAGGCGGTCATATAGATAGAGAAATTTTATACGTCAAAAGTAACGGCACACCTATGTCACCAATTACATCAGCTCTAAGGGCGCCACTTATATAAGATAGCTAAATCATCAATTTGACCACATTGGCGATATCGATGTTATTGGCTACTATAGCTGTTTCTATTTGACAGTGTTGGATGTGGCTATTTATTTGCTGTCGGCTGTACCATCCATATTTTCCAAAAAATGTTGAACGTACTATGTTGTTTAGAATGGTTAGTAGAACGTGGTTAAGCTGTCTTATGTATTTAAATATTAGGTAGGTATATTAAATTGTGTTTCCTCTGTTGTCTGATATTTGTAACACAAGTGCTTAAGCTACTCAGTACGGAGTCAGGTCAATAAATAATAATAAGAATAAATTTATTGACATAATATAAAGCTTACAATTGTTTATGACTATAAATACTCCACTAGGCTCGCAGGCCTGTATCGGGGAATCTAGTGAGTGACTTGTAGCTTTGGTTTGTTACGATAAAAAATTATGACTTGGGCAAACAACTAAACATATAAGAGAGGAGAAAAAAAAGGTTTTATTAGAAACAACAATAAAAAAATATAACTAAGGCTGTAAATGTAATGTGTGTGTGTGTGTTATGTGTGTTAAAGATGTGTGTGAAGTCATGGAAGAAATCGTCCGTAGGGACCCCACAAGGCCAGTGTCTCAACATTCACACTCGCACAAGTCAAAGGCCCTGCAAAGATATAAATAGGCAATGCAAGGTACGAAGTAATTTACGTTAGGCCTTCCCATCGAAACCTGGCGACGACCGCATCCCTAACGGTAAATTTTAACCGCGTTTGTAAATCGCGGGAGCGTCCCGAGCACGCACTGACTGGGGAACCACACGTCGGGATGTGTTAGGAAAGTCTCCATTAAAATAATAATAAAAAAAAACATTTATTTCTATAACCATTTTTACAAACTGTGGCCGAGACTACCCAGTAAGTTGTCTAAGACACTTGTGTTGGGTATGACTCGCTACTTCCCTTACGGCTTATCTTAGATTATAGATTTAATTACTTGTTGACAGTAGAATGGGTGTGTGTGTGTATGTATGTGTGTGTGTATGTGTGTGTGTGTGAGTGCGTGTGTGTGTGTGTGTGTGTGTGTGTCAAAATCAATGTAATCGAAACTACCCCCATGGACAGACACAAAACCTACGTCCTAATCGTATATACGAGTATATTCCAGCAACGTCCGATTCTATTAATGGAATCTGATCTTTTTGCTACTACGTTTTATAAAGAACGAACCAATCAACTTCTCAAAATATCCCGCTTGAAATTGGGGCGCCCTACTACCACTGTCGCGTAGTAACTAGTGTTGGGACTTGAAATCATAACTGATTCGAATGATTCGGGTCATGGCGCTTCGAGTTAGATTTCTTGTTATTCAAACCAATCTTTTAAATTTTCTAATCAGTATCTTTGATTCGAATTCACAGAAAGCCGGCTAGAATACTAATAATAGCTAGCATACGGTGAAACACAGCGCAGGCGCTGCTTCTGGTGATTCGGGTGTCTATGGGCGGCGGCAATCGCTTATTCATAGGTGATCCGTCTGCTCGTCTAGGTACTACTGACTAGATTATTTTGTCTAGATTCATAAGCACGTTCTCAATTTTTTGTCACTACTAAGTTAAATAATTCATAATAATTATAAGCTCAGTTTTATTTTGCTTACTTATCTCAAATTTAATGTTGATTCTTAATTTTTATTCGAGTCATTAATATCGTTTTTAATTCAAATTTCTGATAGCACTCATCAATATTGATTCCAACCATCGGTGATTCGAATAGCGTGATGACGATTCGAGTTATCTCAAGGGCGCGGGCGATTCGAATCAATTCGAGTAACATTTTTCGATTCAAGTCCCATCACTAGTAGTAACCTTACCCCCTACAGCACGTATGCCTCCGTATTTAGTTTCTTCACAATCGAGTAAACGGCAGTAAAGAAAGTTGTTAAACTTTTAAACATCTATTGCAAAAGAATATGGGGTCTGGGTCTGGGGGGAATACAGGCTCCAAAGCAACATCATAAAATGCAACTAGGAATTGAAATCTTATATTCACCGGTCAATTTCATTTTTAATCGTCGTGCCTCTCTAATCACTTGACATTGGCGGAATCACAGACATTCGAAGGCGCGTGTCCATAGCCATTAAAAAAAAATACACTCTAAGATGAGACGTACACTATGTAGCACACCTTGATACACCTTGTAGCACTCAAATTCTTTTTAACCTTGTCGTTGGAGAGTGAATGTAGAACAAAAGTGGCACCTAATAAACTGAAGGGGAATCGTCAATCCTGGTATGACCATGTAATGAAAAGAGATGGGAAACGTGTACCTAACCAAAATAGTGATGGGTATGAATGTAAATGAGTGGGGGAACAGGACGGCCGGAAAAGACATGGGTTGATTATTGTGATGAATAACATGGACAAACATTTGTGTGATGAACACTTGTTTGTTCAGTGGCTGGGTGTTTATTTAAGTATTATAGTTATGTTTCCTCTGCTAACTGAATCTGTAACAAAAGTGCTTAAGCTATTTAGTACGGAGTCAGGTCAATGTATGAGATGTTTTAAGAATTTATTATTATTTTTGATAGTTTGGAGAATCCACTGGTAGCATACTGCATCTGTTTTGACTGTACCTCCTCGGTTTATCACAGCTCAAAGGCCCGTCTCCCCAGATATCCAGGCGCTTCATGCTCTCCGGGTAGGGGGATCGCTGCGTCGGTTACCCGGGCGGAGCCCCCGGGACTTCGCCCCCACAAGGCGCCCGTGATTGAATTTGAGCAAAATATTTTGATTTTAATGGTATTAATATCCCATATCGAAATAATAAGTACTACACGTACCATTATGGTCTAAGATTTTTTTGTGGCGAGTGAATCACTTGCGCGATGTAATCAAAACCGAACGCTATCTATTGGCCAAATTTGGAACTAACAATTAAGCAGAAAAGGAACATCACTTTTATATCTGGCTCACGAACATGCGCAGAAGGTTTCAGATTCAATACCCGGCGTGTCCTGCTAAGGAACTCTCACGGGATTCTTTATCTAATACTTATAGTGCAAGGTATACCACATTTTGTTAGATCGATGTGAATGGTATGACATAAAATTAAAAAAATATAAAAAACAATTCTAGATGGCAAAACAGCCAAACATCCTACCTACTCATCAAACTTATTATTTTCGTTCTGTTTTTTTTTTTAAGTAGTAGTAAGTATACGGGATAGTATCCACCTGTCAAACTCCCAAACGATAACACCCCCGTATTTTCTCATCCTCGTAAATTTTCGTTCAAATATTCCCTTGTTAGTACCTCCCGATCTGGTAACTCGTAATTCGAGTATCTGCCTCCTCGCGTTCATGCGAGCCTGGTACTTAGCGAAGACGACAAGGCTTGCGCACCTACTTACTGTTAAGGAATACTCCTGTGCAAGCTATGCTAGTTAACGCCATAAGCAGCAAAAGTTGGCGTTAATCCTTTCGAGTTGACAAGCAAATGATTCGAAATCGACTACACAACTATTTCATGTTCATGCGAGCCTAGTACTTTACGAAGACATTGACATATGAAATCATCATTTATTATTATGCCAATGGGGGCTGTCGATGTCGCTTATTAGACTGGAGGTCTAACTTCAACGTCATTGGTTGTTTAGTGACATTTTGACTATATCACTTCAAAAAATAACCAATCACCGTGTAGATGGCCCGCAGTGCCATCTAGCCGATTTTTCATACGTGCATAGGGGATGTAGAGGGTCCTTAGATAATGAAAAAAATATAGAAAAAAAAGAAGACTATTTTATAAAATAAAACATACGCAGTCAATGTAACAGAAGGAAGAGAGCGAATCCGAATCCGGTTTTCTTCGCACTCTTGGTGCGGTTCGGGCGTACGGGGTAAACCCTTTACCCGGGCTGCTTCTCGTGCCCATCTTGTGGCACGGTGTAGGAAGAGAGCGCATTGATGTAGTCATTCCGGAGGAATATTTGATTTGTGGACTACCACAAAAGTTAGGTCTTAAAGAATGACCCAAATACCTAAATCCTGTTCGCTAAGAAGACCGCTGTTCTCGTATGTCGCTTTATCGCTCCGCATAGCTCCACTATAATCGCTCTCACTACACCCAACCCCAAAACCGCGATGTGGCTGTTTAATTATTTGCAGGTTTTTTAGCCCCCCCTCCCCCCCACGCGGATTACTAGCATATTCACTCGGTAATGAATGGGCTCACTTAAAACTAGTTGCGACCGCGGCTGCGTCTGGGTTTAGCGGTTTGAGTGTCGCCCCCTGGAGGGAGTTTCTTGATGTTTGTTTACAGGATTTGATGAATACCTGTGTCTTTTAGAGTGAGATCACTTACTATTTTGTGTCTGCACTCAATTTCACATAATGTGAGTCAAAGTTCGTTGTGATTAATCTGGCCCTTAGGCACAAATTGAAGGACTAAAATAACTTATAATAATAAAACTGCCACTTTGACTTAGGTGCATATACCTATAATAGGTACGAAAGAATTGTATAAAAAAAATGTTTGAGTCCTCATATAAATGACCATGCCACGTGACCGACTTTGTAAGCAACAATTTTTTATGCGAATTCCCAAAACTCAGACAAGAATGTTGTTCACAATGCAGCAATGGTTGGTAAGAGAGGAATAAAATACATTATACAGAGTGTACCTGTGAACATTTACATCCCTTTAACCACGTGTTCTATGAACCATTCTGAACAACATTTGTTCAACAACTTTTCTAAATTCTTCGAAAAAATTTCGACTCCCCATACAAAATGACCAAATCACATGACCGACTTTGTATGGAAAGATGAATTTTTTTAATGCGAATTTTCAAAACTCATAGAACAAAATTTGTTTAGAATGGTTGGTAGAACACATGGTTAAAGGGATGTAAATATTCACAGATACACGCTGTATACTCGTTATTTCGTAGGATTCCTTTTTATCCGGTGTAGAAGAAAAATATTGATAAAAATTAGCACTTAAAGTTGACCAGACGCCAGTTTTATTTAAAAAAAATATATTTAAACTGCATCATCCATCATAGGCATTAGTCATATTGTAAAAAATGTATGACATTTTGTCCTTTATAAACCTAACTCGTAACGGTTTTATACGTCAAACTCTACACATTTTGTAAGACAATCAATAATAGTTAACAAGGTAAGAACTAGTTTGCAACGGGTACATTTGCATAATTATGGTGTTATGTGTACGCATTTGCGCTTTTTATCTGCGCATGATTACTGCGGGGGTCCGTTTAAGAAAGAAAGAAAATACATTTATTGACCATCACAAAATATAACACATACAGTGAGGATAAATATACAAGGAGAAAGAACTTAAGTATGTAATAGGGTATTTGACTAATCTCGATATAGTAAAAAATATTTATACTTTTCCAAAATACTGGTAAATGAGAACCAATGGCCAACATTTTCAGTTAAAAATATAACGTCTAGCTGGTTTTATGAGCATTCAAAGTTTCATGGGCAAGTCTATTTTTAAAGTATAAAATTAAAAAAAATATATATATCATCGAACTACCCGTACATTTTTCACCAACTTTTATTATGAAACCATTTACATAAACGAAACATTTGATATAGCTACCAAACAAAATTTACTAGACGCGCATACAAGATACGGGCGTGTGACGTCACTTGCCTGTAGCCATTTGTATAGAGCGTTTTTGGGCTTGCCCAAAATATGTGCTCTTAAAGTTGTGATATCTCAGGTGATTCAAATCAGAATCGAGCAATTCTTTCAATAATGTTTCTTAAATTGAGAGGTCTTTTGATTAAACACATAATTTTTTTTTGTCAAATACCCTATTAGGTAGTATATATGTTTGTGTGTGGTCAATCAGGTCCCGACCTCAGCATTTGCTGCTACGGCATTATCTGCGGTGGTATTCTGGTGGGACCTGGTTGCGAGTGAGTGTGCGTGTATGATGTAATAAAATAAAATATAATAAATATGTATACGCGTATTTAGACAATATTTTAGATGAAACGTATAAATATTGAAATAGGTTTCGTTTCATACGATATTTATTAGCGCGATTGCCTTCCAGGTCTGCTTGTCTACCACTTACCACGTTAAAACGAAAAAAAATCTTGCTTCTTATTGCGAATGGGCCTCAAAAAAAAGCTTTAAAAACCGCCTGACATCAAAAAGACATCATCAAGGAATGATTGTCGAAAGCTATAACTATGTCCGGGGGCAGATTGCAGGGTGCACGGCCGTAAACGCAGGCCTGCATGGCGGGGACCCGTAAGTGCCTCGACCGGGAATCGATGTAATTTTTACTTATTCACTGCTATGTGAGTGATGAGTTGCTTAGGGCTGTCAGGAATTACTTAATGAATCTCGTAATTATAAACGTGAATGTTTGTATCGATGTTTGCTCCTGTTCCACGCAAAAACTACCGATTTTAATTAAACGAGATGTAGGTGATCTATTCCGACCTTATACCAACATCTAATACCAATGGTATTTGTTTTAAATCTTTATTATTTTCTATTCCGAACGGATACCACTTTTTAAACGAATACCAAAACAAGTTAGTACACATAAGGTACAGTCAATAAAAAACATTTTAGTTGTGAAAATTGGTTGTGTTTATTTAACAAAATCAGTTTAACCAAACAAACTTAAACATAGTAAGTATATGTTTGATTAAAAAATAAAATAACAATGATCTCTCTGATTGGTTGCTTTGGATTTACCAAAACAATGTAGCAAACTCACCCTTTTTTCGCAGGTAAAAAATTTAAACAAAAGGTTTCTATTTGAACTTGTTATTTGTAAAAATATTGGATTAAAGTTAATAGTATAGAGTTTTGGCACAGTCTAGTACTAAAAAGTGATGTATGGCATTGTATTTCAACAATCATATCATAATTTAAATCATCATCAATCATTTTTCTAGATGACTGTACCAAGATTCATGTTTTGGTATTACTTCGGAATAGATCGTATATTTATAAAAAATAATTTAAAGAATGGTATCCGATCGGAATAGAAAATAAAAAGTATAAAAACAAATACCATTTGGTATTAGATGATGGTATTGGATCGGAATAGATGTTGGGTTGATCTAGGTTGGGAACGTTACATTAAAAATCGGAGCCGCCCCATTCGTGCCAAAATATGGCTCTCTTAACGGTTAGCGGTACTGTTTGATACTAAATTGAGGAATTTTGACAGAATTGAGGAATCTGTGAGTCTGTCCGCAGCAAAGTGCTTGCCTATGGCTAGATCTTTTTTGTCTTGAAAATAGTTTTCTGGTAGAAAATACCCCTGACAGAACCTACAGAAATTGAATATTACTTAATATGTGTTTTTGTGTATAAAGTTTAACTGTTAGATAAACTTTATTGGACGAAAAGTCTTACTCAGCCTAGCCTAAATCCATTACTACTTAAGCCAAGTTTAGTTATAGTCTGCAGCATGAAACAATAGCGATGACCTTGATAAATTGAGTGCGCAAGAACCAATTTTTGTAAAACGTCTTCTTTTTTACAAGTGCGCAAACTAACGGTCATCACTATTGTTAGCGCGGACTATAAGCCTATAATAAAGTCTTCTTTTTTACAAGTGCGCAAAGTAACGGTCATCGCTATTGTTAGATGCCGCGGACTATTATTATAAGCCTACAGAAAACGGATTAAATTTTTAAAAATGTTGCTCAAAAAGTCGTCGTCGACAACCCTAGCCATTCGTCTTTTAATGAATGTGAGCGAGGGCATGAGGGGAGCTTGACCGGTAACTACTGACACGCCGTTCTGAAGCGGGGGCCCGCGTTCGACTCCCGGTCGGCACTTTATAGGTTATTACTATCAGCTAGTATGTACAGTCGAGTTCAAAAATATGTATACACTTTAGGACTTTGTCATAGTATATATGTATAAGTGTATAAATATATGTATAGTGAGTGAGTGAGTGAGTATATATGTATAAATATATGTATAGTGAGTAGGTTCATAGCTCATATATGGCGCGAGGCGCTTTGTACAGACGGCGATTTGGTTACTAGAATCTGTCGTATCTCCCCGATTAGGGGTTGCTTATGTAAAATCTAGAGAAGTTACTGCCCTACTCAGAAACGTCATTTAACCTTATTGCTCATCATCTTAATCATGGATAGTCTGTATGTCTATTAAAATAAGGGTCGATATTTGTAGTTAAGTTCCTTAAGATATAATTAACATATCTGAGTCCGCACTCAACTCAGTAAGCCACCTATCTATATGAAATATTTGTAGATTTAGACCCTTGGACATAATGCGATTTAAAACACACTTAAAAATAACATTTCGCCCCTCTTTTGTTTCCACTTTGGGGGCTCAAAGTGTGTCAAATGGGCATTAACCCGTCACCGATGCCGTAACACCCAGCCTCGCTGCTCACTGGCGATATTTTTACTTAATACCTGGTAATCGTCATTGTCTGATGACAGGTACCGTCCGCCCGGTAAATCAATGCCGTTATGTACACAAGTCATCGCCTATGTGCTTATGTACTCCTGGTATATACAGGCCGTTTGTATGTGTATAGTACGCATGTACGTAGATAATCTCGTCATAGCGCACACCCGTTATGGTATTACTGTGTGTGGGGTAGTAGGTAGGGGTAGGGGGTGCCTCCACCACCCCGCGAATGCCGCAGGGGGGCGCTGTCCGCTTTAAAAATACTAGGGCGCAAGCGAGCGGTAGAGTTATTTTGAAAGACCAAGACTCCTAGGCTCCTGGTGCAAAAAGGCGGGTAAAAAGTGTACAGTGGCTATAAGATGGTAAATGGTCTGAAGTTGATAGTTCCTAATGCATTTTATTAATGTTTATAACTTTGTAACTATTCCCGATATTGCAAGTTAGACTGGACAGCTTCGTCCATGTTAATTTGCATTCTCTGGTCAGAAGTGCATAATTTTCAACAGCTTAACTTTTGCAACTAAGAAACATAATACTTTTTTAAATTACAAACTCGAACAGCTGTTTGATAGTATTCTATCAACAAATTTTGACAGAAAACGGTCCGTATTCCTGAAGCCATAAGAGCTAAATTTGACGGCTGCGCTGGGGGTCTCGGATTCAATCCCCGGGTCGCTTATTTCATTCATAATGAATGGGTGAAATACTCTATCGTTTTTCAAGAGTCATTGCATTTCGTAAAGTCTTTTTGATAGATGGCGCATTTGGTAGTGACCCTGCCTCATACGCCAAAGGTCGTGGGTTCGATCCCCACCCTGGACAAACATTCGTGTGATGAATACTTGTGTTTGTTCAGTGTCTGGGTGTTATAAATGTATTCAAGTATTATATTTGTGATCCTCTGATGTCTCATATCTGTATGGAGTCAGGTCAATGTATGAGATGTTGAGTGAATTTATTATTACTTATTATTATTTTCAACAACATTTGTGAATAACGACTTTTCGCAATTCAACGAAAAAATTTTCGACTCCCCATACAAATTGACAGAAATAACCAAATTAGTATTCAGTTCTGAAATATTTTGTGCAATAAAAAGTATCCATCTAATGACCAAGTCACATGACCGACTTTGTATGAAAAGTTGAATTTGTTTTTCATGCGAATTTTCAAAAGTCATAGATAGTTAGGTAGAACATGTGGTTAAAAGGATGTAAATGTTAACAGATACATCCTGTAGCTATCTACAGGATGTACATACGTGAACTGTTTCTAATTTTTGTTCTCCACTCCACCTGTATAGGATGTGAACCCACAACTACTTACCAAAAGACATCCCCAAACATACCATTCGGACTGAAAGCTTAAACCCAGCGTGACACTTTTGTCAGCTTTGATAAAGGGCCTGAAAGGGCAGCCGACTACAAAGTGACAGAAATATTTCAGCTGAAATAGTAAGGTCACCCAACAACTAAACTAGGGCAAAATGACCTCTAGCCGATATTTCAGTTACAGCGACAGATCTCAATGATATACCTACCACTCCTACCAGGACAAATTTATTAGTGTGTGTGTGAACAATTTACAAGGATTATTTGGGAAACGTAAGCAATAGAAAAAGGCTAATTCCTTCTTTAAGACAGCAACGCATTTTTGATGCCTCAGGTGTGATGCTTCAAGCGGACAAACGAGCAGACGGCTCACCTGATGGACAGATGTCCATGGGCGGCGGTGTGCACTTACCATCAATGAGCCGTCTGCTCGTATGTCCATGGGCGGCGGTGATCACTTACCATCAGGTGAGCCGTTTGCTCGTATGTCCATGGGCGGCGGTGATCACTTACCATCAATGAGCCGTCTGCTCGTATGTCCATGGGCGGCGGTGATCGCTTACCATCAAGTGAGCCGTCTGCTCGTATGTCCATGGGCGGCGCTGATCGCTTACCATCAATGAGCCGTCTGCTCATATGTCCATGGGCGGCGCTGATCGCTTACCATCAATGAGCCGTCTGCTCATATGTCCATGGGCGGCGCTGATCGCTTACCATCAATGAGCCGTCTGCTCATATGTCCATGGGCGGCGCTGATCGCTTACCATCAATGAGCCGTCTGCTCGTATGTCCATGGGCGGCGCTGATCGCTTACCATCAATGAGCCGTCTGCTCATATGTCCATGGGCGGCGCTGATCACTTACCATCAATGAGCCGTCTGCTCGTATGTCTATGGGCGGCGGTGATCACTTACCATCAGGTAAGCCTTCTAGTTGTTTGTCCGCTATAATGTAAAAAAAAAACTTCTGCACCATAACGGTTTCACCCGCGTTAGAAAGGGGAAAAACCGGTCAATAGCGAGTCGGACTTGGTCATGAAGGGTTCCGTAGTAGCGAGCTGATTGATGAAAAAAATCTGTTTTAAGAAGTATGATGTATGTGTAATAAAACTACGTAGGTACAAAATTTTATGTCAATTTACGTCATATATTTTTTTAGTTTTATTATTCTCTTATTTTAGAATTAACTAACCCAACTTGCGATTTTCGGTGAAATTTTCAATGAAATGATACTAAGGACAGACATTGCCAAGACATCGCCCAGACTCCGGAATCGAACCCGTAACTCCAAGCGAAGTCGTCGCTTCAAAATGCGACTCACCAACGACTCTCTACGGAGCTAGTCTGAAAGCACAGTACAGATATTACCAGTAGCAAGACTCAAAAGGTACACTAAACTCTGATTTTTAATCACGTGGAGTAAATTGACAGATGCAAATGTCAAGTTAAACATTTTGACATTTTGCATCTGTCAATTTGAGTGATAATGTATGGGGATGACACATTAACATCTGTCAGTTTACTCCACATGATTAAAAATCAGAGTATATGGTTCGTATCCGATTGAACCTTCAAATTCCCTAAATATTTTAAAAGTATTATTCATATAATATTATGTAGTAGGTATAGTCCGAGGCAAGAAAGTGTAGTGCGCAGAAACCAATTTTGATAGAAAGTCTTCTTTTTTACAAGTGCGCAAAATAACGGTCATCTCTATACTTTCGTGCCTCCAGCTATACTATACTGTTTTTAATTCCGAAGAAATGTTTAAGATTTCGCATGTCAGTTAATTGGTAAAATATTATGTGCTCTCAATTTCACATACTTTTAAGACCTCATTGTAGGTATACCATATTTTATGCAAATAAATGATGATTTTGATGCCAAAACTATAGTGCGTTATTATAAGTTAGACGTGTCTGTTATTTGAAGGGTTTGACAATTTTGACTTTCTGTTTACGTATTTAACGGAATAGCACTTGTCGCAGGTTCTGTCATACTACTGAGAACCAGTGTACTGTGACTCAACGGAGATATGCCTAGGGCCTAATTAATACCAACTTGGTTGGGTATAGTTGTCTTTAGTAAATATACAAAGTACTTATGGATTTAATGGGCGGTTCGAGATTCGAGTGTGCCTAAAGACCTGACTGGGGCTTTTATGTGATAGGTGGCAAACGAGCAGACGGGTCATCTGTTGGTAGGCGATTGCCCCCGCCTGTAAGCGTGTTCTTAACGATGATAGCCGGGGTTACCACCCAGTCTCTAACCAATTTAGAAGATTTTTTGCAATTCGAAAGGGCTAAACCGGGAATTGAACTCGAAACTTTCCGCGTATGAATGTAACTCCTTAGCCATTGCGTCAGCTACACGATTCTTATCAAAATAAATGAATATGAACTTACGGCTTTCTTGTTTCAGACTCTACTAAGATACCTAATAATAATAATCCTCCTAAGAGATATTTCGGCTTCGGCAGCCAATCTCAATCAATAGCCATTGAAGCAGGACATATTATAGTGCACAAGTGTGTGCGCACACACGAGTGCACTCCATTCCCTTAACCTCGTATTTCGATAGCATTCTAAGACCAAGACAGCAGACATATACAAGCATTATTGTTTGTCTATGAAAAAGCTTTTGGATCTTACGACCATACCACACGATACAACCGAAGATGGATCAAGCGGTCCAACAGCTTAACGCGCCAAGTTACCTAATAACAATAAGCAATCAATAACACCTATTAACATACTAAGGATGTACCATCTCATTATCGATAATACCCAGCATTACGTCCATTGACGTTCGCGGGCGATTCCAAATTTATTTTGTTCGTATTTTCATAATTGGGCCCCCGCCGCGGGGTGGCGCCCCGGGCGTCATCGCCCCCCTCGCGTGGGTATTTAATGATTATACGCTGACTGCCACCTGATTGCCGAGGGCGAGGGGCGATGATTTGTCGATGGTTGTTGTCGATGGAAATTTCAGGTGGGCCGGATAGAAGTTTCTCTGGTACATCAATTTAAGCCTATGTTCTATACAAAAAACGACTGTATTAAAAAAAAAAGTTTTGACTTGTTTCTAACGAACAGGTAAAGCGTCTCGGTTATAATTACCTACAGCATAGATAGGATCAACTTAAACATAGAGTTTAGTGAGTTACTTTTATATATTTCCTATTCTGTCTGTCAATGGAGGTCGTTGTTCTTCAGTTTTTAAGTTCATTGGATAGTGAGCATGTATTATTAGCATCTGTCTATTGTTTACGATTCACAAATTCGTATAGTTCAGTGGCTCTACTGTTAAGTCATTACGTTATCTTCCTTAGATTAGCGGTAGATAGTAAAGTCAAAATGGTAATTGTCATGTCATAATATGATAATTTGATAATTATCAAAGCAGATACATGATTGTCATCTGCTAAGAGATAACAAGTAATTGCGGCGTTAACTTGGATTCATTGTTATCATACCTACGCCTGCTGATCTTTGTAAAAATTACAGTTAATCTGAAAATTTTAACAAGTATCACAATTAAGTATTTCAAGCAAAATGAAACAAAAAAAAATGCTATCGATTTTCGAAAAATAATACATTACACCACTATCGATAGTCGATAGTTTTCCCCACCTACCCCAACACTTGTACTCGCGGGGAGTCGCACTACACGGGTAACGCGGGGACCGGCGGAGGGGGGGAGGGGGGGCACACCGCAGTACATAGTCATGTATCAGTACATACCCGGCCCAGCACATAGGCCGTGGATTCCCGAAATTTTGCAGTTATTTTGTATCGAAAACTAGGTTATCCCGCGATTTATTCCTCTATCGCCCGACGTTTATTTATTGTTCGTATGAATACGGGATGTACTAGGCTTATATTGACATTACTGGTAACCATACAACAATTTCCATTAACAGCAAGTCATAAAATTTGCACCCTTATGTTTATGAGGGAACGGTCGATATTCCCTTGCACGGTAAGACGAGTTTTGCATCTCGATGGCGCAGTGGAGTAAGAAGCGAAAAGTTTAGGGTTCTATTGCTAATGCGATAGGATTCAGATTGCATTAAATTTTTATCAGTAATGATTAAGGATAGTTGTTACGAAAAGTGTATGCTTTTTTATGAGAAAGTTACAATAAAACAAAAGATGTTCAAAGAAATGGTATTAAAGAAAAATATTTTAAAGCAATGCCATTAAACTTGCCAATTAATTATTATATTTTGTGAAGGGAAGACAATCATGTCTGTTATTTTTAATTGAGTTCAAATTGAAAAGAAATTGTACATCAATTGGGTTTTCCTGTCATTATATTTTACCCTTTGAGTTACGTTGCAAAAACTTATGTAATAAAAACTAATAAGATCTTCTAATGACCCCTGTTTAATGTCATCTTACATACCATACCACCATGCCGAGTGACACAGACAACACATGCCTACATACCGCGTCATGCATTTAGGTACCAGGTGCACATAGCCAGTTAGGAGTTAGGTGGGGTGACAGCAAGATATCGACCGTCTTGAGGGCGGTGGCCAAGGACCGCATCTGCTATGCGGACACTAAATATCCGTTGACCTTCCGCGTGGCTATGTTAGCCTGGTAATTTGTGTTTCGATTAGTTTTGATGAGCAGTTTTTTTTTAGATATATGTATGCGTTTCTATTGTTCATTTATTTAGTTTACTAGAATTGTGCTACAATCCTAATTAATTATTATTATTGAGATAACTTCGAAATGGTATAAAACCAAAACGATAATTATAATTGACAAGGCAATGCATTAAAGTTTTTTGGTTCGATTACAAATATGAACTGCTCGTGGCTTCTTCCAACTTTGAATTAACCTTACAGTGAAAGTTGTCAAAAAACTATTTACCTACTTAATTTTTAAAAATATGTCGCACTGTTTCCTGTTGATCAATAGAACATTTAACATGTTCCAATCGACATAGCACTCCATGTCTAAAGCTATAGAAAATAACTAGCTGTTATTCCCGATTTCGTCCGCACGTCCAAAGGTACGTTATTTCCCGATTTCCCCTGGGCACGAGACATTTTCCCAGGTAAAAAGTTACCTACGCTTTAGGCCCTCAGCTATTCCAGTTCTCAATTTGACGGTTTACCACTGTTACTGTGTTAAGTACTGG